>CM038144.1:219470936-219700018 GCA_021437245.1 Aegilops speltoides
TCAGCACCATTGCTGCACCTCTCAACGAGCTTACAAAGAAGGATGTGCCTTTGTTTGGGGTACCGCACAGGAAGAAGCCTTCACGGTATTGAAAGCTGTTGACACATGCCCTTTACTCCAACTTCCCGATTATAATAAGACTTTTGAGCTTGAATGTGATGCTAGTGGAATTGGATTAGAGGTGTGTTATTACAAGATGGCAAACCTGTTGTATACTTTTCTCTAAAAATTGAGGGGCCTAGTCTGAATTATTCTACTTATGATAAAGAATTATATGCTCTTGTTCGACTTTAGAAACATGGCAACATTATTTATGGCCCAAAGAATTTGTTATACATTCTCGATCATGAATCTTTGAAACATATAAAAGTCAAGCTAAACTGAATCGTAGACATGCTAAATGGGTTGAATTCATTGAGACTTTCCTTATGTCATTAAACACAAGAAGGGTAAAGAAAATGTTATTGCCGATGCATTGTCTCGTCATATACTATGCTTTCACAACTTGACTTCAAAATATTTGGTTTGGAGACCATCAAAGATCAATATGTGCATGATGCTGATTTTAAAGATGTATTGCAGAATTGTAAAGAAGGAAGAACATGGAACAAGTTTGTCGTTAATGATGGATTTGTGTTCCATGCTAACAAGCTATGCATTCCAGCTAGCCCGCTCCTTTTTTGTTGTTGCAGGAGGCGATGGAGGAGGACTAATGGGACACTTTGGCGTGAAGAAGACGGAGGACGATTTACACATTTCTTTTGGCCAAAATGAGACGGATGTTGAGCGCTTTATTGCTCACCGCACTACATGTCAAAAAGCTAAGTCACGACTCAATCCTCATGGTTTATATATGCCTTTGCCTGCACTCTAGTGTTCCTTGGGAGGATATATCTATGGACTTTGTTTTAGGTTTACCTAGAATAAAGAAGGAGGATAGCATATTTGTTGTCGTGGATAGATTCTCAAAATGGCACACTTTATACCATGTCATAAAAGCGATGATGTCGCTAATGTTGCTGATTTGTTCTTTCGTGAAATTATTCGCTTGCATGGTGTGCCAAATACTATTGTTTCAGATCGTGATACTAAATTTCTTAGCCACTTTTGGAGATGTTTATGGGCTAAGTTGGGGACTAAACTGCTTTTTAGTACTACTTGTCACCCCAAACCGATGGATAAACCAAGTAGTCAATAGAATATTGTCTACTATGCTTAGGGCTGTTCTAAAGAAAATAAGAAAATGTGGAGGAATGCTTGCCTCATATTGAATTTGCTTATAATCGCTCATTGCATTCTACTACTAAGATGTGCCCTTTGAAGTTGTGTATGGTTTCCTACCTCGTGCACCTATTGATTTGTTGCCTCTTCCATCTTCGTGAGAAGGTAAATTTTGATGCTAAAGAACGTGTTGAGTTGATTTTAAAATGCATGAGTTAACTAAGGAAAACATTGAGCGATGAATGCTAAATATAAACTTGTCGGAGATAAGGGTAGAAAACTTGTTGTGTTTGCACCGGAGATCTTGTTTGGTTACATTTATGTAAGGATAGATTTCGATTTGCGCAAATCAATGCTAACGCCACGCTGCTGGTCCCTTTAAGGTGTTGGAGAAAGTAAATGATAATGCATATAAACTTGAGCTGCCTGCAGATTTTGGGGTTAGTCCCACTTTTAACATTGCAGATTTGAAGCCATATTTGGTGAGGAAGATGAACTCCGTCGAGGACTACTTCATTTCAAGAAGGGAGGATGATGAGGACATCAATACCATTGTTACACCCACAGCCCCTGCTGCTATACATACCGGACCAATTACTAGAGCTCACAAGACGCCAACTAAATTACTGTGTACTTTCGCTTGGTAATGATTCTAATGTTCATGAGAATATGATGTCGCTGAAATTGGATACATTTGTTTTGCTTACAAATGAAGGGCCTAGCTTGGAGAAGGATGAACATTGAGCAAGAACACACATGGAGTTGATGGCATGCTAAGGAGATCAAGAACGGAGTTATAAGTGATGATTTCAGGACTTTGAAGCCACCATAAGGAGTGCATGAAGCCTTGGACGAAATATACAAGATGCCACTTCATAATATTCGCCCATAGGCTATTCTAGGTGCTGCACACCTTATTATTGGGCCAGCCCATGTAATTTCGAAATACATTAGTATAGGCTATTTTTAGAGTCCATGTGTGGGGAACAAGAGATAGGGTTAGTTTCGACCCTCCACCAAGGGCCACGAAATTCACCCCTCTCCTCCATATATACAGCCCTTAGGGCACCGCTTAGACTTGGGTTTTGTTTAGATTAAAAGTTCGCCATAGCTGCAACTTCACAGATTTCATTTGTGTTCAACGCACTGCACCAAGACGCCACGTAACCCCACCTTGATCAATAAAGCTTTCATCTTATATTCGCAATATCCAGATTGCAATCTCAGTTTTTGCTTGTTTTTCATTTGCTCGCAGGAAATAGACCTCGTGGTCAGGTTGATCGTGTTCGCGTGGGTCAATAACCTCTCGGAGTTGGTTTAGCGATTGTTATGCGCTGACGCCCTCGCACGTCAGAGTCGGATCGCAAAGTCGACTTCCACCAAAGCGTAAATCCACCATCTCATCGAAACACGGACACCTTTGCCTCTATCATCTTGTCGCATCCAAAGTGTCCCATGAGTCCACCTCCATGAGCTTTTGCAAAAGGAGCAAACGAAGAGAAGACTCGGTATGCATAGTTTGTTAGCTCTCATAAGATAACCATCCTTGAGGTAATATTGTTCCCAAGATGTATGCGCCAAACATTTAGCATAATGAGGTGCAAAAGATGGATCACTAGCATATAAATCTTTTATGTGCTCAAAGCCAATAACATTCAACCTGTTGGGTGACAAGCGCAGCATATGCGTGAAAGTGCATCGGCAACTACATTTTCCTTGCCCTTAATGTACTTGATCACATATGGGAAAGATTCAATAAATTCACCCATTTGGCATGACGCTTGTTCAATTTAGTTTGACCTTTTAAGTACTTAAGCGCTTTTGATCGGTATGGATGACAAACTCATGAGGTCTAAGGTAATGTTCCCAAACATGTAGTACACGACTAAAGCATACAATTCCTTGTCGACACGGATAGTTAAGTTGAGCACCGAGAGTTTTTCACTAAAATAAGCAATGACTCGCTTTTTCTTGCATTAAAAGTCCGCCAATTCCGTACCACTTGCATCACAATGAACCTCAAAAGTTTTCAAAATTGGGCAAAGCAAGAATCGGAGCATGAGTAAGCAAAGACTTGAGTTCATCAAAAGCGTTGGATTGCAAAGGTCCCCAAACAAAAGGAGTATTCTTCTTACTCAAAGCATACAAAGGAGCTGCAATAGTGCTAAAGTTTTTCACAAAGCGATTTATAAAAACCTCGTAAGACCAAGGAAACTTCAGACTTGTTGCAAATTGTGGGTTAGCCAAGTTTTAATTGTTTTGATCTTAGGTTCATCAACATGAACACCATTGGAAGAGACAACTAAACCCAAGAAAACCACTTTGTCAACGCCTAAAAGTGCATTTTTTCAAGTTGGCGAAGACTTTCCTTTCAAGTGTTTGCAAAACAAGCTTAACATGATCATGATGCTCTTTCATGGTTTTGCTAAACACAAGAATATCATCAAGTAAACCACAACAAAGATTCCAATTTAAGGACGGTACATGATGCATGAGACGCACAAAAGTTCCGGAGCTCCGACAAACCCATAGGCATAACCAACCATTCATATTAGCCAAATTTTGTTTTGAAAGCAGTTTTTCATTCATCACCCTCATGAATGCGGATTTGATAATAGCCACTTTAAGATCAATTTTGAGAAAAGTTGGCTCCACTAAGTTCATCAAGCATATCATCTAAGCAAGGAATGGGATGCCTATAGCGCACGGTGATAGCATTTATGGGTCTACAATCGTAACACAAGCGGAAAGTTCCATCGGGCTTAGGCACAAGTATAACGGAATGGCACAAGGGCTTAAGCTTTCACGCACATGACCGCTTGTCGATTAGTTGTTGTACTTGCCGCTGAATCTCCTTGGTTTCTTCGGATTGACATCAGATGGAGCTTTGTTTGGAAGTGGCGCCCGAATGAGGTCAATTGATGCTCAATGCCTCAGAGAGGAGGTAGACCCGAGGTAGCTCATCGAGGAAAAATCTTGAAATTCCTGCAAAAGAGATTGAAACACCAAAGGTAGCTCGTGAATGGTGTTAGTTTTGGTATCTTCATCCTTGCACACAAGGACAAAGTGCATCACACTGATGGGTTCTCACACACTTCTCTCATTTCATGTTTGTTGCTAATAGTATGAGGTTTTTCTCTAGGCCAAGAGGCGCCAAATTTGGCTTGTGGCTCTCACTCACTTTTTGGTGGCTCTGCCACTCTTCTCTATGGTTGGTGGCTTGTTTGTTGGCTATCACTTGACTAGGAGACATGGGTCGAGGACATATTCTTTGCCTTTCATCTTGAAGCTATAGTGGTTTGTACGCCCATTGTGGTAGACACCACGGTCGAATTGCCATGGCCGCCACCAAGGAGGAGGTGGCAAACGGTCATTGGGAGTACATCACACCCAAAGTGTCCTCATATGCACCGATTTTGAAGGATACTTGGACCGTATGCTCAACTCAGATAGTGCCGAGTCAGCTAGCCATTGAACCTTGTAGGGTTGCGGATGCTTCTTCTTAACCAATTGAGCTTGGAGCATAGTTCTTCGCTGCTGTTGTGGCAACTACCTCCATCGATGATGACCTTGACGGATCGCCCATTGATGCCGCCTTTGTGTGGAAGATGTGGAATTGTTGGTCTTATTCTTGTTGATGTTGAAGTGTCAAGACTTTGGAGACAACAAGAGCGGGCTCAGATCCTCATCACAAAAGACTTGATCATCTTCATCCTCGTTGATGCGCCGTGCATGGCCACTTGATCAATAGCGCCCATGTCATCTTCACTCATTGAGTCGAGGTGCCATCGTCGCTGAGTATCATGGTGCGCTTGTTGGTGCATTCATATGACTTGTGACTCGGCCGCCGCAAGTGAAACACTTGAAGGAGCTTGTCTTGACGGTCTCATCGGTTGGGGTAGATGATGAAGCACGCGGCTTCAGGTTGCTTGTAGTAGGAGGGAGACGGCTTGAACTTGAGGTTTTCTTGTAACTTGACTTGTCGTTGTTGCTTGGAGAAGGCTTGGTTGATGTCGGTTGGAGTAGTTGTTGAAGCTTGGTTGTTGGAGAAGTCAGATGTCTTGGATGAGTACTTGGCGATTTGAAGTCATCTTGCACTTGACGCCCGCCTTTGTAGCTTGATGCACGAGCTCAAGGAGGTTGGAGTAGGGTTGAAGTCGGCGATCTTCTTGATGGGATGATTGAGGCCATTCAAGAATCGTGCATTGTTTGCTCATGATCCTCCGTGACATTGGCTCAATCATGGCAATCTCCATTTCCTTGTAGTATTCTTCAACACTCTTTGTTCCTTGCTTGAGGAGTTGTAGCTTGAAGAGATCACGGTTGTAGTAGGTGGGCACAAAGCGTGCTCTCATGACATCCTTCATTTGAGTCCAAGTGGTGATTGAGGTTCACCTCTTGCTTGTCGGCGCCAAGGACTTGTTCCCACCATATGAGCACATAGTCTTGGAACTCAAGTGATGCCATAGCGATCTTCTTCTCTTCCTCATAGTTGTGCAAACGAAAGATTTTGTCGACCTTCAATGCCCATGAGAGGTATTCTTCAGATCATTGCTTCCATTGAACTTGGGCATTGTGAACTTGAGCTTGCCATAGCGCTGTTCTTCATTGTGTTGTGGTCGATGTTGATGATGACGTTTTGCCGTGGAGGGTAATCATCCTCATGTTGCTCTTGGCGTGGAGGAAGTCCATGATCAACTTGCTCTTGTTGACCTTGAGGTTGAAGTTGAGCTTGAGGAGCTTGTGGAGGAGCTTGTGGACTTGACGTTGCGACGCGGATGGTACTTTCTCTTGTATTTCTTCTCAAGGGCTTCCTCTTAATTGCGCCTTCGCGATTGCGGTTGGCTTATAGCTCGCTTGATGCTTGAAGGGCACGCTCCGCCTCAAGAGCTTGTGCTTCTCGTTGTTCTTGTTGAAGACGCTGAGCCTCGCCGCCTTGTTGCTCTTCATGTAGGCGCCGTTTGTTCTTGTTGCGATTTAAGACGTTGTCGCTCTTGAGCTTGAGCAAACGCCACTTGGTTCGATTGAGGACGAGGAACTTGTTCATCAACTTGCTCTTGGGGATGCTTGTCGTAGCGGTTGTGAGATGCATGATTTATCCCGACGCTACGCTCGTCAAGAGTGTTCGATGACGGTGTACTTGTGTCGGAGAAGGAGTCGCCGGAGTGGTGACTTGAGTGGCTCCGCCTTGAGTGTGAGGAAGTAGAAGGACCCGTTCACCAACAAGGCGCCAGAGCTCGCCCATTCTTGCATCGTTTTCTTTCTTGTGCGCCGAGCTTGTTGTCGGCGCGTCGCCATTGCTTGTTGCTTTGATGGAGAGCTCACAGCGGCAAAGAGGTGGCTCTTGGTGACGATGATGACATGTCGCCGCCTTTGCTCGATGAAGAGTGGATTTGTAGAAGAACTTGGCCTATCCATCATTTCAAACAAATTGTGAGTGGTAGAAGGAGAAGAACGAATACCAATGTACCTTTGACCGGTTGAAGATGAATCAAGTTCACTCAAATGCGGAAAATGAAATAGCACTATTGGTACCGATCCTGTCGATTCTCACACCTACACAAGTAAAAGCTTTTGGTGGAGCTTGGTTAGGATGGTGGCACAAAATTGATTGCAATCGTTAGCTTGACTCAAAAATGTTGAAGAAGATTCGCAAATTCGATATGCAACAAGTAGACCAAGCAAGTAGTGGTACACGAAACACACACTCAAATAGATAAATGGATTGTGCAAACCAAAAGTGAGCCAAAATGTGGAATCCACTTAAAATGCTCTTGTTGCACAATACTAGAGAGACGCTAGCACGATTGCAATAATAGGCGGATACGGAGCTTGTGCACAACCTACTAGGCAAAAATGCAACGATCTCTATCCCAAGGATGCTATATGTATGGTATTTCGTGCAATGATCCAAGATGATCTTATATGACAATCTTAATGTTGTATGATGCTATGCTTGTTGCTTATAAGCTCTTTGCTTATCTTTCCTCTTGCTTAAAAGCTTGAGTGGCTCTTTCTCTTGTGAGCTCTTTTCTTATGCAAACTTGACGAACCAAGATAGCAATTGTGTATGCGATGACAACTTTGTGACACACAAGTTGATTCCAGATATGCACCACGATGGTATGTATGATATGGTGTATGCAACTAATGTGCACAAGTCACGCTGCTCGCAATACTCAATGGCTAGTCTCGATGGGTAAGCAACGCAAAAGATGGTGTATGATGGTTATCAATGCAATTGCAAGGTATGACAAAGATGTCGCCGGGTTACCATCCGTAGCGTAAGATGAGTAGTCACCAAAATGAGCGTTGTTGTTGATGCCACACCGCGCCTAAATAGCCGAAACACAAGAGGACACGGAAATCTCACTCAAATTGTCGAACCCAAAGTCGAATGGTGGTACGGAGGTTGTGTTGCTGGGGTCTGGCAAGTGGAAATGGTGGTGGATTGGGTGAGGAGGTGGTATGTAGGTGTAGGTGGTGGAGGGGGGCTGCAGAACTGCAGTTTCGGCAGAGGAAGCCGGATGATCCGGGCTAGGAGCCGGATGATCCGGGCACGTCCGGATGATTCGGGTCAAGGTCCGGATGATCCGAACAAGTCAAACTCGCACGGGAACAGCTCGAGAAGAACACGAAAACGGGGAGAAATTTGACGATTTCGGGGATTTTGGATGGATTCGAGGGGGAGAAGGTGGGGAAAAGCAAGATCCACGAGTTACACACCGAATCCACGGATCAAAAACAACAAAACATCATCAAAACCAACAAATCACAAAAATTTTGGGGCTATTTTTGTGTGGATTTTCGGATTTAGGACGAAATCAACAAAATCAAGCTAGAAAAGAGGGTAGGGCTCCAAAAACGTGATCAACGTGGCTCATTATACCATATGATGTAGGTGGAACCCTATAGCGCCGATCTTTCACGCTTGGAGTGGATCCTACGGGGAATCACGAAGAACACGCGGAAGCACAAGGGAAAACACGGGGAAAACGAGAGGGAATCACTCAACCAACAAGGAATCGATCACACAAGCGCTAGATCACCACACACATATGAGATCCACAAGATACAAAGTCAACTAAGGTAAGGATACAAAGGAACCGTTCATCTCCAAGAAGAGGCCTTGATGTTCTTCCCTAGATAGGGGTCTTGAATCCGCTGGGGGATCTTCTCCGAAGAGGTCCTGATCTCCGAGGAGAAGTAACCGAGTGGATGAGCAAAGGCTCTCACACAAATATGAGCTAATCCAATGCTAAGTCTCAAAGTGAGGAGATGGGGTCCTATATAGAGAGTTGGGGCGGGGTACATGGGCTCAGCCTCAACACGCCAAGACGCAGGCGCTGGTCGGATGATCCGGACGAGGGTCCGATGATCCGGCTGGTCCGATGATCCGGTGGGGACCCGGATGAGCTGGAGGCTCGGCTGGCGGCGCAACGGGCCGGATGTCTGGTCGGTCCGGACGTCTGGGCGGTGTCCGGATGATCCGGCCTGGGTCCGATGATCCGCTTCGGTTTGAGCTTTGGGAGTCCTTGGCGATGAAGCGGATCGTCCGGCCGGGTCCGGATTGTCCGGCTCGCTCGATCGTCCAAGGGGGTCCGGATCGTCCGCATCCTGGTCCTGGTGGTTTTTCCTCCCCGCCTTCTCAGATGTCTTCCGCCTGCCTTCCTTGCCTCCTAGCTTCTTCATGGTTGACTCTTGGTACCGAGTATGCATAGAGTTTCCGCTGAGGTAGTAACCATGTCTCATGTGAATCAAAAGAGAGTTGTGAGAGGAGTGATGTCACCTGGTTTCGAGAGCTCTGCACGTGCTCGAGTCATAGGTCCTTGTGGGGTTGGAAGTGTTGATGTAGAGTCCATGGGGATGATGGGAGGATGCTCCGCATCACGGCGATGACATGTCGTTGTCTTGCTCGATGAAGAGTGGGTTGGTAGAAGAACTTGGCCTATCCATCATAAGAAAGTGGTCGTGAGTAGGAAAATGAGAGAACAAAACCAAAGTTACCTTTTCCATGGATGTAACAAGCATGATCCCACGGATGTTAAAATAGGGAATTGGTACCGGAATTGTTTCTCACACCTACAAGTAAATGGTCTATGGAGGAGCTTGGTTAGAAAGGCACAAATAATTCAAGCAAATGTTAGTCAAGATGTTGATAAAGTTGAGAAGATTCACAAATGGCAAATAAGACAAATAGATCAACCTCCCAAGATAACACTAGGAACACACACACGGAAGATAAATGGGATCCGCACAACCAAAGAATGAGCTCAAGATATCAAACACAGAAAAGCTCTTGTCGACGGATACTAGAGAGACGCTAGCTCGATTGCACTAATGGGCTAGATACGCTTAGTGCACCAACCTAATAGAGAATCTACTCGCCTCACGATCCCAAGTATGCTTATGTATGTGGTGACCAAGATGATGCACGAATGCGAAGGCTCGATGCTATTGCTTATAAGCTCTTTGCTTTTCTTCTCTTTGCTTAAAAGCTTTTCTCACTTTTTTTACTATGCCATGATGCTTGATATGCGAGCCACACAACAAGGTAACAAGTAGTAGATGCACGGGTGGACGGAACACTAAATGGTGCACTAAGACGGGTCCGCAATACTCAACAAGCTAGTCTCGATGGGTAAGGTACGCAAAATGGCTCAAAGCTATCAAGTTAATGGCAAGGTACAAAGTGTCGCCGAGGTTACCGCCCTTGCTTACGGTTGAAGATGATCTTGTCGAAGCCGGCCGGTTGTTCGAGTCAATGATTGGTGGCGATGATGGTACCAATTTGCACCTAAGTAGCCAAACACCTTAGGACACAAGAGAAATCGCAACCTAACACTCAACAAACACGTGGAATGGTGCGGAAGAGCACGAGAGGTGGTGGTGAAACAAAATGAGAAAACAAAAAATGGCCGAAAGTTCTCGGATAGCCCGTGCAAGACGGGTAAGTGAGGCCTGTGCACGGGTCCCGGCGGTCTGTGTGCACGGGTCTCCCAAGAGCGGATGAACTTCGTGATTTCGTGGTAATTGCAAGTTTTTGGCCAAATTCCAGTGGGGGATGGGTGGGGATGATGGTGGAGGTGTAGATCCACTTGCCAAACACCAAATTCGTGGATCAAATCAACCAAATCTCACAAGATCAACAAATTGCAAGAAAAATTTTATGGGGCTATTTTTGGTGGGGATTTTCGATTAGGACGAAAACAACAAAATCAAGCTAGAAAGCGGAAGGTAGGGACTCCAAGATGTGAATCAACGTGGCTCATGATACCATATGATGTAGGGTAGAACCCTATGAAGGACCTTTTCACACTTGGAGGGGGGAAATGGAGGGAAATCACAAGAACAACAAGAACACAAGGATGAACACAAAGAGGTAATCACTCCAACAATTCCCGACACACATCCACTAGAGTAACAACACAAGATCCACAAGTCTCAAACACAATCAACGGAAAGATACAATGGAAAAGTTCATCCCAAATCCAAAGGAAGAGGGGTCTTGGTGGTAGTCTTCTCCCAATGGAGGTCTTGAAATCCTCAAGGATTCTTCCCTATGGGGTCTTGATCCTCAAAGAGGGAAGGTAATTGATGTAGGTGGAAACCTACAGCGCTGATCTTTCACGCTTGGAGCGGATCCTCAAGAACACGGTGAACACAGGAAGAACATGAGGAAATCACAGGAAGAACGAGAGAGACACTCAACCGACAAGAGATCAATCACACAAGGTCTAGATCATCAAGCACGAGTAACACAAGGTCCAAAATCAATAAAGGAAAGATACAAAGGTAACCGCTCTTCTCCGAGAGGAGGTCTTGAATCCACAAGGATCTTCCCAGAAGGGGTCTTGTATTCGAGAGGATCTTCTCCAAGAGGCTGCGTCTCTCACGAGGAGGAGATCCGATAGATGAGCGTAGCTCTATCCCTAACTTGAGCTAAATCAATGCTAACCTCAAAGTGGGGAGGAGGAGGTCTATTTATAGTGCTAAGCCACAAGGGGTAAGTGAGGGCGAGGTACACGGGCCTCGCCCAAGTCGCACAAGACAAAGGGGTCCGGACGATCCGGATGGTGGCCCAATGATCCGGTGTCGGGGTCCGGATGATCCGGCGATCGTCCGGATGATCCGCTTGCGCTGGGGCTTCGTGGTTCGGCATCCTTACCCGGATGATCCGGTAGGGTCCGGATGATCCGCTGGGCCCGGATGATCCGGACGGCGGCCCGGACGTCTGCCCGATTCCAAAGAGCCGCTTGCCTTCTTCTTCTCCTTTCTTCCGCTTTCTTCCATGCTTGGCCTTGGTCCTGGATTCTCCATTGTCATGTTGGTTGTACCTGAGTGTATGCAAGGTCCATGCATGAGGTAGTAGCCGTGTCTCATATGCGGAAAGTGACGGTTCGGAGAGGAGTGAATTCACCTTGTGTCCAATGGCATATGTTCGAGGTCTCGCCATATGTCCTCTTGGGGCTTGGAGAGTAGTCGGAGTATACATGGGGATGAACGGGATGCTCCGCATCATATCCCCCTTGGGAAAGATCCGACTGGATCGTGATCCTCATCACCATGGAAACGGGTGTCGTGGACGGACTTGTAGCGGACGAGGGGAAGGCATTGCGCACTCCAAGTACTCCAAGGTGTCTCCGTATGTGGTACATGCAAAATGATCAAACACAAAGTACACTTGAAATACAATGGTTAGCACACACAAAGTGTCCATCAATTAAGCAAGAGTCCATGCGAATGGATAGTGCATGACAAAGCGCATGAAGCTTATCAAGATGATATAGAATGATATGTAAAGCATTCATGGGATAATTAGCATGGTGCACAAAGCGACAAATTCTACCATTGTGCAAAATGATGTCATAGAGGGACGGTTCATCAATAGCATGAATATGGCAATGGATGCTCAATATGTGTAAGCTATCATGCAATTGATGGTGGACAATATGATCAAGTTGTATAAATATGTCATCAAGGAAGATCACAACAAATTTGCTAAGGAAATGAACAAGCTCATATATCATGGATGACATGGAAATAGATGCAACAAGACAAGCACAATGTGAGTCAATCCATGCATGGGGTGCAAACTTGTGGTGAGTATGATATGTCCATTGAGCATGACATGTATGAGCACAATCAACAAATATGGAGGTGTTGGTGTACCAAAGCTCGATGTCGAGGCATGAGTGGAGGCCAAGGTGCATCCAATAAGTGCAAGCGCCTCAATGTGAAGGTCCATGTAGCTAATCTCCAATGTCGCCCTCCTTTCACGAGATGTATCATGTAGACAACAAGAAGGAAACAACAATGAAAGAGTGACCCATCCAATATGCCTATTTGAGGATTGCTCAAAGAGAAGGAGTTCACCTTATGAGAATGTCGAAAATGTTGGTGTCGCACATCATGTATGCCTTCACGTAACTAAAATGTCGATAACGGCATCGCCTTGTGAAACCTCCAAATGAAAGGACATGACAAACACTGAAAAACAAATGAGGTTAGCGGAAATGCAAAACCTATCATTCGTGTGGTAAGATACCTAACAAGTGTTTGCATCATGCTCATCATAAGAAAGTACAAGGAGCATTTCAAAGTATGGAGGCATATGATGTAAGAACATCCAAATACAAGAGGCTCAATCAAACAAGCATGCATCACAAGTATAGTGTCCAAGTCTCCGAGATCAATAAGCATAGCAAGTTGGCACTCAATACAAGGTGATATGAGAGATGCAACTAATGGAGACAAGAGACAATGATCATGACAAATCAAGTGAGAGGCATGAGCATATATGTCATCAACCCAAGAAAGCAAGTAATAGTGGAACATGGGTGATGCAACATAGCAAGCAATCATAGCAACTGTTAAGCAAGCTAGTAGCGCCAAGATGCAACATACTAGGAGGAATCATGGCAAGCATGTCATGTGCAAATAGTGGGCATGAATAATTCACATGTCATAGCACAAGCATGAAAGCAAGATGAGTAAATGTCATCAATGTATTGGCGAGAGACCATATGTAAATAGCAATGGGGCATCATGACTCTCCCAACACAACAAGCATCAATAGTATGGGGCACATGATAAACATGGCAATAGCAACAAGGATCTCCACCAAGCATGCAAATACACAATGGGATATCATAATGGTTCATCGTGGGTGAATGCAAGCAAGGGTCACGATTGCATGGCAAAGGCATAGAAGCAAGCATAGCATGGAAAGTGAACACGGTAAAATGAGCATAAGGTGACAAGTGGTAAATGGCCCATAGCCGCAGGAGAGCCAAGTAGAGGAGTTGCGCTGTAGTCCTTGCGCCAAGGGGACGGTGGTAAGGATAGTCCACGGATCCCAAAGCATCCTTGCTCTCAAGAGCTCTTTTCACAACTCTTGGGATTGAGAGGTTGACGAGTATACGGAGTGCCTACACAAAACAAAGGCAAAGGGAAAATTGTAAAAGGTGGTAGATGTACACATCATCCATCATGATGCGATAAAGCGTGTGTTTGTTAGCACAAAATAGCCAATGCTCAAATAAATGAGATGCGTGATATAGAAACATGTCATCCATCATGAGAGGTTTGTTATGATGTATCGCATAATGGAGACTCAAATTGTGTAATGCATCATGAGAAATATCTAGAGGATTGTTATTCATGGAATGCATATGGTGCACGCAGTCATGGGAATCATGCAAAGTATGGAATGCATCAAGATCTCCTAATATATATGAGGAAACTATGGGGTCTCCTCATGAGCAAGAGTAGTAACATCACGTGAGAGTATTGACAACATCCAAAACAATGCATATTTGGGACAATGTGATCATGGCATGACATATTAGATGAATTGCTAAATCATGTAAAGGAGCATGGCAATATCATCACATGAAAAGCAAAAGCCAATGACCATCATCTCATCATCTATGCCATAAGTGCAAATGGGATTGATTTTAATGGGGCATGCATAGTTACTATGTTGAGATTGAAATGAAGCAATATGGGAGATCTCACTCATAGCATATGACAAGTTCAATGGATTGTCAAACATGAAGTGACCAATAGAATTTTCACATGATATCCTATGAAGCATAGCATCACAACTAGGCAACTCAACATGCTCATCATCATATTCATCATAAATAGGTAAGTCAAGGCATGAAGAAGTCTCACTAGCATGAAGCATGGTAATATGTTGGTCATCATCATGGGAGCAATCATCGCCAAGAGAGTCCACTAGTGGGACAAGAGAAGCACCATCACCTATGTTACCTTTGGAGTGTCGCTTATGTGTTGTAGGTGAGGTGTTGAAGATCGCCCTGTTGTCATCTTCATGTTGATGGAACCATGTGGGGGTGCATCATTGTCCATCATGGCCATCGGTTTCTCCATAGGAGGTATGGACTCATCAATGGTAGGCGGTCATCATGTAGGAGATCTAGCACCAAAGGAGAAAACACACTAGGAGTAGAGGTTAAGTCATTAGAAATCATGGTGGCCTCACATGCTGTGTCAACTACCTCACTCACTAAGTGTTGTGGCTCACTCACCCTCAAGGATGCATTCACTCATATTGTTGGTAGAGTCACCAAATGGCGCCAACCTCACATAGGATGTGTGGCATGCCTCATGTGTGGGGCTAGTGGTGGTCACACTCATCCTCTCATAGGAAATGCTCTCATTGTCACGTATGGTGGAGTCACCAAGTCACTCATGTGGTGGTGGCTCTCCTCACATGGCACTTGGGGCATCTCGACATATGTGGGTGTCCGAGATGTTGGTGCAAATGTCTCCATGCTCAACTCCTATCGCCGTGGTCAAGGGGATGGCCCTTGCTCGACCTTCTTGTCGCTGCCTTTGTGTTGGAAGTCCATGTGATGTGGTACCTCATAGCTCGCCTCCATGACCGAAGGGAGTTTCCCATGCTCGGCCATCTTCCTTGGGGGCTTCAAGATGGAAGTGTCACCTCTCTCGAGGTAGTCGCTTTGGACTTGATGAAGTCGATGTAGGCATACTGTGGAAGTAGGCGAAGATGTCAGACGTCCAAAGGCAAAGATGCCTTGAGAACACTTGGAGAAGATGCCAAGTGGTTGATGTAGCCATAGCGCCTGCCTTGGTGGTGGTCGCCTCGCGGTCTTCTTTTGTGCTCTTGAAGCTTGGACTTGGCGTGAAGTAGGTCTTGTTGGGACTTGTGCATTTGCGCCAGGAGCATCTTCATGATGATGATGTCATTGTCGTGCTTGAGCTCGTAGTAGATGTCGCTCGTCGTCCGCAGCACATGTTGCTTGAGGTGACTTGGCCTTCATGGCGATGTGGATCGTGAACGTGATGATGATCGCCATGTAGATGTGAACGAGGACGATTTGCACTTGCATCTTTTTCGCATTCAAGACTTGTGGCTTGACCGCCGCCGCCTTGAGGGTGATGAAGGAAGAAGACTTGATCAAGGCTCTAATCTCCTCCATCCTTGCATCTTGCTCCTCTTTATGTGCGGCAAGCTTCTTGTCGATGTAGTCCCTTTTCCTTGCTTCGAGTGAAGAATGTCGATGGAGATGTTCTCGGCGCGCCTCGCAATCTTGATTGTGCGCCTTTGTATTTGTCGTTGTAGATCAAGATGGACACTTTGGAGATGTAGTTGTTCACGCCGCCGTTGTTGTCAGAGACCGGAGAGGGAATGCCTTGCCTATCCATCACAAGACTCGAGCAAATATGAGTGGGAGAAAGAGAAGAACGATACCAATGTACCTTTGACCAAAGTTGAAGATGAATCAAGTTCACTCAAATGTGGACAATGAAATAGCACTATTGGTACCGATCCTTGTCGATTCTCACACCTACACAAGTAAAGCTTATAGTGGAGCTCGTGAGGATAGTGGCACAAAAATTTAATGCAAAATGTTAGCAAGAGTCAATAATGTTGAAAAGATTCACAAATTCGCAAGTGAAACAAATGGACCAATAGCAAAGAATGGCACACGGAAACACACACACGGATAGATAAATGGGGTCGGCAACCAAGGAATGAGCTCAAAATGTGGAATCCACCAAAACGCCGTGTTGCACAACTCAAGAGAGACGCTAGCACGATTGCTCAATAGGCGGATACTTACACTTGTGCACAACCTATAAGATGCAAAATGGATATTCTTTCTATCCCAAGTATGCTATGTATGTATGGTTCCCGGTGTTTCTCTCAAGCATGATATCATATGATGTAGATTTGACAATCTTATGTGCAATGGGTATGATGCTATGGCACTTGCTCACGAGCTCTTTGCTCTCTTTTTGCTTAAAAGCTTTTTTTTTCTATGGCCAATTTTGTACAATGCACAAACCAGGATAGCAATTGTGTATATGAGGGAACAAACTTGAGGCACAATGGATGATATGATACCAATATGATATGGTATGTATGCTATGGAAGGTATGGACCACTAATGTGCACAAGTAACGTTGCCGGGAATACTCAAATGGCTAGTCTCAATAGGCAAGTAACGCAAAATGGGCTAGGGGTTAACAATGCAATTGCAAGGGAATATACAATGGTGTCGTCGAGGTTACCGTCCTTTGTGATGATGAGTGGCGGTGTTCTTGGTGTAGATACCAAGATGATGGAGACTCGTCCCTAAGTAGTCAAACACCTTAGGAAACGAAAAACTGCAAACTCAAAATCTCAAATGACAAATGTCAAATGGTGGTAGCGAAAGCGGTTATGGTGTTGCACTAGGCAATGCGGATGGAATGATGGGTATACACGTGTCGGAGTTGAAGTTGCCGCCCCTAAGTAGCCAAACACCTTAGGAGACACAAGCTAGAACTCAAACAAGCTCAAAAAATTTGGGTTGTTGGGTTGTTTAAGTGTATGGTGGGCAAGGTTATGTGGAAGTGGTGGTGGTGGTTGATGAAGAAGCAACCGTCCCTAAGTAGTCAAACACCTTAGGAGACTCAAGTCACTACTCAAACAACCTCAAATGCTATGTGGAACAAAATGAGTTAGGTTATGAAGTCGGTGGTGGCTATGCAGATGATATGGTGGAGGACCTAGGCAAACTTGCCAAATTTCAGAAAATTGATGGTGTCAAATGGTTTTGGTCGTATTTTGTTGGATGGGGATGTCAATAGCTTCAAAACAAGCTAAAGAACGTCAAAACGGACTCGATGAATTAGTTATGACCAAAACAAAATCTGCGTTGTCGGGCCAGGTTAACCGGACATCCGGAGGAGGTCCGGATGATCCGGCTAGATCCGGATGATCCGGTGTATAGCCGATGATCCGGGTTCGTCAGCGCTGGTTCTGTTTTCTGGGTGCATAGTATCCGGACGTCCGGGGCGCCCAGCTGATCCGAGGATGTCCGGATGATCCGGAGATGGTCCGATGATCCGCAAGTCAATCCGCCGATTTGCTCGTGGAGACGAATTTTGGGCGGAATTTGGGGATTTGGGGGTCAAAATTGACGAGATTTCGTGAATGGAAGGTGGGGAAACTTGGGGAGATGCTAGATCCACTTGAAACCAAGCAAATCCACGTATCAAAATCAACAAAACATCATCAAACCAACAAATCACAAAAATTTTGGGGCTATTTTTGGTGGGGATTTTCGATTTAGGATGAAAACAATAAAATCAAGCTCAAAACACGGGTAGGGGCTCCAAAAACGTGATCAACGTGGCTCATGATACCATATGATGTAGGGTGGAAACCTATAGCGCCGATCTTTCACGCTTGGAGCGGATCCTCAAGAACACGGTGAACACGGGAAGAACACGAGGAAATCATGGGGAAGAACGAGAGACACTCAACCCACAAGAGATCAATCACACAAGGTCTAGATCATCGGCACGAGTAACACATGGTCCAAAATCAACAAAGGAAAGATACAAAGGTAACCGCTTTTCTCCGAGAGGAGGTCTTGAATCCACGAGGGATCTTCCCGTAAGGGGTCTTGTATTCAGAGGATCTTCTCCAAGAGGCCGCGGTCTCTCACGAGGAGGAGATCCGATAGATGAGCGTAGCTCTATCCCTAACTTGAGCTAAATCAACGCTAACCTCAAAGTGGGGAGGAGGAGGTCTATTTATAGTGCTAAGCCAATGGGGTAAGTGAGGGGCGAGGTACACGGGCCTTGGCCCAAGTCGCACAAGACAAAGGGGTCCGGACGATCCGGATGGTGGCCCGGATGATCCGGTGTCGGGGTCCGGATGATCCGGCGATCGTCCGGATGATCCGCTTCGCTGGGCTTCGTGGTCTTCGACGCCCTTACCCGGATGATCCGGTAGGGTCCGGATGATCCGGCTGGGCCCGGATGATTCGGACGGCGCCCGGACGTCCGCCTGATTCCAGCAGCCGCTTGCCTTCTTCTTCTCCTTTCTTCCGCCTTTCTTCCATGCTTGGCCTTGGTCCTTGGATTCTCCATGGTCATGTTGGTTGTACCGAGTGTATGCAAGGTCCATGCATGAGGTAGTAGCTGTGTCTCATATGCGGAAAGTGACGGTTCGGAGAGGAGTGAATTCACCTTGTGTCCAATGGCGATGTTCGAGGTCTCGCCATATGTCCTCTTGGGGCTTGGAGAGTAGTCGGATTGTACATGGGGATGAACGGGATGCTCCGCAGACGTAATGGAGCAAAGCTCACCAAGATCTCATCTAATACTTTGCTAACCCTAAACCTGGCCCTAGGTACGGAATATATAGGCTTGGGGTCAAGGAGGAGAAGTGGAGCCAAGGAGTCATCTCACCGCCATCTCGGGAGGCCCGTGCGACGGGTAAGTTGGGCCTGCGCACGGGTCCAGTGGGCACGGTACATGCCCGCGCGCACGGGTGCTCCAAATACCGATTCTCGTGTATTCCGTGGGCACGGGTCTTGGGGCCCGCAAGCACGGGTCACCTGGGACTTGCTGCTTTGTCTGCTGTTGCACTGGCCTTGATTCTTGTGGCCTTGGGGTGGTTCTCCTTCTTCTTGGGGATGCTCCTGATCTTCTTGGTGATGTTCCACTTCATACCTAAGGAGGCGAGTATATTTTGGTGAGGTAGTAGACATGTTCCATTTGTGTCCATATGCTAGTCTAGTAGGAAGGAGTTCACCTGTTTCCAAAGCACGTGCTCTAGCTCTTGTCATGGGTCCTTGTGGGGTTGGATGTGTTGATGTAGAGTCCATGGCGATGATGGAAGGATGCTCCGATCACTACATGATAGAGGCGAGGTGTCCCGCCTTCGATGAGATGGTGGCTATCGCTTTGGATGAAGTCGACTTTGACGATCCGACTACTTAACGGCGAGGACGCCGCTACTTAGCAATCGCTAAACCAACTCCGAGAGGTTATTGACCACGCCGAGCACGCATCAACCTGACCACTAAGGTCTGCTTCGCAGCAAACGAAGAACAAGCAAGAAACTAAGATTGCAACTGGATATTACGAATATAAGAGGAAAGCTTTATTGATCAAGGTGGGTTTCTGTGGATGCCTTTGTCCGGTCGTGGAACACAAACGGCACGCCGGTTGCAGCTATGGTCTACCAAGTAACAAGGAACATGCTTGCATAGGTACCACATCACAATCAACATAATCAGATATGTAGAGATACTAAAATGCACACGAACAAGACGTGTTACCTTAACCTTGCCGCTGTTGTTGAACCATTGGATGTAGTAAGGATGTGGATGTGGTCTTGTGGTGAGAGATAGCTTCCACCATCTCCATGCTAGCCAAGTTATTGCAGCTCCTCCATCAATGATGACGCTAATAGAACGCTCCTTCACAACTCCCTTTGTATGGAACAAATTATGCCTCTGATTTTGCTCAGCTTGTGCAACCTACACACTCAAAACACGTTGAGCAACTAAACATTCATACCTGCCAAAGATCTTCAGCAGCCATGTATTGTGTCTCATGATCGTAATCATCTCCACCGTGTTCCTCATGTGTAATAAGAGCCAAAGTCTCTCATCATAGTCACTAGCGGACTCATACCCACCATCCTCAAGAGCAATCATCACACGCTGAGATTTGCATTCTCTCAAGAAATGTCCTCTTCCCTTACAACGACGACAAAAAATATCACTTGTGTGCCCTGTTGACGCCATGTAAGAAGAAGAGCTCAGGCAGGCCCGGCAGGTGTGCTCTTGGCGATAGTGGTGGTTGTGCCTCTTTTGTATCACGTTGGAGGTGGCACCAAGGAGGTGATGGTGCAAAGGAAGTAGATGATGCACGCCGTGTCCATGATGAAGGTCGACCTGCAGAAAAGTTAGTGCCGCCAATGCCTCGCCGATCCTGCACTTCACGCTCAGCTTTACAAGCAAGATGGAATAAACGAGTGATATTATTATAGTCCTTATAGTCTAGAATGGTCTGAATATCTCTATTTAATCGACCTAAAAACGCAAGCATAGCTTCATTCTCCTCAACAATACCACATCTAATCAAGCCAGTTTGTAATTCCTGATAATATTCTTGATGAGGACATGACTACCTTGAATAAGACCAAAATATTGCATACATGCATATTTGTCGTGTGATTTCTAGTGCAAACTATTCAATAATATATTTATGTTATCCGAACAAAAATACTTTACATACTTTTGTGTTTTGTCTAATTGCAGGTGTATGGGACATTTGTACAATCCACATATGAAGATAAGGGAAAAGGAGAAGTTTAGGTGTTGTTCAAAAGTCTTCTCACGTCACTTTTGTGCCAAGAGAAGATAGAGTCCAAGTCTCTCACGTTCTGGATTCAGATTCGACTGCACAGACATACCTGACTCAAAACGCCAACAACTTTTTCATACGGATTCTGAATTGGGTGATTCTTTTTGTTGGAAAGTAGATTTCATGCTCTTTCCAGCACAATTAGAATCACCTTAAAAGCCGTCCGGAGCGTTGAGTTATGGACGAAACAATCTGACGTTGCACCAGAATCCGAGTCAAACCACAAGTCCAAAGGTGTTACGCCACCTCCACTTGGGCCCATTGGCATTGTACGACATAGGGTTAGTTTTAGGCTGCCTTGGCACGTCCTCCCACCTCCTTGGCCGCCACCCCTTGCTCCTATATAAGTAGATCCATCTAGTAGCTTTTCCCTTGGGGTTTTGTTTAGATTAAAAGTTCGCCATAGCTGCAACTTCGCTGCATTTCGCTTTTGTTCAACCACTGCACAAAGGCGCCACAGTAACCCCACCTTGATCAATAAAGCTTTCATCTTATATTCGCAATATCCAGATTGCAATCTCAGTTTCTTGCTTGTTCTTCGCTTGCTCGCAGGAAATGCACTCGTGGTCAGGTTGATCGTGTTCGCGTGGTCAATAACCTCTCGGAGTTGGTTTAGCGGTTGCTAAGGCGCGACGTCCTCGCACGATCGTAGTCGGATCGTCAAAGTCGACTTCCACCAAAGCGAAATCCACCATCTCATCGAAAGACGGGACATCTTTGCCTCTATCAAGTGGTATCAGTTTTCAGGTTGCTCGGTGAGATTTTACAGTTTTTCGTAGTTTAGATCGAGTCTGTCATTCATACCTATAGTCCATGAAAAAGCCACAAAAAAAAAGTTAGATCTATTCATCCTTTATCCAAGCCAGTCTGAGCCTTTGCAATTTTCTATTCGTTGCTTGCACAGTTGAATTATCAGTTGCATCGTCGTGTCAGTTGCTGTTCTTAGTGTCTAGTTCCTTTAGAGTTTCGAGTTCTATTCACATTAGTCACGCCGCCGCTGCATCATTATCCCTTCCGCTGTCCACCATCCCATCTATTAATTTCACCACGTACACGCTACTGTTCATTGTCATAATCATAGTTGAGGTCATTCACATCTTCGCCTGATCCAATCTGCATCTTATCTAGTTTGTCTTGGAAAGAGGGAGGAAAAAAGAGAGAAAAAAAGAGAGAAAAAAAGGAAAGAAAAAAAAGAAAAAGAGAGAGAAGAAAAAGAAAAAAAAAGCGTGAGGAAAAAAAGAGAGAAGAAAAAAAAAACAGATCTATCTAGAATCAATCTCGTACCTGAATTCGGATTAGAATCTGTTTTGCGCACTGTTCAGTAAAACAGGTGTATCTTCCTCATACGAAGTCCGTTTTGGCTCCGTGAGTACTCAAATTGAAGCAAGGGACGAGCCGCATGTAAATAGTTATAGAAGCTAGTTCAATATTTGACACCTCAAAATCAGCTTCTAAATAGGTATTTTTGCCCTCCGAAGTTCGTGAACACAGCTTGTTCCAATTTTTCAGGCCAGTTTTAGAATTCTTTGACTCCTCATATCAACTCGGAATTGAGTGATTCTATTTGCATTGGAAAGCTTGAGTTAGTAGCATTCTTTGCAAGAATTTATTAGAAAATTGGCTCAAACTTTTCAAGAGGAAAGTTGAGAGAGTTGTTCTATATCCCGCTTGGCGCTTGTTGTTCATCATTATCTTCACTTATATCTTGCTGTCAAGAGCTACTTAGTATCCTTCATTGATGCTAGTTGTGCTACGCCGTGACCTCATTAGTGTTCTAGGCTCACGCCTCTAGTCCGGTCCAGCCTAGGACCAGCACAGACCGTCGTTGAGCGCTTATTCAACATTGCATCTTTGAATTGATTATTGCAATCTTTTGCTTCCATATATAGCCAACCCAGCTCCACATATTTCTACACCGTATATGTACGCCCCCGCAATCTCTTTACTCAATATTCAGAGTTACTTGACACCGCTGGTTGCCGATCACCACCGCTGCATGGTAAGAACTTGTAAGATATTGATATTTGCTTTATCGTGAGCGCTTTTACCACCACATCCTAGTAGTTATAGGAACATTATTTTTGGATTTTGTTTCTTGTTCTACTAATCATGACAGATCCGTAATCAATTCATGGGCTTTGTTGATCAAGGGAGATATGCCACCACCTATGCAAATACCACAACCGCCACGAGAGGTGCACAAACATCCAAATGCACATGATCAGGTTCATGTTTCCATACCACCATTTAATGGCCGCTTTAGACCTGCTTTATATATTGAATGGGAGTTAGACATAATAATATATTTGCTTCCCATAATTTTGATGAATGTAAAAAGTTATGGTTGCGTTGCTTTTTCACTGGTTATGCTCTAGTTTGGTGGAGTGAATATTGTCGGTTACACCCTGATTATGTACCTAATACTTGGGATGATTTAAAACATGTCATGAGAGATAGATTCGTCGATGTTTATTATACTGTGGCATGATTAAAAAATCGAACATTTAAAACAAGGTAGTGACATCAGAATAAAATATTATGATGATTTACAAACTACCTTGTTGCACTCATTTTTAGAAGAAAGTGAAGAAGTTTTTATGGATAGATTTTGGGAGGATTAAACCATAATATTCAGGAGATACTAATTCATGAAGAGTGTTATCCTATGGACCATTTGTTTCGCCTTGCTTGCAAAGCTGAACAGAAATAAAACGACGTGTTGCTCATAAGGAGAACAAGCGACGGTGCACATTCCAACTGTTGATACAGATGTTTATTCAACTACTAGGCGCATTTATGACAATCACATCCGTTGTTGCGAGGACTACATCATCTCCACCATGTGACACATCACCATCGAGAGTGCCTGCATCATCTGAGTTGACTATAAGAGGTAATGACAAAGGTACAGATTTTCCACTTTTACATGCGAATGATGCATGCCTAGTTAACTTGAATACATCATGTGTTGAGCTACCCACTACTTTGATCACACCACCTATTTTAGAGGATTATATTGATAATTTGACTTTGCCATGTGATCAAACAACTGAAATACCAACAATTTTGAGAGCACCCATTGAATTAACTGTTGATGCAAAAGAATCAATGTTTAATCGCTTTTGATATGACCTCTAATCTTGGTGATGATTCTGTGTCGAATGACTCATTGCATGTTTGCTTATCTAAGCATGTTGTAGCATGTAAATTTGATTCAAATAAGGTTTATTCACCAATGTTGGGATGGTTTAATGATGAACATTGTCAATCTTTTGAAATAAATAAGAGCTTCACTTATATGTGCAAACTGAGTTGCAATATTTTCATGCCTTCTAGTTCTTGTGCTAATTTGTTGGTTTTAGATTTTATGAACTATGCAAGTTACTCATCTATTCATGTGTCATATATTCAAAAATCAAGGGAAGTAAAATAGATGACGATACATATACAACTTGTCCAATTTTGTCTCTTTTGTTAGCCACATTTCAGATTAAGCAACGCCGAGGACGGCTTTGTTTTCAAGAAGGGAGGATGATGAGGACATGACTACCTTGGATAAGACCAAAATATTGCATACATGCATATTTGTCGTGATTTCTAGTGCAAACTATTCAATAATATATTTATGTTATCCGTAACAAAAATACTTCACATACTTTTGTGTTTTGTCTAATTGCAGGTGTATGGGACATTTGTACAATCCACATATGAAGATAAGGGAAAAGGAGAAGTTTAGGTGTTGTTCAAAAGTCTTCTCACGTCACTTTTGTGCCAAGAGAAGATAGAGTCCAAGTCTCTCACGTTCTGGATTCAGATTCGACTGCACAGACATACCTGACTCAAAACGCCAACAACTTTTTCATACGGATTCGAATTGGGTGATTCTTTTTGTTGGAAAGTAGATTTCATACTCTTTCTAGCACAATTGAATCACCTTAAAAGCCGTCCGGAGCGTTGAGTTATGGACGAAACAATCTGACGCTGCACCAGAATCCGAGTCAAACCACAAGTCCAAAGGTGTTACGTCACCTCCACTTGGGCCCATTGGCCTTGTACGACCTAGGGTTAGTTTTAGGCTGCCTTGGGACGTCCTCCCACCTCCTTGGCCGCCACCCCTTGCTCCTATATAAGTAGATCCATCTAGTAGCTTTTCCCTTGGGGTTTTATTTAGATTAAAAGTTCGCCATAGCTGCAACTTCGCATTTCGCTCGTGTTCAACAACCGCACAAAGACGCCACGTAACCCCACCTTGATCAATAAAGCTTTCATCTTATATCCGCAATATCCAGATTGCAATCTCAGTTTCTTGCTTGTTCTTCGCTTGCTCGCAGGAAACAGACCTCGTGGTCAGGTTGATCGTGTTCGCGTGGTCAATAACCTCTCGGAGTTGGTTTAGCGGTTGCTAAGGCGCGACGCCCTCGCATGATCGTAGTCGGATCGTCAAAGTCGACTTCCACCAAAGCGAAATCCACCATCTCATCGAAAGACGGGATACCTTTGCCTCTATCAATTCTTCTACAGAATTTTTACCTTGTCTTAAGCGCTGCAATTTTTGAAGTAATTCATGTTGATAATATGGTGGAACCCAACGAGTACGCATAGCAGTTTTCAAAGCAGCCCAAGTAGCTGGAACAGGATATAATCTACAATGTTCAGACCACCAAACACATGCAAAGCTAGTGAAAGCACAAACAGCAGCAGGAACACGCCTCCTCGTGATATTGTAAACATGTAAATCGCTGTTCAGTTTCTAACTCCTAAGTAAGATATATATCAGAACATATCTACCCTCAAATGGTGGAATATTCAATTTCAGTTTAGGGAGATGGTCATGATCTCGCACTGAGGGGAGCCCTAACATTGCCATTATTTGCATGTGGACGACCTGGTGGTTGTGGTGCTGGTGGTTGCACGTAGTTCGATGTTGATCAACCTCATCCTCGTAATCTCCAACATAATCATCCTCCTCGGTACCAGCAGCAGCAGTAGCAGGAGCCAAAGAAGCACCAACAGCAGAGCAGCTGCACCAGAATTTTGTCCTCGCTCAATAGGAACACGCTGAGCTCGCCCATACTGATTCGAAGGGGCGAGTTGTTGTCGCTGCAGAGGTGCGATAGGTGCAGCCGCGGTGGTTGTGGAAAACGCGAGCAATTCATCAAACTTGCTATCAAGCTTTGTTTCAAACGCCTTCTCAATGCCATCTATCTTCTCCATGGCCTCGCAAATCTGTTTAGCACATCTTGCACCTGTCCAATCATCATTTGCTGAAACTTATCATGTAGCTGTTTGTTCGTCAGTTCTCCCAATCAGTCTCATCTGCCAGGATCCTACCATGGTTAGCAGCAAATAGAAACACACAAGAATATGATCCTACAGACTACTAAGAAGTGGTGGTGTATCACAAACCCGCAAGCAAATCTCAAATTCTTACCAGTTCTACCCAAGAGTGGTGGTGATCGGCAACCGCTAGTAGTCAAAACTCTCAAAGCTTGGATATAGCGATTACTGTGGAGAATCAAACGCACGACATAGATGTATGTGGAGCTGGGAAGGCTTATAATATGGTAGCAAAAAAAGGTCAGAATAATCAATTCAAAGATGCAAAGTTGAATAAATGCTCAACGACGGTATCAGGCTGGTCCTAGGCTAGACCGCTAGAGACGCGAGCCTAGAACACTAACAAAATCACGGCAATCGCACGTAAACAAGGGAAAAGCACACTCTAGATTTTTTTTCGCCTCTTTTTTTTTTTGCTGCTTTTTTTTTGCAAAAATCACTATAATGGCGAGTGTCTCAAAACTCTTCCTGTGTCAAACCGACAGATGGGCACGAAATTTTTCGACCAATTTTTTTGACTGCCCGACCCAAAACCGAAACGGGTCAAAAAACTTTCTATAACGGCGATCGCTCAATACGCTTAGAAACACCTAAAATAGGATAGCCAGAATTTTTTTGTCCCGCGCTTTTGTCCCGTATGCTTTTTTTGAAACCAACCTCTTCTACGGATGGCAAAGATTGCTGAATCAAACCTACTCGCATAAGGAAACACGAATCGAAAACTAGATGGATCCCAAAACAAACCTAATATGCAAGGGACTCGGATTGGTGGTGGATAAATGGTGGTCGATGGCAGCGGTGGTGATATATGGAAGCGGTGGTGGTATATGGATACGGATTCAAAGCGGTGGCAGATAAGCGGTGGTGGTAGATGGCAGGGCGATGATAATGGTGTGGCGGCGGCGTGACAACTTATGATCAGAACTCGAAACTCTAAAAGACTAGACTCTAAGACCAGCAACTAGACACGACGATGCAACCGCAAATTCAACAATGCAAATACAGAAAAGATTATGCAAAGGCTCAGACTGGTCCGGATAGGATAAACTAACCCTAATTATTTTTGTGGCTTTTTCGTGGACTATAGGTATGAAGACAGACTCGATCTAAACTACTTAAAATCAGAAAATCTCACCGAGCAACCTCGAAACCTAATAGCACTTGATAGAGGCGAGGGTGTCCTGCCTTCGATGAGATGGTGGCTATCGCTTTGGATGAAGTCGACTTTGACGATCCGACTACTTAACGCAGCGAGGACGCCGCGCTTTAGCAATCGCTAAACCAACTCGAGAGGTTATTGACCACGCCGAGCACGATCAACCTGACCACGAAGGTCTGCTTCTCGTAGGCAAACGAAGAACAAGCAAGAAACTAAGATTGCAATCTGGATATTGCGAATATAAGAGGAAAGCTTTATTGATCAAGGTGGGGTTCTATGACGCCTTTGTCCGGTCGTGGAACACAAACGGCACGCAAAGTTGCAGCTATGGCGTAACTTTAATCTAAACAAAACCTAAGTCTAAACGGTGCCCTAAGGGCTGTATATATGGAGGAAGAGGGGGTGAATTTCGTGGCCCTTGGTGGAGGGGTCCGAAACTAACCCTATCTCTTGTTTCCCCACACATACGGACTCTAAAAATAGCCTATACTAATGTATTTCGAAATTACATGGGCCTGGTGATGCGGAGCATCCTATGGACATCACCATGTCAAGAGTTCGTTTGGCAAGTGACACGTGCCACATCTACTTCACATACTCAAAGGTGAATCTTCTCCTTTACACGTGCTCACTTGACACTCTCGAGGATGGTATACTACTTGACACTCCTTACGTGTGCATGCATAGGTATTGTCGGACCTTCACGGATGTCAAGGAGGAGTGCAAGCGCCAAGGAACGACTACACCATCCGCAAGGGAAGCGTGAAGAGAAGACGGAAGAAAGGAGAAGAAGACGGAGCGGTTGCAGAGCTAGGTCGGACGTCCGACCGCCGTCCGGATCATCCGGCTCGCCGGATCATCCGGTGCCCTCGGATCATCCGGACAAATCGTCCGACGACAATGTATGGGTCCTCCGGCCGGATCATTCGGTCACCTCGGATCATCCAGACGACGGCTGGATCATCCGGACCCCATCCGGATCATCCGGCCTCGCCTCGCCACGCTGCAGAATCGGCCCAAAGCCCATGTATCCTTCCCCACTCACCCCTTCGTGGCTAAGACTATAAATAGACCCTCCACCTCCTTTCTAGGGTTAGCAAAGTGATAGCTTATTCTTAGGTGAGCTTTGCTCCTACCTATCTCTTGAGAGAGAGACCACTACTCCATTGGAGGCCAAGACCTCCATCTAGGAGAAGATCCTCATGGATACAAGACCTCCATCTAGGAGAAGATCCCCTCATGGATACAAGACCCTCTTTAGGGAAGATCCATCTAGGATATCATCAAGACCTCCTCTTGGAGATGAACCTTACCTTGTATCTTTCTTTGTTGTTCATGTACCTTGTGACCTTGTGTGTTTGATTGTCTAGTGGATGTGTGATTGGACTTGTTCTTGAGTGTTTCCTTGTGATTTCTCCCTGCTATTCCCCGTGTTCATCGTGTTCTTCGAGGATCCCGCCCAAACGTGAAAGATCGATTTAATTAGGGTTCCACCCTACATCATATGGTATCATGAGCCACGTTGATCACGTTTTTGGAGCCCCTACCCCATGATTTCTAGCTTGATTTTGTTGTTTTCGTCCTAAAATCCGAAAATCTCCACCAAAAATAGCCCCAAATTTTTTTGTGATTTGTTGGTTTTGATGATGTTTTGTTGATTTTGATCCATGGATTTGCTTGGTTTCAAGTGGATCTAGCTTCCCCAAGTTTCCCAACCTTCCATCCACGAAATCCTCAAATTTTGCCCCAAAATCATCCATTTCTGCCCAAAATTCGTCCCCGAGAGCAAATCCCGAAGGGTTGATTTGGACGGATCATCCGGACCTTCTTCCGGATCATCCGACCAAGCTCGATCAGCTGGACGCCCCGGACGTCCGGATAAATCGCGACCAAAAATAGAACCAGCGCTGATGAACCCGGATCATCCGGATGTCCTTCCCGGATCATCCGGACATAGCCCGATGAGCTGGACCTCCTCCCGGATGTCCGGTTACACCGAAAACTCGACACGGCTGAAATCTTGTTTTGTCCATAACTAATTCATCCGAACTCCGATTTTGACGTTTTAGCTCGCTTTGAAGCTATTGACATCCCCATCCAACAAAAATACCACCAACATCATTTGACTCCATCAAATTTTCTAAAATTTGGCAAGTTTGCCTAGGCCTCCACCATATCATCCGTGATTACCACCACCGACTTCCGCTACCTAACCCATTTTGTTCCCCATTGCATATGTGGTTGTTTGAGTTGTGATTAGAGTCTCCTAAGGTGTTTCGCCACTTAGGGACAATTGCTTCTTCATCAACCACCACCACCACTTCCGCATAGACGTGCTCCACCATACATTTCCACCCCTAACTTAAGCCAATTTTGTTTGAGTTGTGGCTTGTGTCTCCTAAGGTGTTTCGCCACTTAGGGACGCATAACTTCAACTCCGACTTGTGTATAGTCCATCATTCCACTTCGTGATTTGCCTAGTGCAAAACCACCACCGCTTCCGCTACCACCATTTTGACATTTGTCATTTGAGATTTTGAGTTTAAGGTTTTTCCGCTTCCTAAGGTGTTTCGCCACTTAGGACGAGTCTCCATCATCTTCAGATTCACACCAAGAACACCGCCACTCATCATCGCAGCGACGGTAACCTCGACGACACCTTTGTATATTCCCTTGCAATTGCATTGTTAACCCCAGCCCATTTTATGCCACTTACCTATCGAGACTAGCCATTTGAGTATTGCCGCAACGTTATTTGTGCACATTAGTGATCCACCATTCCATTGCATACATACCATATCATATTGGTATCAAATCATACATTGTGTCACAATATCGCTCCCAGATATACACAATAGCTATCTTGGTTTGTACATTGTGCATAAGTGGCCATTGAAAAAAGCTTTTAAGCAAAAGGAGAGCAAAGAGCTCGTGAGCAAGTGCCATAGCATCATACCCATTGCACATAAGATTGTCAAATCTACATCATATGATCTCATGCTTGAGAGAAACACCGAACCATACATACATAGCATACTTGGGATAGAAAGTTTATCCATTTTGCATCTTATAGGTTGTGCACAAGTGTCGATCCGCCTATTGAGCAACCGTGTAGCTGCTCTCTTGAGTTGTGCAACACGAAGCGCTTCCGTGGATTCCACATTTTGTGCTCATTCCTTGGTTGCACGACCCCATTTATCTATCCGTGTGTGTTTCCGTACCTTTCATTGCTATTGGTCCATTTGTTTCACTTATGAATTTGTGAATCTCTTTCAACATTATTGACTCTCGCTAACATTTTGCATTAAATTTTGTGCCACTATCCTCACCGAGCTCTACCATAAGCTTTACTTGATAGGTGTGAGGAACAAGTCCGCACTAATTCCACTATTCTTTCATCTCACATTGAGTGAAAGGAGATACATCCTCAACATTGGGAAAAGGTAACTTGGTATTGTTTATCTCATTTCCTACTCACCTCTACTCGAGTCTTGTGATGGATAGGCAAGGCATTTCATCTTCGCCTACAACAACAACGACGAAGTTCGATGCCATGAACAACAACTCCGACGCCAAGATGCAAGCTAAAATGGAGGAGATCAAAGCCCTCATCAAGTCCTACAAGCGATCTTCCTCATCTTCGAGAAGACGCCAAGAGCACATGCTTCCGAGCTACCATCTCCGGCAAGATCACATCGGCATCGACACCATCAACAACAAGAAAGTGAAGGTCAAGAGCTCAACATCAACAACCGCTCAATGACTTCACCATCTCCCTTGGCATCTTCGCCAAGTGACTACAAGGCATCTTCGCCTTCGGATATTGGGCATCTTTGCCAACAAGCACCTCAAGACTACACTCAAGAGAAGCTACCCAAGCTCAAGTCCGCGACTTCCACGAGCTACTACGACATTGACATCGACCACATGATTCCTTTCTATGGGACTCACGAACCCGAGGAGTACCTCCAGTGGGAGCATTTGATGGATGACTACCTCAAGCTACATCAAGTTCCTCCCGAAGATCAAGTGAAGTGCGCCACAAGAAACTTCCACGACTACGCATTGGCATGGTGGCTTCACACACCTTTGGAGTACTACGACATGAGTTGGCCCAAGACGAAGAAAGCTTTATGCGAGAGTTTGTGCCTCCAACCTACACGGAACAACTTCGACGCCAATTGGAGAACACCACCCAAGGATCCAAGTCAATCGACAAGTACTTCAAGGAGATGATGATTGCTTTGCGACGAGCCGGCGTGGATTTAATTCCATTTCGATGAAGTTCCACTTCATGATGGGATTGCACAACGACATCTCCAAGACCATCGTCCTCAAGAACTACAAGTCCATCGACGACTACTACATTGGTGCTCTCAAGGCGGAACAAGAACTCATGAAGGCCAAGGCTTCTCCACCCCAAGCAAACTTCCTGGCGACCAAGCTCTACGACAAGCATGAGGCTGTACCACCAAGATGTCCAAGCCCGACAAGCTCCAAGACGATGCTCCCAAGTGTGACTTCACCGCCATCCCTCTTTGTGGCATTGATGATGCCGAGTCTACTCCGACTCTTTTTCAAGATGGTGCGGCGACGAGTTCGACTACGGAGACCTTCAAGGACCAAGCTTTGGAGGCGAGCGACAAGGTGGCGAGCAAGGATGATGCTTCCATCGTAGGAGGCGAGAGTGATGATGTGCCATCTTCGGCCTTCATCCACGACGAGAGTGATGTTGCGCCATCTTCGGCCTTCATCCACGACGAGAGTGATGATGTGCCATCTTCGGCCTTCATCCACGGCGACCACGACGAGATGGTTGAGCATGGGACTTTCCCTTTGACCATGGTGACGTATGATGACTTGAGTGACTTGTGCCACCATATTGAGAGTGAGAGTGACTTCACCACTAGCCCCATATATGATGAGTTGCCACACCCCATGTGAGGAGAGCCACAACCCCACCACTTGAGTGAGATGAGTGACTCCACCATACGTGAGTTTAAGTGCACCTATTCTCGAGGGAGTGAGTGAACCACCACATAGAGAGAGTGAGATAGTTGATAGGTCTCGTGGAGGCCATTTGCATTTCTAACAACTTGACCTCTACCAATATTGTGTCTTCTCGCTTGGTACTAGGTCCCATTTATGATGACGCCGATCCTCGATTTACTTCGCCCTCCCTTTGGACAAGACTATGGCCATGATGGATTATGATGCACCGCCCACATGGTTCCATCAAGATGATGATGATGACCACCATTTGGTCTTTCCCACCTCACCTACACCACTTGAGTGGAATGACAAAGGTAACAAAGGTGACGGTCATGCTCTAGTCCCACTAGTGGACATTCTTGACATTGATTGCTTGCATGATGTTGATCCACCTATTGCCATGCTTCATGCTAGTATGATTTCCCATGCGATGATTTGCCCATTTATGATGAGTATGATGATTCTCTTGTGGAGTCTATTGGTTGTGATGCCATGTTACATAGGATTTCTTGTGACAATTCTTTAGGTCACATCATGTTTGATAATCCGCTTGACTTGTCATATGCTATGCATGAGATCAACCATATGTCTTATTTGCAATCTCTTCATAGTGACTATGCATATGCCATTAAAATGAACCCAATTTGCACATATGGCATAGATGACAAGCCCATGGTTATTGGCATTTGTTTCTCTTGTGATGATATTGATATGCTTTCATTGCATCATTTATCTCATATGCCATGCCATGACCACCTAGCTTCGGATATGCATTGTTTTGGATGTTGTCCATTTTCTCCATGTGATGTTTCCGATATTGCTCATGAGGAGACCCCCATAGTTTCCTCATACATTTTAGAAGATTTTGACCCATCCCATCCATTGCATGATCCCAATACTTGTGTGCACCATATGCTTCCCATGAATAAACATGCTTTTGATGTGCCATATACTTGTTTGCTCAATTTGTGTCCCCATCGTGTCATATATAATAACTATTCTTTCATGATGGATGACATGTTCTTATACCATGCATCAAATTTCTTTGAGCGATGCTTATCTTGTGCTAACTCACACGTGCACATACACATCATGATGGATGATGTGTACATTTACCACGCACACAATTTCTTTGGTTTGTGTCTCTTTGTGTAGGTACCATAAATACTTGTCAACCTTGCAATCCCACGAGTTGACAAAACGAGCTCTTGAGAGCAACGATGCTTTGGGATCCAATGGACTATCCTTACTAACGCCCCTTCAAGCAAGGACTACGCGCAACTCCTCTACTTGGCTCTCACACGGCTATGGGCCATTTACCACTTCTCACATTATGCTCATTTTACCGTGTTCACTTTGCATGCTATGCTTGCTTCTATGCCTTTGCCATGCAATTAGACCCTTGCTTGCATCTACCCATGTTTCATCATTATGCCACTTCTATGTGTATTTGCATGCTTGGTAGAGATCCTTGTTGCTATTGCCATGTTTATCATGTGCCCCATGCTATTGCCCTCATATCTTGCTTTCATGCTTGTGCTATGACATGTGAATTGTTCATGCCCACTAGTTGCACCAATGACATGATTGCCATGATTTCCTCTAGTATGTTGCATCTTCGCACTACTAGCTCGCTTGACTTGATTGCTTTGATTGCTTGCTATGTTGCATCACCCATGTTCCACTACTTGCTTTCTTGGGTTGATGACATATATGCTCATGCCTCTCACATGATATATCTTGATCATTGTATCTTGTGTCATACTTCCTCATCCCATGCGGTTGATGACAACCATCTATATGCTTTGCACATGATTCATATTGCTTCTTGTCATATATCTCCATGTGTTGCCTCTCTCATGCTAGATTTGCCATGTATTGAGTGCAACAATGATTCTCTTCTTGCTCATGAGATTGCCCACATAGCATTCTCACACATGTTTGGAGATTTTGACATATCACTTGTGAAGGATGCTTGTCTTACTCCTTTGCACCATATACATAGTGCCATGAATATTGCCATTGTTGCATCATATTACTCATGCACTTGTGCTTCTAATGGTTATGTGCAAGAGAAGAGAACCATCATGATGGATGATGTGTTTGTCTACCATGTGCATACGCATTTTATTTTGTTTTGTGCATGTGTAGGATACTTGGACTTGGTGTCGACTTCCACTTCACGTGAGTCGACCATTCGAGCTCTTGAGAGCGAGCCTCATACATTCTACCACCACTCGCTTTCTACAATCAGATTTGCTTCCACTTCGCATTGTGAAGAATGCACAAGGACACACTTTCACGGTGACATCCTTCTTGAGCTTGGATATTGTGGATCATACTTCATGTGTTGCTTGCACCATTTGCACGCATGTTAGAGATATTGCTTTCACCATGATTGCCACATTCCCATGCTTCATGACATATATACCTTGTGTGTTGTACCCAATTTTTGGACTACTTGCTACTATCATATGGTTGGTTGCACCAATATCATTTCTTCACATATGCCATGTCCCTTTGCTTGTCAAATGTTTGACTTGATTGCCTCACACATGACTTAACAATTGCTCTTTCCATTATGTTGAGTGCCACAATATCTTCACTACACCCTATGCACGTTATGCTTGGATTGTCTTGCACTTGCCCCATGTGTTTAGACATTTCACTATATTTGGTGTTGTGAATGACTCTTATGCCTACCATAGACCGCTCATTGAGCTCTTTATGCATGCTTGCTATGACCTTGAGGTTGATGCTTGTTCACTTATCACATATATTTGCATCTTCACCTCCCATTTGCATGCTTGTTCCCATGATATACTTGATTGCGCTCAATTTATATGCTCAAATGCCATGCCACACTTCTTTGTCAAACCATATGCTATGCTCGATGACAACACTTGTTGGGTGAATCACCTCTTGAATGCTTGGTTTTGCTTCACGACAACCACATTTGTTTTTCCAAGTGCTTGTTATCTTTGCTACTTTTGAAGGAATTACAAGACGGTGCGACATTGGAGAGTGCCCATTTGGAACTACAAGATGACAAATGCTTGGTGATCGTCCACTTCTACACAACGACATCATCTCTTTCCCATGGTGATTTGGATTTCGATCCGAGGTCGGATCTTTCCTAAGGGGAGGGATGATGCGAGCATCCTATGGACATCACCATGTCAAGAGTTCGTTTGGCAAGTGACACGTGCCACATCTACTTCACATACTCAAAGGTGAATCTTCTCCTTTACACGTGCTCACTTGACACTCTCGAGGATGGTATACTACTTGACACTCCTTACGTGTGCATGCATAGGTATTGTCGGACCTTCACGGATGTCAAGGAGGAGTGCAAGCACCAAGGAACGACTACACCATCCGCGAGGGAAGCGTGGAAGAGAAGACGGAAGAAAGGAGAAGAAGACGGAGCGGCTGCAGAGCCAGCCGACGTCCAACCGCCGCTCGGATCATCCGCTCGCCGGATCATCCGGTGCCCTCGATCATCCGGACAAATCGTCCGACGACAATGTAGGGTCCTTCTCGAAGCCGGATCATCCGGGTCACCTCCCGGATCATCCGGACGACGGCGGGATCATCCGGACCCCCATCCGGATCATCCGGGCCTCGCCTGCCTACGCGCAGAATTGGGCCCAAAGCCCATGTATCCCCACTCACCCCTTCGTGGCTAAGACTATAAATAGACCCCCTCCACCTCCTTTCTAGGGTTAGCAAAGTGATAGCTCATTCTTAGGTGAGCTTTGCTCCTACCTATCTCTTGAGAGAGAGACCACTACTCCATTGGAGGCCAAGACCTCCATCTAGGAGAAGATCCTCATGGATACAAGACCTCCATCTAGGAGAAGATCCCCTCATGGATACAAGACCCTCTTTAGGGAAGATCCATCTAGGATATCATCAAGACCTCCTCTTGGAGATGAACCTTACCTTGTATCTTTCCCTTTGTTGTTCATGTACCTTGTGACCTTGTGTGTTTGATTGTCTAGTGGATGTGTGATTGGACTTGTTCTTGAGTGTTTCCTCAGATTTCTCCCTGTTCTTCCCCGTGTTCATCGTGTTCTTCGAGGGATCCCGCTCCAAACGTGAAAGATCGACGAATTAGGGTTCCACCCTACATCACCTGGCCCAATAATAAGGTGACACAGCACCTAGAATAGCCTCTGGACGAAATTTATGAAGTGGCATCTTGTATATTTCGTCCAAGGCTTCATGCACTCATTATGGTGGCTTCAAAGTCCTGAAATCATCACTTGTAACTCCATTCTTATCCTCTTGCGCATGCCATCATCTCCATGCTTGTTCTTGCTCCAATGTTCATCCTTCTCCAAGCTAGGCCCTTCATTTGTAAGCAAAACAAATGTATCCAATTTAGGCAGCATCATATTCTCATGAACATTAAAATCATTACCAAGAAACGAAAGTACCGGTAATTTAGTTGGCGTATGCATGCTTCTAGTAATTGGTCCAAGATGTATAGCAGCATGGGCTGTGGTGTAACAATGGTATTGATGTCCTCATGACTACATGTAAAAAGCTAAGTCACGACTCAATCCTCATGGTTTATATATGCCTTTGCTCGCACTCTAGTGTTCCGTGGAAGGATATATCTATGGACTTTGTTTTAGGTTTATCGATAGAAGCAAAGGGTGTCCCAATCTTTCGATGAGATGATAACTATCGATTTGGTGGACACGACTTTGACGATCCGACTACAAACGCGCACGACGCTATACCGAGCAATCGCTAAACCAACTCCGAGAGGTTATTGACCACGCCGAGCACAATCAACTCGACCATGAAGGTCTATTCCTGCAAGCAATCAAGAACAAGCAAGAATATGATAAAAGCAATCTGAATATTGCGAGTATGTATGAAGTATTGATAAAGGTGGGGATCCGTAAGCGGTCTTGGTCTGGTCGCTGGACACAAACGGCACACACGGTTGCAATGGCTAACTTTAATTAAACAAATCCCAAGGAAAAGCTACTAGATGGATCTACTTATATAGGAGCAAGGGATGGCGGCCAAGGAGGTGGAGGACGCCCCAAGGCAGCCTAAAACTAACCCTAGGTCATACAAGGCCAATGGGCCCAAGTGGAGGTGACGAACACCTTGGACTTGTAGTTTGACTCGGATTCTCGTGCAGCGCCGATTGTTTCGCCCATAACTCAACGCCCGGACGGATTTTAAGGTGATTCCAATGTGATGGAAAGAGCATGAAATCTACTTTCCAACAAAAAATCACCCAATTCGAGTCCGTATGAAAAGTTGTTGGCGATTTGAGTCGTATGTCTCAGCAGTCCGAATCTGAATCCGTAACGTGAGAGACTTGGACTCTATCTTCTCTGGCCCAAAAGTGACGTGAGAAGACTTTTGAACAGCACCTAAACTTCTCCTTTTCCCTTATCTTCATATGTGGATTGTACAAATATCCCATACACCTGCAATTAGACAAAACACAAAAGTATGTGAAGTATTTTGTTCGATAACATAAATATATTATTGAATAGTTTGCACTAGAAATCACCCGACAAATATGCATGTATGCAATATTTTGGTCTTATCCAAGGTAGTCATGTCCTCATCATCCTCCCTTCTTGAAAACAAAGCCATCCTCGGCTGCTTAATCTGAAATGTAGCTAACGAAAGAGACAAGGTGTACATGTTGTATATGTATACGTCATCCATTTTTACTTCCCTTAATTTTTGCATATATAACACATGAATAGATGAGTAACTTGCATAGTTCATAAAATCTAAAGCCAACAAATTAGCACAAGAACTAGAAGGCATGAAAATATTGCAACTCAGTTTGCACATATAAGTGAAGCTCTTATTTATTTCAAAAGATTGACAATGTTCATCATTAAACCATCCCAACATTGGTGAATAAACCTTATTTGAATCAAATTTACATGCTACAACATGCTTAGATAAGCAAACATGCAATGAGTCATTCGACACGTAATCATCACCAAGATTAGAGGTCATATCAAAATGATTAAACATTGATTCTTTTGCATCAAAAATTAATTCAATGGGTGCTCTCAAAATTGTTGGTATTTCAGTTGTTTGATCACATGGCAAAGTCAAATTATCAACATAATCCTCTAAAATAGGTGGTGTGATCAAAGTAGTGGGTAGCTTAACACATGATGTATTCAAGTTAACTAGGCATGCATCATTCTCATGTAAAAGTGGAAAATCTGTACCTTTGTCATTACCTCTTATAGTCAACTCAGATGATGCAGGCACTCTCGATGGTGATGTGTCACATGGTGGAGATGATGTAGTCCTCGCAACAACGAATGTGGTTGTCATAGTACGCCTAGTAGTTGAATAAACATCTGTATCAACAGTTGAATGTGCACCGCGCTTGTTCTCCTTGTGGGCAACACGTCGCTTTATTTCCTGCTCAGCTTTGCAAGCAAGACTAAACAAATGGTCCATAGGATAACACTCTTCATGAATTAGTATCTCCTGAATATTATGGTTTAATCCTCCCCAAAATCTATCCATAGAATCTTCTTCACTTTCTTCTAAAAATGAGTGCAACAAGGTAGTTTGTAAATCATCATAATATTTTGTTACGTGTCACTACCTTGTTTTAAATGTTCCAGTTTTTAATCATGCCACGAGTATAATAAACATCGATTTAATCTATCTCTCATGACATGTTTTAAATCATCCCAAGTATTAGGTACATAATGAGGGTGTAACCGACAATATTCACTCTACCAAACTAGAGCATAACCAAGTGAAAGAACCAACCGCAACCGTGAACTTTTTTACGCTCATCAAAATTATGGGAAGCAAATATATTATTTATGTCTAACTCCCATTCAATATATAAAGTAGGTCTAAAATTTTTCTTTTTTTTCTCCTCTTCCAAGACAAACTAGATAAGATGCAGATTGATCAAAGTAAGATGTGAATGACCTCAACTATGATTAATGAACAGCGCCAGAGCACGTGGTGGAAATTAATAGATGGGATGGTGGACATCGAAGGGATAATGATGCAGCAAGGCGTGACTAACGTGAATGTAACTCAAACTCTAAGGAACTAGACACTAAGACCAGCAACCCACACGACGATGCAACCGATAATTCAACTATGCAAGCAATGAATAGAAAATTGCAAAGGCTCGATCGGCTTGGATAAAGGATGAATAGATCTAACTTTTTTGTGGCTTTTTCATGGACTATAGGTATGAATGACCGATGCGATCTAAACTATGAAAACTGTAAAATCTCACCGAGCAACCTGAAAACTGATACCACTTGATAGAAGCAAAGGGTGTCCCGATCTTTCGATGAGATTATAACTATCAATTTGGTGGAGACGACTTTGACGATCCGACTACAAACGTGCACGACGCTATACTCGAAAGCAATCGCTAAACCAACTCCGAGAGGTTATTGACCACGCCGAGCACAATCAACCTGACCACGAAGGTCTATTCCTGCAAGCAATCGAAGAACGAGCAAGAATATGATAAAAGCAATCTGAATATTGCGAGTATGTATGAAGTATTGATAAAGGTGGGGATCCGTAAGCTGTCTTGGTCTGGTCGTTGGACACAAACGGCACACGGTTGCAATGGCTAACTTTAACTAAACAAATCCCAAGGAAAAGCTACTAGATGGATCTATTTATATAGGAGCAAGGTGGCGGCCAAGGAGGTGGGAGGACGCCCCAAGGCAGCCTAAAACTAACCCTAGGTCGTACAAGGCCAATGGGCCCAAGTGGAGGTGACGAACACCTTTGGACTTGTAGTTTGACTCGGATTCTGGTGCAGCGTCAGATTGTTTCGTCCATAACTCAACGCCCGGACGGATTTTAAGGTGATTCCAATTGTGCTGGAAAGAGCATGAAATCTACTTTCCAACAAAAAAGAATCACCCAATTCAGAGTCCGTATGAAAAGTTGTTGGCGATTTGAGTCAGGTATGTCTGTGTAGTCCGAATCTGAATCCGTAACGTGAGAGACTTGGACTCTATCTTCTCTTGGCCCAAAAGTGACGTGAGAAGACTTTTGAACAGCACCTAAACTTCTCCTTTTCCTTATCTTCATATGTGGATTGTACAAATGTCCCATACACCTGCAATTAGACAAAACACAAAAGTATGTGAAGTATTTTTGTTCGATAACATAAATATATTATTGAATAGTTTGCACTAGAAATCACCGACAAATATGCATGTATGCAATATTTTGGTCTTATCCAAGGTAGTCATGTCCTCATCATTTACCTAGAACAAAGAAGGGGAGGGATAGCATATTTGTTGTCGTGGATAGATTCTCGAAAATGGCATACCATGTCATAAAAGCGATGATGCTGTTAATGTTGCTGATTTGTTCTTTCGTGAAATTATTCGCTTGCATGGTGTGCCAAATACTATTGTTTCAGATCGTGATACTAAATTCCTTAGCCACTTTTGGAGATGTTTATGGGCTGTTGGGGACTAAACTGCTTTTTAGTACTACTTGTCACCCCCAAACCGATGGACAAACTGAAGTAGTCAATAGAACAAAGGTTCTACTATGCGGGCTGTTTTGAAGAATAATAAGAAAATGTGGGGAATGCTTGCCTCATATTGAATTTGCTTATAATCGCTCATTGCATTCTCGCTACCTCGCACCTATTGATTTGTTGCCTCTTCCATCTTCGGAGAAGGTTAATTTTGATGCTAAACAACGTGCTAAATTGATTTTAAAATGCATGAGTTAACTAAGGAAAACATTGAGCGATGAATGCTAAATATAAACTTGCGGAGATAAGGGTAGAAAACATGTTGTGTTTGCAACGGAGATCTTGTTTGGTTACATTTATGTAAGGATAGATTTCCGATTTGCGCAAATCAAAGCTAATGCCACGTGCTGATGGTCCCTTTAAGGTGTTGGAGAAAATAAATGATAATGCATATAAACTTGAGCTGCTCGCAGATTTTGGGGTTAGTCCCACTTTTAACATTGCAGATTTGAAGCCTTATTTGGTTAGAAGATGAACTTCCGCCGAGGACTACTTCATTTCAAGAAGGGCATTCTCGACATCGATGAATATATATGTGGAAACGATATCTCCACTATAGAGCACAAGAAATTTTGGGGCGGTTAGGCAAAAAGCGCACATGAAAATGAAGTACTTTCAAGGACTGCCATAGAATGGGCAGATGTTCACTAAAAGGGTAATAATTTTGTCATTCAGAGTCCTGTCGGACCCACAAGTTCTCAAACTGCTCGCGGCGAGCATCTGAATCCAGAAAATACTCCCCGATTGCGCCAGCAGGCCCGTAGTACCCTCAGATACGGCCTTAAGCAGGACTTTTTGGCCCTGAAAGTCAAAGAACATCATTGATCGTTGTTTTCGCAAGTTTTGAACCCATTGGCACTTCCTTTGAAGGAAATTGAGAGATTATGTTGCTTATAGACATTAGCCCCTTGTAGGGACAAAATTACCTTTCCGCAGATGCTCTATGATCCGCAATTTCATTTGGCCATAAATTGAAGAAAATCCAGCTGCTATATGCCTTATTCTCCTTGTTTTCACGGATGGCATGTCAGAACTCATGCGCGCGGAAAGCCAAGAACAAAAGGGCATTCCTGCATCGATGAATATATATGTTGATGAGGACATCAATACCATTGTTACACCCACAACCCCCGCTGCTATACATACCGGACTAAATACTAGAGCTCACAAGACGCCAACTAAATTACCGTGTACTTTCGCTTTTGGTAATGATTCTAATGTTCATGAGAATATGATGCTGCCTAAATTGGATACATTTGTTTTGTTTACAAATGAAGGGCATAGCTTGGAGAAGAATGAACATTGGAGCAAGAACAAGCATGGAGATGATGGCATGCGCAAGGTGAACAAGAACGGAGTTACAAGTGATGATTTCAGGACTTTGAAGCCGCCATAATGAGTGCATGAAGCCTTGGACGAAATATACAAGATGCCACTTCATAAATTTCGTCCAGAGGCTATTCTAGGTGTTATGTCACCTTATTATTGGGCCAGCCCATGTAATTTCGAAATACATAAGTATAGGCTATTTTTAGAGTCCGTATGTGGGGAAACAAGTGAAGGGTTAGTTTCGACCCTCCACCAAGGGCCACGAAATTCACCCCTCTTCCTCCATATATACAGCCCTTAGGGCACCGCTTAGACTTTGGGTTTTGTTTAGATTAAAAGTTCGCCATAGCTGCAACTTCAGATACTTCGCTTGTGTTCAATGACCGCATAAAGGCATCACAGTAACCCCACCTTGATCAATAAAGATTTCATCTTATATCCGCAATATCCACATTGCAATCTCAGCTTGCTTGTTCTTCATTTGCTCGCAGGAAATGCACTCGTGGTCGTTGATCGTGCTTCGCATGGTCAATAACCTCTCGGAGTTTGTTTAGCGACATTGCTAACGCCACGACATCCTCGCACGTCCGTAGTCGGATCGCCAAAGTCGACTTCCACCAAAGCGATATCCATCATCACATCGAAGACGGGACACCTTTGTTCTATGATATGTGGAAATGATATTCCACTATAGAGGACAAGAAATTTTGGGGCGTTAGGCAAGAAGTGCACGGAAAATGAAGTATTTTCAAGGACCGCCATAGAATGGGCGATGTTCACAAAAGGGTTATAATTTTGTCATTCGAGTCCATGTCGACCCATAAGTTCTCAAACTGCTCGCGGCGAGCCGCCCTAATTCAGAAAATACCCCGCCACGCTTAGGAGGCCCGAGTACCTCGACACGGCCTTAAGGTGACTTTTTGCCCGAAAGTCAAAGAACATCATTCGTCGCTGTTTTTCGCACAAGTTTCAACCCATTGGCACTTCCTTTGAAGGAAATTCGAGAGATAATGTTGTTTATAGACGTTAGTCCTCTCGTAGGGACAAACGACATTTCGCAGATGCTATATGATCCGCAATCTCATTTGGTCAGAATTGAAGAAAATACAGCGGCTATATGTCTTATTCTCCTTGTTTTCACGGATGGCATGTCAGAACTCATGCGCGGAAAGCCAAGAACAAAAGGGCATTCCCGGCATCGATCAATATATATGTGGAAACAATATTCCACTATAGAGGACAAGAAATTTTTGGGCGGTTAGGCAAAGAGCGCACGGGAAAATGAAGTACTTTCAAGGACTGCCATGGAATGGACAGATATTCACTAAAACGGTCATAATTTTGTCATTCAGAGTCCGTGTCGGACCCACAAGTTCTCAAACTTCTCGCGGCGAGCATGCGAATCCAGAAAATACTCCACGTTTGCACCAGGAGGCCTGGAGTACCCTTAAATACGGCCTTAAGCAGGACTTTTTGGCCCTGAAAGTCAAAGAACACCATTCGTCGCTGTTTTCAGACAAGTTTCTGAACCCATTGGCACTTCCTTTTGAAGGAAATTCAAGAGATTATGTTGCTCATAGACATTATCCCCCTTGTAGGGACAAACATACCTTTCTGCAGATGCTCTATGTTCAGGGAAATCTCATTTGGTCGCAAATTGAAGAAAATACAGCGGCTATATGCCCTATTCTCCTTGTTTTCACGGATGGCATGTCAGAACCTATGTGCGTGAAAGCCAAGAACAAATCGGCATTCCTGGCATCGGTCAATATATATGTGGAAACGATATCTCCACTATAGAGGACAAGAAATTTTTGGGCAGTCACGCAGAAAGCGCACGAGAAAATGAAGTACTTTCAAGAACTGCCATCGAATGGACAGATGTTCACTAAAACGGTCACAATTTTGTCATTCGAAGTCCGTGTCAGACCCACAAGTAATCAAACTGCTCGTGGCAAGCGCGCGAATCCAAAATATACTCCCTGCTGGCGCCAGGAGGCCCGGAGTACCCTCAAATTCAGGCTTAAAAAGGACTTTTCGGCCCTGAAAGTCAAAGAACATCATTCGTCATTGCTTTTTCGCAAGTTTCAACCCATTGGCACTTCTTTTGAAGGAAATTCAAGAGATTATGTTACTATAGACATTATGCCCCGGTAGGGACAAACGCATCTTTCTCGCAGATGCTCTATGTTCAGTGGAAATCTCATTTGGCTGTAAATTGAAGAAAATACAACGGCTATATGCCCTATTCTCCTTGTTTTCACGGATGGCATGTCAGAACTCATGCGTGAAAGCCAAGAACAAAAGGGCATTCCTAGCATCGGTCAATATATAGGTGGAAACGATATTCCACTATAGAGGACAAAATTTTTGGGCGGTCAGCAAAAGCGCACGAGAAAATGAAGTACTTTCAAGGACCGCCATAGAATGGACAGTGTTCACTAAAACGGTCATAATTTTGTCATTCAGAGTCCGTGTTGGACCCATCAAGATTAAACTGCTTCGCAAGCGCGCCAATCCAATAAATACTCCGCTATGCGAGGAGGCCCGGAGTACCTCAAATTCAGCCTTAAGTAGGACTTTTGGCCCCGAAAGTCAAAGAACATCATTCGTCGCTGTTTTTCGACAAGTTTCAACCCATTGGCACTTCCTTTTGAAGGAAATTCGAGATTATGTTGCTTATAGACTTTAGCCCTCGATAGGGACAAACGCATTTTCTCGCAGATGCTCTATGATCCGGCAATCTCATTTGTCCGAAAATTGAAGAAAATCCAACGGCTATATGCCTTATTCTCCTTGTTTTCACGGATAGCATGTCAGAACTCATGCGCGGAAAGCCAAGAACAAAAGGGCATTCCTGCATCGGTCAATATATATGTGGAAACGATATTCCACTATAGAGAACAAGAAATTTTGGGGGCCAGCAAAAAGCGCACGAGAAAATGAAGTATTTTCAAGGACCGCCATAGAATGGACAGATGTTCAATAAACGGTCATAATTTTGTCATTCGAGTCTGTGGTCGGACCCATCAAGATTAAACTGCCATGCGAGCTGAATCCAAAAAAATACTCGCTTGGCGCCAGAGGCCCGGAGTACCTCAAATTCAGCCTTAAGGTGACTTTTGGCCCCGAAAGTCAAAGAACATCATTCGTCGATGTTTTTCGACAAGTTTCAACCCATTGGCACTTCCTTATGAAGGAAATTTGAGAGATTATGTTGCTTATAGACATTAGCCTCGGTAGGGACAAACATACCTTTCTCAGATGCTCTATGATCCGGCAATCTCATTTGTCCCTAAATTGAAGAAAATCCAGCGGCTATATGCCTTATTCTCCTTGTTTTCACGGATGGCATATTGTAACTCATGCACGGAAAGCCAAGAATGTAAGGGCATTCCCGCATCGGTCAATATATATGTGGAAACGATATTCCAAAGATAGAGGACAAGAAATTTTGGGGCAGTCAGGCAAAAAGCGCACGAGAAAATGAAGTACTTTCAAGGACTGCCATAGAATGGATAGATGTTCAATAAACGTTCATAATTTTGTCATTCAGAGTCCGTGTTGGACCCATCAGTACTCAAACTGCTCGCGTCGAGCGCGTGAATCCAGAAAAATACTCGCTATGCCAGAGGCCCGAGTACCTCAAATTCAGCCTTAAGGTGACTTTTGGCCCCGAAAGTCAAAGACCATCATTCGTCACCGGTTTCGCACAAGTTTCAACCCATTGGCACTTCCTTTGAAGGAAATTGAGAGATTGTTGCTTATAGACATTATCCCCTAGTAGGGACAAACGATTTTCGCAGATGCTCTACGCTCAGTGGAAATCTCATTTGGCAGAAATTGAAGAAAATACAGCTATATGCCCTATTCTCCTTGTTTTCGCGGATGGCATGTCAGTAACTCATGTGCGTGAAAGCCAAGAAGAAAAGGGCATTCCCGCATCGGTCAATATATATGTGGAAATGATATTCCACTATAGAGGACAAGAAATTTTGGGGCAGTCAGGCAAAAAGCGCACGAGAAAATGAAGTACTTTCAAGGACGTCCATAGAATGGGTAGGTGTTCACTAAAACGGTCAAAAGCTTGTCATTCAGAGTTCGTGTCGGACCCATCAAGATTAAACTGCTCAAAGCGCGAGCGCCGAAATCCAAAAATATATCGCTTATGCCAGAGGCCCGAGTACCTCAAATTCAGCCTTAAGGTGACTTTTGGCATCGAAAGTCAAACAACAAGATTCGTCGCTGTTTTTCGTAAAAGTTTCAACCTATTGGCACTTCCTTTGAAGGAAATTTGAGAGATTATGTTGCTTATAGACATTAGCCTCCGTAGGGTCAAACATACCTTTCGCAGATGCTCTATGATCCGCAATCTCATTTGTCCCTAAATTGAAGAAAATCCAGCGGCTATATGCCTTATTCTCCTTGTTTTCGCCGGATGGCATGTTGTAACTTATGCGCGGAAAGCCAAGAACAAAAGGGCATTCCCGCATCGGTCAATATATATGTGGAAACGATATCCACTATAGAGGACAAGAAATTTTGGGGCAGTCAGCAAAAGCGCACGAGAAAATGAAGTATTTTCAAGGACTGCCATAGAATGGACAGTGTTCACTAAAACGGTCATAATTTTATCATTCGAGTCCGTGGTCGGACCCATCAAGATTAAACTGCTCGCGCAATCGCGCGAATCCAAAAAAATACTCGCTATGCCAGAGGCCCGGAGTACCTCAAATTCAGCCTTAAGCAGTGACTTTTGGCCCCGAAAGTCAAAGAACATCATTCGTCACCGGTTTTCGACAAGTTTCAACCCATTGGCACTTCCTTTTGAAGGAAATTCGAGAGATTACGTTGTTTATAGACATTAGCCCCCGGTAGGGACAAACGACTTTCTCGCAGATGCTCTATGATCCGGCAATCTCATTTGGTCAGAATTGAAGAAAATACAGCGCTATATGCCCTATTCTCCTTGTTTTCGCCGAATGGCATGCTGCAACTCATGCGCGTGAAAGCCAAGAACAAAAGGGCATTCCTGGCATCGGTCAATATATATGTGGAAACGAAATCTCCACTATAGAGGACAAGAAAATTTGGGGCAATCAGGCAAAAAGTGCACGAGAAAATGAAGTACTTTTAAGGACTGCCATAGAATGGACAGATGTTCACTAAAACGGTAATTGTTTTGTCATTCAGAGTCCCTGTCGAACCCACAAGTTCTCAATCTGCTCGCGGCGAGCGCGCGAATCCAAAAAATACTCCTCCCTTGCGCCAGGAGGCCCGGAGTACCCTCAAATTCAGCCTTAAGCAGGACTTTTTGGCCCTGAAAGTCAAAGAACATCATTCGTCACTGGTTTTCAGACAAGTTTCTGAACCCATTGGCACTTCCTTTTGAAGGAATTTCGAGAGATTATGTTGCTTATAGATATTATCCCCCTGGTAGGGACAAACGTACCTTTCTGCAAATGCTCTATGTTCGTGGAAATCTCATTTGGTCAGAATTGAAGAAAATACAATGCTATATGCCCTATTCTCCTTGTTTTCACGGATGGCATGTCAGAACTCATGTGCGTGAAAGCCAAGAACAAAAGGGCATTCCTGGCATCGGTCAATATATATGTGGAAACAATATCTCCACTATAGAGGACAAGAAATTTTGGGGCAGTCAGGCAAAAAGCGCACGAGAAAATGTACTTTCAAGGACAGCCACAGAATGGACAGGTGTTCACTAAAACGGTCATAATTTTGTCATTCAGAGTCCGTGTCGGACCTATCAGTACTCAAACTGCTCGCGGCAAGCACGCGAATCCAAAAAATACTTCGCTTATGCCAGAGGCCCGGAGTACCTCAAATTCAGCCTTAAGCAGACTTTTGGCCTCAAAGTCAAAGAACATCATTCGTCGCTGTTTTTCGACAAGTTTCAACCCATTGGCACTTCCTTTGAAGGAAATTCAGAGATTATGTTGCTTATAGACATTAGCCCTCGGTAGGGACAAACGTATTTTCTCGCAGATGCTCTATGATCCGCAATCTCATTTGTCCGAAAATTGAAGAAAATCCAGCGGCTATATGCCTTATTCTCCTTGTTTTCACGGATAGCATGTCAGTAACTCATGCGCGCGGAAAGCCAAGAACAAAAGGGCATTCCCTGCATCGGTCAATATATATATGGAAACGATATTCCGCTTATAGAGGACAAGAAATTTTGGGCAAGTTAGGCAAAAGCGCACGAGAAAATGAAGTACTTTCAAGGACCGCCATAGAATGGACATATGTTCAATAAACGGTAATAATTTTGTTATTCGTGAGTCCGTGTCGGACCCATCAAGATTAAACTGCCACAAGAGCGCGCTAATCCAAAAATACTCGCTATGCTAGGAGGCCCGAGTACCTCAAATTCAGCCTTAAGCAGACTTTTGGCCCCGAAAGTCAAAGAGCATCATTCGCTGATGTTTTTCGATAAGTTTCAACCCATTGGCACTTCCTTATGAAGGAAATTTGAGAGATTATGTTGCTTATAGACATTAGCCTCGGTAGGGACAAACGTATTTTCTCGCAGATGCTCTATGATCCGCAATATCATTTGTCCCTAAATTGAAGAAAACTCGTGCTATATGCCTTATTCTCCTTGTTTTCACGGATGGCATGTTTGGATCCTCGAAGAACCACGATGAACACAGGGAAGAACGGGGAGAAATCTGAAGGGAAACACTCAAGAACAAGTCCAAATCACACATCCACTAGACAATCAAACACACAAGATCACAAGGTACATAGCAGACAACAAAGGAAAGATACAAGGTAAGGTTCATCTCCAAGAGGAGGTCTTGATGATATCCTAGATGGATCTTCCCAGAAGGGGTCTTGATGATATCCCATGGATCTTCTCCCAGATGGAGGTCCCGCCTCCAATGGAGTAGTGGTCTCTCTCTCAAGAGTAGAGATAGGTAGGAGCAAAGCTCACCCAAGAATGAGCTATCACTTACCTTACCCTAAAAATGGGGAGGAGGAGGTCTATTTATAGTCTAGTGGGCTAAGGGGTAAGTGAGGGGGCGAATGGGTACATGGGCCTCGGCCGCTTTGTTGCTGCCAAGCGGGGCCCGGATGATCCGGAGGGGGTCCGGATGATCCGGCCATCGTCCGGATGATCCGGAGGGGCCCGGATGATCCGGCTTCACATGAGCAGCTTCATTGTCTTCGGACAGATTATCCGGATGATCAGGGGGACCCGGATGATCGGCCGAGTCTCGATGATCCGGATGAAGTCCGGATGTCGACTTTCCTCTCCGGCAGCGCGTCTTCTTCTCCTTTCTTCGTCTTCTCTTCCATGCTTCCCTCACGGATGGTGTAGTCGTTCCTTGGCGCTGTACTCCTCCTTGACATCCGTGAAGGTCCGACCAATACCCATGCATGCACACGTAAGGAGTGCCAAGTAGTATACCACCCTGAGAGTGTGTCAAGTGAGCCGTGTAAAGGAGATGATTCACCTTTGTGTATGTGAAGTAGATGTCATGGTGTCACTTGCCAAATGGGCTCTTGACTTGGTGATGTCCGTAGGATGCTCCGCATCATCCCTCCTCCTTGGGAAAGATCCGACCTCGGATCGAAATCCAAATCACCATGGGATAGAGATGATGTAAATCGATGTAGAAGTGGGCGATCACCAAGCATTAAATCATCTTGTAGTTCCAAATGGGCACTCTCAATGTCGCACCGTCTGTAATTCCTTCAAAAGTAGCAAAGATAACAAGCACTTGAAAAAACAAATGTGGTTGTCGTGAGCAAAACCAAGCATTCAAGAGGTGATGCACCCAACAAGTGTTGTCATCAAGCATAGCATATGGTTTGACAAAGAAGTGTGGCATGGCATTTGAGCATATAAATTGAGCACAATCAAGTATATCAAGGAACAAGCATGCAAATGGGAGGTCAAGGTGCAAATATATGTGATAAGTGAACAAGCATCTACCTCAAGGTCATAGCAAGCATGCATAAAATGCTCAAATGAGCGGTCTATGGTAGGCATAAGAGTCATTCACAACACCAAATATAGTGAAATGTCTAAACACATGGGGCAAGTGCAAGACAATACAAGCATAGCGTTGCATAGGGTGTAGTGAAGATATCGTGGCAATCAACACAAAGGAAAGAACAATTGTTCAACATGTGTGAGGCATGAGTATATATGTCATCAACCCAAGAAAGCAAGTAGTGGAACATGGGTGATGCAATATAGCGAGAAGGGCATAGCTATGAAATAAATCAAGCTAGTAGTCTGAAGGTGCAGAACATACTAGGAGGAATCACATAAAACATATAAATAACAGTAAATAGTAGGCATGAATAATTCACAAGTCATATCTGACAAACATGAAAGCAAGATATGAGTATTAATATCATGAATGTATTGGCGAGAGGCCATATGTGTGTATAGCAATGGGTCATCATGACTCTCCCAACACAACAAGCATCAATAGAATGGGGCACATACTAAACATGGCAAAAGCAACAAGGGTTCCCACCAAATGTGCAAATACACATAGGAATATCATAATGATGAAACATGGGTAGATGCAAGCAAGGAGTCCTGATTGCATAGCAAAGTCATAGAAGCAAGCATAGCATGCAAAGTGAACACGCAGTAAAATGGGCATAATGTGAGTAGGTGGTAAATGGCCCATAGCCGCAGTGAGATTAAGAATGGGGAGTGCCGCGTAGTCCCTTGCGCCAAGGAACGATTGTAGAGATAGTCCACGGATCCCAAATCGTCATTGCTCTCAAGAGCCTGCTTTTGTCAACTCGTTGGGATTGCGAAGTTGACAAGTATTCATGGGTACCTATACAAAAGAGACACAATCCAAAGAAATTGTGCGGCGTGGTAAATGTACACATCATCCATCATGATGTGTATGTGTGCACGGAGTAGCTAGAGATAAGCAATGCTCAAAGAAATTGGAGGCATGGTATATGAACATGTCATCCATCATGAAAGAACAGTTGTTATGTATGACAATGGCTGGCACACAAATTGAGCAAAAAGTATATGGTACATCAAAAGCATGTTTATTCATGGGGAGCATATGGTGCACACAAGTATTGGGGTCATACAATGGATGGGATGGGTGAAATCTTCCTAAAATGTATGAGGAAACTATGGAGGTCTCCTCATGAGCAATATTGGAAACATCATATGGAGAAAATGGACAACATCCAAAACAATGCATATCCGAAGCTAGGTGGTCATGGCATGGCATATGAGATAAATGATGCAAAGGAGCATATCAATATCATCTGAAAGAGAAACAATGCCAATAACCATGGGCATGTCATCTATGCCATATGAGCAAATTGGGTTTATTTTAATGGCATATGCATAGTCACTATGAAGAGATTGCAAATAAGACATATGGTTGATCTCATGCATAGCATATGACAAGTCAGTTGATTATCAAACATGATGACCTAAAGAATTGTCACAAGAAATCCTATGTAACATGGCATCACAACTAATAGACTCCACAATAGAATCATCATACTCATCATAAATGGGCAAATCATCGCATGGGGAAATCATACTAGCATGAAGCATACAATAGGTGGATCAACATCATGCAAGAAATCAATGTCAAGAATGTCCACTAGTGGGACTAGAGCATCCCTTCACCTATGTTACCTTTGTCATTCCACTAGTGGTGTAGGTGAGGTGGGAAAGACCAAATGGTGGTCATCATCATCATCTTGATGGAACCATGTGGGCGTGCATCATAATCCACCATGGCCATCGCCTTGTCCAAAGGGAGGACGGGTCGCCGAGGATCGGCGCCATCATAAATGGGACCTAGCACCAAAAGAAGACACAATAGAGGTAGTGATGTAGGGTGGAACCCTAATTGGCCGATCTTCACGCTTGAGGGGATCCCACGAGGAACACGAAGAATGCTGGAAGAACGAGAGGAAATCACAGGAAGAACGAGAGAGACACTCAACCGACAAGAGATCAATCACACAAGGTCTAGATCATCGAAGCACCAGTGATACATGGTCCAAAATCAACAAAGGAAAGATACAAAGGTAGTCGTTTTCTCCGAGAGGAGGTCTTGAATCCACGAGGATCTTCCCGTGATAGGGGTCTTGAACTGATGGATCTTCTCCAGACGGAGGTCCCGATCTCCGGAGAAGTACCGTGGATGAGCAAAGGCTCTCACACACAAATATGAGCTAATCCAATGCTAAGTCCCAAAGTGAGGAGAGGGGTCCTATATATAGAGTCCTGGGCGAGGCATGGGCTCACCAACACGCTGGCAGCAAGGCCAGCCGGACGATCCGACGAGGGTCCGGATGATCCGCTGGTCCGGATGATCCGGGAGGGGGCCCGATGGTCCGGTGCTCGCTGACGGGCAGGCCGACGTCTGCTGGTGGTCCGGATGTCCGGGCGATCCGATGATTCGGCCGGGTCCGATGATCCGGCTTCAGCTGGGAGGTTCTGCCGCTTCGGTCGATGAATGGATCGCTCGACCGGGCCCGGATCATCCGGCTTTGTCCGGATCGTCCGCCCGTCCGATCGTCCGCCTTCCGTCCCGTTGCTTTCTCCTCTCCGCCTTCGCGTATGGCTTCCGCTCGATTCTCCTTGCTTCCTAGCCTCTTCATGGTCGCACTTTGGCTCCGAGTATGCATAGAGTTTCCGCTGAGGTAGTAACCATGTCTCATGTGAATCAAGGAGAGTTGGAGAGAGTGATGTCACCGCTTTCAAGAGCTCTGCACGTGTCGAGTTTGGTCCTTGTGGTGTCGAGAGGAGGAAATCACAATGGGAAACACTCAAGAACAAGTCCAAATCACACATCCACTAGACAATCAAACACACAAGATCACAAGGTAAATGAACAACAAAGGGAAAGATACAAGGTGGTTCATCTCCAAGAGGAGGTCTTGATGATATCCTAGATGGATCTTCCCACAAGGGGTCTTGATGATATCCAGCAGATCTTCTCACATGGAGGTCTTGAACACCATGGAGTGGTAGTCTCTCTCTCAAGAGTAGAGGTAGAGCAAAGCTCACCTAAGAATGAGCTATCATATTTGCTAACCCTAGAAAGGAGGTGGAGGAGGTCATTTATAGCCCAAGGCGAAGGGTGTGAGGGGCTATGGTACACGGGTCGCCCAAGTCACGTACAAGAGGGGTCCGGATGATCCGGATGGTGGCCCGATGATCCGTGTCGGGGTCCGATGATCGGCGACCATCCGGATGATCCGGCGACTATCCGGTGATTCGACTTCGCCGAGCAGCTTCGTTGTTCGGCCAATTACCCGGATGATCCGGAGGGGGATGATGATCCGCCGAGTCCGGATGATCCGGACGGTGGCCCGGATGTCCGCCCGGCCCCAGCCGCTTGTCTTCTTCTCCTTCTTCCGCCTTCTCTTCCACGCTCTCTCACGGATGGTGTGGTCGTTCCTTGGCGCCAGACCTCCCTCGTCGTCGTGAAGTTCGGAATACGGCATGCACACGGAGAAGTGTCAAGTAGTATGCCATCCTCAAGGGGGCAAGTGAGCACGCGTAAAGGAGATGATTCACCTTAGTGTGTGAAGTAGATGTCGATGTGTCACTTGCCAAATGGGCTCTTGACGGTGATGTCGTAGGATGCTCCGCATCATCCTCCCCTTGGGAAAGATCCGACTCGGATTGAAATCCAAATCACCATGGAAAGAGATGATGTCGTCTGCAGGAGTGGACGATCAAGCATTCGTCATCTTGAAGTTCCAAATGGGCACTCTCCAATGTCGCACTGCCTTGTAATTCCTTCAAAAGTAGCAAAGATAACAAGCACTTGAAAACAAATGTGGTCTGTAAGAGCAAAACCAAGCATTCAAGAGGTGATTCACCCAACAAGTGTTGTCACAAGCATAGCATATGGTTTGACAAAGAAGTGTGGCATGGCATTTGAGCATATAAATTTAGCACAATCAAGTACATCATGGGAACAAGCATGTAAATGGGAGGTCAAGATGCAAATATATGTGATAAGTGAACAAGCATCTACCTCAAGGTCATAGGAAGCATGCATAAAGAGCTCAATGAACGGTCTATGGTAAGATAAGAGTCATTCACAACACCAAATATATTGAGATGTCTAAACACATGGGGCAAGTGCAAGACAATCCAAGCATAACGTGCATAGGTGTAGTGAAGATATCGTTGCACTCAACACAATGGAAAGAGCATTTTTCATCATGTGTGAGGCATGAGCATATATGTCATCAACCCAAGAAAGCAAGTAGTGGAACATGGGTGATGCAATATAGCGAGCATCATAGCTATCAAATCAAGCAAGCTAGTAGTGTAAGATGCAACATACTAGGAGGAATCATGGCAAACATGGCATTGGTGCAAATAGTGGGCATGAATAATTCACAAGTCATAGCACAACATGAAGGCAAGATATGAGTACAATATCATGAATGTATTGGCAAGAGGCCATATCTGAATAGCAATGGGTCATCATGACTCTCCCAACACAACAAGCATCAATAGAATGGGGCACATGATAAACATGGCTAAAGCAACAAGGATCTCCACCAAGCATGCAAATACATAGGAATATCATAATGGAGAATCATGGGTAGATGCAAACAAGGGTCACAATTGCATGGCAAAGGCATAGAAGCAAGCATAGCATGCAAAGTGAACACGTAAATGAGCATATGTGTGATAAATGGCCCATAGCCATGTGAGAGCCAAGTAGAGGAGTTGCGCAGAGTCCTTGCGCCAAGGGGACGTTGATAAGGATAGTCCATTGATCCCAAAGCATCGCTGTTCTCAAGAGCTCGCTTTGTCAACTCGTGGGATTGCAGGTTGACAAGTATTCCTGGTACCTACACAAAGGAGACACAAACGAAAAGAAATTGTGTGTGGTAAATGTACACATCATCCATCATGATGTGTATGTGCACGTGTGAGTTAGCACAAGATAAGCAATGCTCAAAGAAATTTGAGGCATGGTATATGAACATGTCATCCATCATGAAAGAATAGTTGTTATGTATGACACGATGGGGACACAAATTGAGAAAACAAGTATATGGCACATCAAAAGCATGTTTGTTCATGGGGAGCATATGGTACACAAGTATTGGGATCATGCAATGAATGGGATGGATCAAATTCTCCAAACATGTATGAGGAACTATCTCCTCATGAGCAATATCGAAACATCATATGGAAAAAATGGACAACATCCAAAACAATGCATATCCGGTTAGGTGGTCATGGCATGGCATATGAGATAAATGATGCAAAGGGAGCATATCAATATCACACAAGAGAAACAAATGCCAATGACCATGGGCTTGTCGTCTATGTCATATGTGCAAATTGGGTTTATTTTAATGGCATATGCATAGTCACTATGAAGAGATTGCAATAAGACATATGGTTGATCTCATATAGCATATGACAAGTCAAGCGGATTATCAAACATGATGTGACCTAAAGAATTGTCACAAGAAATCCTATGTAACATGGCATCACAACTAATAGACTCCACAATAGAATCATCATACTCATCATAAATGGGCAATCATCGCATGGGGAAATCATACTAGCATGAAGCATGGCAATAGGTGGATCAACATCATGCAAGCAATCAATGTCAAGAATGTCACTAGGGGACTAGAGCATCACCTTCACCTATGTTACCTTTGTCATTCCACCAAGTGGTGTAGGTGAGGTGGAAAGACCAAATGGTGGTCATCATCATCATCTTGATGGAACCATGGGCGTACATCATAATCCACCATGGCCATCGTTTGTCCAAAGGGAGGACGAGTCGCCGAGGATCATGGCCATCATTAATGGGACCTAGCACCAAACGAGAAGACACAATAGAGGTAGAGGTCAAGTTGTTAGTAATGCAAATGGCCTCACGAGACCTATCAACTATCTCACTCTCTATGTGGTGGTTCACTCACCCTCAAAATAGGTGCACTCAAACTCACGTGATGGTGGAGTCACCCTCTCACTCAAGTGGTGGTGGTTGTGGCTCTCCTCACATGGGAATTGTGGCAACTCATCATATGGGGCTAGAGATGAAGTCACTCACTCTCAATATGGTGGCACAAGTCACTCAAGTCATCATACGCCACCGTGGTCGAAGGGAAGATCCCATGCTCAACCATCTCGCTGCCGCCACCGTGATGAAGGCCAAGATGGACATCATCACTCTCCTCCATGACCAAGGAAAATCCCATGCTCGATCATCTCTGCACCGTCGCCAGAGATGAAGGCCAAGATGGCTCAACATCACTCGCTAGGATGAAGGTCAAGATGGCACATCATCACTGCCTCCTAAGATGGAAGAATCATCCTTGCTCGCCACCTTGTCGCCGCCTCCAAAGCTTGGTCCTTGAGGGTCTCCGTAGTCGCACTCGTCAGCACGGTCTTGAAAAAGAGTCGAGTAGACTCGCATCATCAATGCCACAAAGAGGGATGGCGTGAAGTCACACTTGGAGCATCGTTTTGGAGCTTGTCGGCCTTGAACATCATGGTGGTACTAGCCTCATGCTTGTCGAGAGCTTGGTCGCCGCTGTTTGCGCTGGTGGAGAAGCCCCTTCATGAGTTCTTGTTCCACTGAGAGCACCAATGTAGTCGCGATGGACTTGAAGTACTTTCAAGGACTGCCATAGAATGGACAGTGTTCACTAAAACGGTCATAATTTTGTCATTCGAGTCCGTGTCGGACCCATCAAGATTAAACTGCTTGCATGCAAGCGCTAATCCAAAAAATACTCCCCGCTTGCGCCAGGAGGCCCAGAGTACCCTCAAATTCAGCCTTAAGCAAGACTTTTTGGCCCTAAAAGTCAAAGAACATCATTCGTCGCAGCTTTTCAGACAAGTTTCTGAACCCATTGGCACTTCCTTTTGAAGGAAATTCGAGAGATTATTTTACTTATAGACATTATCCCCCCTGGTAGGGACAAACGTACCTTTCTGCAGATGCTCTATGATCCGGGCAATCTCATTTATCCGAAAATTGAAGAAAATCCAGCGGCTATATGCCTTATTCTCCTTGTTTTTGCTGGATAGCATGCTGTAACTCATGCGCGTGAAAGCCAAGAACAAAAGGGCATTCCTGGCATCGGTCAATATATATGTGGAAACGATATCTCCACTATAGAGGACAAGAAATTTTGGGGCAGTCACGCAAAAAGCGCACGAGAAAATGAAGTACTTTCAAGGACTGCCATAGAATGGACAGATGTTCAAAAAACGATCATAATTTTGTCATTCAGAGTCCGTGTCGGACCCATCAAGATTAAACTGCTTTCATGGCGAAGCGCCAATCCAAAAAATACTCCCGCTTGCGCAGAGGCCCGAGTACCTCAAATTCAGCCTTAAGCAGGACTTTTGGCCTTGAAAGTCAAAGAACATCACTCGTCACTGGTTTTCAGACAAGTTTCTAAACCCATTGTCACTTCCTTTTGAAGGAAATTCGAGAGATTATGTTGCTTATAGACATTATCCCCTGGTATGGACAAACGTACCTTTCTGCAGATGCTCTATGTTCCGGGAAATCTCATTTGGCCGTAAATTGAAGAAAATACAGTAGCTATATGCCCTATTCTCCTTGTTTTCGCTGGATGGCATGTTGTAACTCATGCGCGTGAAAGCCAAGAACAAAAGGGCATTCTTGGCATAGATCAATATATATGTGGAAACGATATCTCCAATATAGAGGACAAGAAATTTTGGGGCGGTTAGGCAAAAAGTGCACATGAAAATGAAGTACTTTCAAGGACTGCCATAGAATGGGCAGGTGTTCACTAAAAGGGTAATAATTTTGTCATTCAGAGTCCGTGTCGGACCCATCAGTACTCAAACTGCTCACATGAGTGTCTCGAATCCAGAAAATACTCCCGCTTGCGCTTAGGAGGCCCGGAGTACCCTCAAATTCAGGCTTAAGGTGACTTTTGGCCCCGAAAGTCAAAGAACATCATTCAATCACCGGTTTTCGACAAGTTTCTAAACCCATTGGCACTTCCTTTTGAAGGAAATTTGAGAGATTATGTTGCTTATAGACATTAGCCCCCCTGGTAGGGACAAACGTACCTTTCTGCAGATGCTCTATGATCCGGGCAATCTCATTTGTCCCTAAATTGAAGAAAATCCAGTGGCTATATGCCTTATTCTCCTTGTTTCGCCGGATGGCATGCTGTAACTCATGCACGTGAAAGCCAAGTACAAAAGGGCATTCCTGGCATCGGTTAATATATATGTGGAAACGATATCTCCACTATAGAGGACAAGAAATTTTGGGGCAGTCAGTCAAAAAGCGCACGAGAAAATGAAGTACTTTCAAGGACTGCCATAGAATGGACAGATGTTCAATAAACGGTCATAATTTTGTCATTCAGAGTCCGTATCGGACCCATCAGTACTCAAACTGCTCGCGGCGAGCGCGCGAATCCAAAAAAATACTCCCCGCTTGCGCCAGGAGGCCTGGAGTACCCTCAAATTCAGCCTTAAGCAAGACTTTTTGGCCCTGAGAGTCAAAGAACATCATTCGTCACTGGTTTTCAGACAAGTTTCTGAACCCATTGGCACTTCCTTTTGAAGGAAATTCGAGAGATTATGTTGCTTATAGACATTAGCCCCCCTGTTAGGGACAAACGTACCTTTCTGCAGATGCTCTATGATCCGGGCAAGCTCATTTGGCCGTAAATTGAAGAAAATTGAGCGGCTATATGCCTTATTCTCCTTGTTTTTGCCGGATGGCATGCTGTAACTCATACGCGTGAAAGCCAAGAACAAAAGGGCATTCCAGGCATCGGTCAATATAGAGGACAAGAAATTTTTGGGCGGTTAGGCAAAAAGCGCAAGGGAAAATGAAGTACTTTCAAGGACTGCCATATAATGGACAGATGTTCACTAAAACGGTCATAATTTTGTCATTCGGAGTCCGTGTCAGACCCACAAGTAATCAAACTTCTCGCGGCGAGCGCGCGAATCCAAAAAATACTCCCCGCTTGCTCTAGGAGGCCCGGAGTACCCTGAAATTCAGCCTTAAACAGGACTTTTCGGCCCTGAAAGTCAAAGAACATCATTCGTCGCTGTTTTTCAGACAAGTTTCTGAACCCATTGGTACTTCCTTTTGAAGGAAATTTGAGAGATTATGTTGCTTATAGACATTATCCCCCTGGTAGGGACAAACGTACATTTCTGCAGATGCTCTATGTTCAGGGAAATCTCATTTGGCCGTAAATTGAAGAAAATACAGCGGCTATATGCCCTATTCTCCTTGTTTTCGCTGGATGGCATGGTGTAACTCTTGTGCGTGAAAGCCAAGAACAAAAGGGCATTGCTGACATCGGTCAATATATATGTGGAAACGATATCTCCACTATAGAGGACAAGAAATTTTGGGGCAGTCAGGCAGAAAGCGCACGAGAAAATGAAGTACTTTCAAGGACTGCCATAGAATGGATAGGTGTTCACTAAAACGGTCATAATTTTGTCATTCAGAGTCCGTGTCGGACCCATCAAGATTAAACTGCTTTCATGAAGCGCCAATCAAAAAAATACTCGCTTGCGCCAGAGGCCCGAGTACCTCAAATTCAGCCTTAAGAAGGACTTTTTGGCCCTAAAAGTCAAAGAACATCATTCGTCGCTGTTTTTCAGACAAGTTTCTAAACCCATTGGAACTTCCTTTTGAAGGAAATTTGAGAGATTATGTTGCTTATAGACATTAGCCCGCCTGGTAGGGACAAACGTACCTTTTTGCAGATGCTCTATGATCTGGGCAATCTCATTTGTCCCTAAATTGAAGAAAATCCAGCGCTATATGCCTTATTCTCCGGTTTCACGGATGGCATGTCAGTAACTCATGCGCGTGAAAGCCAAGAACAAAAGGGCATTCTGGCATCACCAATATATATGTGGAAACGATATCTCCTCTATAGAGGACAAGAAATTTTAGGGCGGTCGGTCAAAAGCGCACGAGAAAATGAAGTACTTTCAAGGACGCCATAGAATGGACAGATGTTCAAAAACGATCATAATTTTGTCATTCAGAGTCCGTGTCGGACCCATCAAGATTAAACTGCTCACAAGCGAGCGCGAATCAAAAAATACTCCCGCTTGCGCCAGAGGCCCGGAGTACCTCAAATTCAGCCTTAAGCAGGACTTTTTGGCCTTGAAAGTCAAAGAACATCACTCTTCACTGGTTTTCAGACAAGTTTCTAAACCCATTGTCACTTCCTTTTGAAGGAAATTGAGAGATTATGTTGCTTATAGACATTATCCTGGTATGGACAAACGTATTTTCTGCAGATGCTCTATGTTCCGGGAAATCTCATTTGGCCGTAAATTGAAGAAAATACAGTAGCTATATGCCCTATTCTCCTTGTTTTCGCCGGATGGCATGTTGTAACTCATGCGTGTGAAAGCCAAGAACAAAAGGGCATTCTTGGCATAGATCAATATATATGTGGAAACGATATCTCCACTATAGAGGACAAGAAATTTTGGGGCGGTTAGGCAAAAAGTGCACATGAAAATGAAGTACTTTCAAGGACTGCCATAGAATGGGCAGGTGTTCACTAAAAGGGTAATAATTTTGTCATTCAGAGTCCGTGTCGGACCCATCAGTACTCAAACTGCTCGCGGCGAGTGTCTGAATCCAGAAAATACTCCCCGCTTGCGCTAGGAGGCCCGGAGTACCCTCAAATTCAGCCTTAAGCAGGTCTTTTTGGCCCTGAAAGTCAAAGAACATCATTCGTCACTGGTTTTCAGACAAGTTTCTAAACCCATTGGCACTTTCTTTTGAAGGAAATTTGAGAGATTATGTTGCTTATAGACATTAGCCCCCCTGGTAGGGACAAACATACCTTTCTGCATATGCTCTATGATCCGGGCAATCTCATTTGTCCCTAAATTGAAGAAAATCCAGCGGCTATATGCCTTATTCTCCTTGTTTCGCCGGATGGCATGCTGTAACTCATGCGCGTGAAAGCCAAGTACAAAAGGGCATTCCTGGCATCGGTCAATATATATGTGGAAACGATATCTCCTTTATAGAGGACAAGAAATTTTGGGGCAGTCAGTCAAAAAGCGCACGAGAAAATGAAGTACTTTCAAGGACTGCCATAGAATGGGCAGATGTTCAATAAACGGTCTTAATTTTGTCATTCAGAGTCCGTGTCGGACCCATCAAGATTAAACTGCTTTCAAGGCGCGCGCTGAATCCAAAAAAATACTCCCCGCTTGCGCCAGGAGGCCCGGAGTACCCTCAAATTCAGCCTTAAGCAGGACTTTTTGGCCTTGAAAGTCAAAGAACATCACTCGTCACTGGTTTTCAAACAAGTTTCTAAACCCATTGTCACTTCCTTTTGAAGGAAATTCGAGAGATTATGTTGCTTATAGACATTATCCCCTGGTATGGACAAACGTACCTTTCTGCAGATGCTCTATGTTCCGGGAAATCTCATTTGGCCGTAAATTGAAGAAAATACAGTAGCTATATGCCCTATTCTCCTTGTTTTCGCCGGATGGCATGTTGTAACTCATGCGCGTGAAAGCCAAGAACAAAAGGGCATTCTTGGCATAGATCAATATATATGTGGAAACGATATCTCCACTATAGAAGACAAGAAATTTTGGGGCGGTTAGGTAAAAAGTGCACATGAAAATGAAGTACTTTCAAGGACTGCCATAGAATGGGAGGTGTTCACTAAAAGGGTAATAATTTTGTCATTCAGAGTCCGTGTCAGACCCATCAGTACTCAAACTGCTCGCGGCGAGTGTCTGCATCCAGAAAATACTCCCCGCTTGCGCTACGAGGCCCGGAGTACCCTCAAATTCAGCCTTAAGCAGGACTTTTTGGCCCTGAAAGTCAAAGAACATCATTCGTCACTGGTTTTCAGACAAGTTTCTAAACCCATTGGCACTTCCTTTTGAAGGAAATTTGAGAGATTATGTTGCTTATAGACATTAGCCCCCCTGGTAGGGACAAACGTACCTTTCTGCAGATGCTCTATGATCCGGGAAATCTCATTTGTCCCTAAATTGAAGAAAATCCAGCGGCTATATGCCTTATTCTCCTTGTTTCGCCGGATGGCATGCTGTAACTCATGCGCGTGAAAGCCAAGTACAAAAGGGCATTCCTGGCATCGGTCAATATATATGTGGAAACGATATCTCCACTATAGAGGACAAGAAATTTTGGGGCGCCACCAAAAGCGCACGAGAAAATGAAGTATTTTCAAGGACCGCCATAGAATGGGCAGATGTTCAATAAACGTTTTAATTTTGTCATTCGAGTCCATGTCGGACCCATCAAGATTAAACTGCCATGGCGAGCGCGAATCAAAAACATACTCCCGCTTGCGCCAGAGGCCCGGAGTACCTCAAATTCAGCCTTAAGCAGGACTTTTGCCCCGAAGTCAAAGAACATCACTCACACTGGTTTTCGCACAAGTTTCTAAACCCATTGTCACTTCCTTTTGAAGGAAATTCGAGAGATTATGTTGCTTATAGACATTATCCCCTGGTATGGACAAACGTACCTTTCTGCAGATGCTCTATGTTCCGGGAAATCTCATTTGGCCGTAAACTGAAGAAAATACAGTAGCTATATGCCCTATTCTCCTTGTTTTCGCCGAATGGCATGTTGTAACTCATGCACGTGAAAGCCAAGAATAAAAGGGCATTCTTGGCATAGATCAATATATATGTGGAAACGATATCTCCACTATAGAGGACAAGAAATTTTGGGGCGGTTAGGCAAAAAGTGCACATGAAAATGAAGTACTTTCATGGACTGCCATAGAATGGGCAGGTGTTCACTAAAAGGGTAATAATTTTGTCATTCAGAGTCCGTGTCGGACCCATCAGTACTCAAACTGCTCGCGGCGAGTGTTTGAATCCAGAAAATACTCCCCGCTTGCACTAGGAGGCCCGGAGTACCCTCAAATTCAGCCTTAAGCAGGACTTTTTGGCCCTGAAAGTTAAAGAACATCATTCGTCACTGGTTTTCAGACAAGTTTCTAAGCCCATTGGCACTTCCTTTTGAAGGAAATTTGAGAGATTATGTTGCTTATAGACATTAGCCCCCCTGGTAGGGACAAACGTACCTTTCTGCAGATGCTCTATGATCCGGGCAATCTCATTTGTCCCTAAATTGAAGAAAATCCAGCGGCTATATGCCTTATTCTCCTTGTTTCACGGATGGCATGTCAGAACTCATGCGCGGAAAGCCAAGTACAAAAGGGCATTCCCGCATCGGTCAATATATATGTGGAAACGATATCTCCTCTATAGAGGACAAGAAATTTTAGGCGCCAACAAAAAAAGCACGAGAAAATGAAGTATTTTCAAGGACCGCCATAGAATGGGCAGATGTTCAATAAACGGTCTCAATTTTGTCATTCACAGTCCGTGTCGACCCATCAAGATTAAACTGCTTTGGAAGCGCGAATGAATCAAAAAATACTCCCGCTTGCGCCAGAGGCCCGGAGTACCTCAAATTCAGCCTTAAGCGGGACTTTTGGCCTTGAAAGTCAAAGAACATCACTGTCACCGGTTTTCAGACAAGTTTCTAAACCAATTGTCACTTCCTTTTGAAGGAAATTCGAGAGATTATGTTGCTTATACACATTATCCCCTGGTATGGACAAACGTACCTTTCTGCAGATGCTCTATGTTCCGGGAAATCTCATTTGGCCGTAAATTGAAGAAAAAACAGCGGCTATATGCCCTATTCTCCTTGTTTTCGCCGGATGGCATGCTGTAACTCATGCGCGTGAAAGCCAAGAACAAAAGGGCATTCTTGGCATAGATTAATATATATGTCGAAACGATATCTCCACTATAGAGGACAAGAATTTTTGGGGCGGTTAGGCAAAAAGTGCAGATGAAAATGAAGTATTTTCAAGGACTGCCATAGAATGGGCAGGTGTTCACTAAAAGGGTAATTTTGTCATTCAGAGTCCGCGTCGGACCCATCAGAACTCAAACTGCTCTCGGCGAGTGTCTGAATCCAGAAAATACTCCCCGCTTGCGCTAGGAGGCCCGGAGTACGCTCAAATTCAGCCTTAAGCAGGACTTTTTGGCCCTGAAAGTCAAAGAACATCATTCGTCACTGGTTTTCAGACAAGTTTCTAAACCCATTGGCACTTCGTTTTTAAGGAAATTCGAGAGATTGTGTTGCTTATAGACATTATCCCCCTGGTATGGACAAACGTACCTTTCTGCAGATGCTCTATGTTCCGGGAAATCTCATTTGGTTGTAAATTGAAGAAAATACAGCGGCTATATGCCCTATTCTCCTTGTTTTCGCCGGATGGCATGCTGTAAATCATGCGCGTGAAAGCCAAGAACAAAAGGGCATTCCTGGCATAGATCAATATATATGTGGAACCGATATCTCCACTATAGAGGACAAGAAATTTGGGGCGGTTAGGCAAAAAGTGCACATGAAAATGAAGTACTTTCAAGGACTGCCATAGAATGGGCAGGTGTTCACTAAAAGGGTAATAATTTTGTCATTCAGAGTCCGTGTCGGAACCATCAGTACTCAAACTGCTCGCGGTGAATGTCTGCATCCAGAAAATACTCCCCGCTTGCGCTAGGAGGCCCGGAGTACCCTCAAATTCAGCCTTAAGCAGGTCTTTTTGGCCCTAAAAGTCAAAGAACATCATTCGTCACTGGTTTTCAGACAAGTTTCTAAACCCATTGGCACTTCCTTTTGAAGGAAATTCGAGAGGTTATGTTGCTTATAGACATTAGCCCCCCTGGTAGGGACAAACATACCTTTCTGCAGATGCTATATGATCCGGGCAATCTCATTTTGCCGTAAATTGAAGAAAATACAGCGGCTATATGCCTTATTCTCCTTGTTTTCACGGATGGCATGTCAGAATCTGTTGGGGAACGTTGCATAAAATAAAATTTTCCTCGCTCACCAAGATCAATCTATGAGTTCATCCAGAACGAGAGAGAGGATTGCATCTACATACCCTTGTAGATCGCGAGCGAAGCGCTCAAGAGAAGGGGTTGAGGTAGTCGACACGCCGTGATCCAAATCACCGGAGATCCTAGCGCCGAACGGACGGCACCTCCGCGTTCAACACACGTCACGGTCAGCGTGGCGTCTCCTCCTTCTTGATCCAGCAAGGGGAAGGAGAGGTTGATGAAGATCCAAAGACCTGACGGCGTGGTGGTGGATGCAGCAGGATCCGGCAGGCTTCGCCAAGCGTCTGCGGGGAGGGAGAGGTGTAGCAAGGGGGAAGGGAGGCGCCAGGGGCAAGGGTGCGGCTTCTGATGTAGGGTGGAACCCTATAGCGACGATCTTTCATGTTTGGAGGGGATCCTCAAGAACACGATGAACACGGGAAGAACGGGAGAAATCACAAGGGAAACACTCAAGAACAAGTCCAAATCACACATCCACTAGACAATCAAACACACAAGATCACAAGGTACATGAACAACAAAGGGAAAGATACAAGGTAAGGTTCATCTCCAAGAGGAGGTCTTGATGATATCCTAGATGGATCTTCCCACAAGGGGGTCTTGATGATATCCCGCGGGATCTTCTCCTAGATGGAGGTCCTGGCCTCCAATGGAGTAGTGGTCTCTCTCTCTCAAGAGTAGAGATAGGTAGGAGCAAAGCTCACCTAAGAATGAGCTATCACTTTGCTTACCCTAAAAATGGGGAGGAGGAGGTCTATTTATAGTCTAGTGGGCGAAGGGGTAAGTGAGGGGGCGAATGGGTACATGGGCCTCGGCCCGAAACGTTGCACGCAGGCAGGGCCCGGATGATCCGGAAGGGGGTCCGGATGATCCGGCCATCGTCCGGATGATCCGGGAGGGGGCCCGGATGATCCGGCTTCACATGAGCAGCTTCTGTTGTCTTGGACGAATTATCCGGATGATCCGGGGACCCGGATGATCCGCCGAGCTCGATGATCCGGACGGGGTCCGGATGTCCGCCCGGCTCCTGCAGCCGCTCCGTCTTCTTCTCCTTTCTTCCGTCTTCTCTTCCATGCTTCCCTCACGGATGGTGTAGTCGTTCCTTGGCGCTTGCACTCCTCCTTGACATCCGTGAAGGTCCGACAATACCTATGCATGCACACGTAAGGAGTGTCAAGTAGTATACCACCCTCGAGAGTGTCAAGTGAGCACGTGTAAAGGAGATGATTCACCTTTGTGTATGTGAAGTAGATGTCGCACGTGTCACTTGCCAAATGGGCTCTTGACTTGGTGATGTCCGTAGGATGCTCCGCATCATCCCCTCCTCCTTGGGAAAGATCCGACCTCGGATCGAAATCCAAATCACCATGGGATAGAGATGATGTCGTCGTGTAGAAGTGGACGATCACCAAGCATTCGTCATCTTGTAGTTCCAAATGGGCACTCTCCAATGTCGCACCGTCTCGTAATTCCTTCAAAAGTAGCAAAGATAACAAGCACTTGGAAAAACAAATGTGGTTGTCGTAAGAGCAAAACCAAGCATTCAAGAGGTGATGCACCCAACAAGTGTTGTCATCAAGCATAGCATATGGTTTGACAAAGAAGTGTGGCATGGCATTTGAGCATATAAATTGAGCACAATCAAGTATATCAAGGGAACAAGCATGCAAATGGGAGGTCAAGATGCAAATATATGTGATAAGTGAACAAGCATCTACCTCAAGGTCATAGCAAGCATGCATAAAGTGCTCAATGAACGGTCTATGGTAGGCATAAGAGTCATTCACAACACCAAATATAGTGAAATGTCTAAACACATGGGGCAAGTGCAAGACAATACAAGCATAACGTGCATAGGGTGTAGTGAAGATATCGTGGCAATCAACACAAAGGAAAGAGCAATTGTTCAACATGTGTGAGGCATGAGCATATATGTCATCAACCCAAGAAAGCAAGTAGTGGAACATGGGTGATGCAATATAGCGAGCATTCATAGCTATCAAATCAAGCAAGCTAGTAGTGCGAAGGTGCAACATACTAGGAGGAATCATGGCAAACATGTCATTGGTGCAAATAGTGGGCATGAATAATTCACAAGTCATATCACAAGCATGAAAGCAAGATATGAGTACAATATCATGAATGTATTGGCGAGAGGCCATATGTGTATAGCAATGGGTCATCATGACTCTCCCAACACAACAAGCATCAATAGAATGGGGCACATGCTAAACATGGCAAAAGCAACAAGGGTCTCCACCAAGCATGCAAATACACATAGGAATATCATAATGATGAAACATGGGTAGATGCAAGCAAGGGTCACAATTGCATGGCAAAGTCATAGAAGCAAGCATAGCATGCAAAGTGAACACGGTAAAATGAGCATAATGTGAGAAGTGGTAAATGGCCCATAGCCGTGTGAGAGCCAAGTAGAGGAGTTGCGCGTAGTCCTTGCGCGAAGGGAACGGTGGTAAGGATAGTCCACGGGATCCCAAATCGTCATTGCTCTCAAGAGCTCGTTTTGTCAACTCGTGGGATTGCGAAGTTGACAAGTATTCATGGGTACCTATACAAAAGAGACACAATCCAAAGAAATTGTGCGCGTGGTAAATGTACACATCATCCATCATGATGTGTATGTGCACGTGTGAGTTAGCACAAGATAAGCAATGCTCAAAGAAATTGGAGGCATGGTATATGAACATGTCATCCATCATGAAAGAATAGTTGTTATGTATGACACGATGGGCACACAAATTGAGCAAAAAAGTATATGGCACATCAAAAGCATGTTTATTCATGGGGAGCATATGGTGCACACAAGTATTGGGGTCATACAATGGATGGGATGGGTCAAAATCTCCTAAAATGTATGAGGAAACTATGGGGGTCTCCTCATGAGCAATATTGGAAACATCATATGGAGAAAATGGACAACATCCAAAACAATGCATATCCGAAGCTAGGTGGTCATGGCATGGCATATGAGATAAATGATGCAAAGGGAGCATATCAATATCATCACAAGAGAAACAAATGCCAATAACCATGGGCTTGTCATCTATGCCATATGAGCAAATTGGGTTTATTTTAATGGCATATGCATAGTCACTATGAAGAGATTGCAAATAAGACATATGGTTGATCTCATGCATAGCATATGACAAGTCAAGCGGATTATCAAACATGATGTGACCTAAAGAATTGTCACAAGAAATCCTATGTAACATGGCATCACAACTAATAGACTCCACAATAGAATCATCATACTCATCATAAATGGGCAAATCATCGCATGGGGAAATCATACTAGCATGAAGCATGACAATAGGTGGATCAACATCATGCAAGAAATCAATGTCAAGAATGTCCACTAGTGGGACTAGAGCATCACCTTCACCTATGTTACCTTTGTCATTCCACTCAAGTGGTGTAGGTGAGGTGGGAAAGACCAAATGGTGGTCATCATCATCATCTTGATGGAACCATGTGGGCGGTGCATCATAATCCACCATGGCCATCGTCTTGTCCAAAGGGAGGACGAAGTCGTCGAGGATCGGCGCGTCATCATAAATGGGACCTAGCACCAAACGAGAAGACACAATAGAGGTAGTGATGTAGGGTGGAACCCTAATTCGTCGATCTTTCACGTTTGGAGGGGATCCTACGGAGGGAACACGAAGAATGCGCGGAAGAACGAGAGGAAATCACAGGGAAGAACGAGAGAGACACTCAACCGACAAGAGATCAATCACACAAGGTCTAGATCATCGAAGCACGAGTGATACATGGTCCAAAATCAACAAAGGAAAGATACAAAGGTAGTCGTTCTTCTCCGAGAGGAGGTCTTGAATCCACGAGGGGATCTTCCCGTATAGGGGTCTTGAATCCGATGGATCTTCTCCTAGACGGAGGTCCTGATCTCCGTGGAGAAGTACCGGTGGATGAGCAAAGGCTCTCACACACAAATATGAGCTAATCCAATGCTAAGTCCCAAAGTGAGGAGAGGGGTCCTATATATAGTCCAGGGCGAAGGGGTACATGGGCTCAGCCCAACACGCTGTCAGGCGCTTAGCCGGACGATCCGGACGAGGGTCCGGATGATCCGGCTGGTCCGGATGATCCGGAGGGGGCCCGATGGTCCGGTGCTCGCTGGAGACGGCGCAGGGCCGGACGTCCGGCTGGTGGTCCGGATGTCCGGGGGATCCGGATGATCCGGGCCGGGGTCCGGATGATCCGGCTTCAGCGGGGAGGTTCTGTTGCCTTCGGTCGATTTAGCCGGATCGTCCGGACCGGGGCCCGGATCATCCGGGCTTTGTCCGGATCGTCCGGGCCTCCGTCCGGATCGTCCGGCCTCTCTGGTCCTGGTTGCTTTCTCCTCTCCGTCTTCGTGTATGGCTTCCGCTTCCGATTCTCCTTGCTTCCTAGCCTCTTCATGGTCGACTCCTTGGTGCCTGAGTATGCATAGAGTTTCCGTTTGAGGTAGTAACCATGTCTCATGTGAATCGAAGGAGAGTTGTGAGAGGAGTGATGTCACCTCGCTTTCAAGAGCTCTTGCACGTGCTCGAGTCGTCGGTCCTTGTGGTGTCGTGAGAGGAGTGAAATCACAATGGGAAACACTCAAGAACAAGTCCAAATCACACATCCACTAGACAATCAAACACACAAGATCACAAGGTAAATGAACAACAAAGGGAAAGATACAAGGTAAGGTTCATCTCCAAGAGGAGGTCTTGATGATATCCTAGATGGATCTTCCCACAAGGGGGTCTTGATGATATCCAGCAGGATCTTCTCACATGGAGGTCTTGAACACCATGGGAGTGGTAGTCTCTCTCTCTCAAGAGTAGAGGTAGGAGCAAAGCTCACCTAAGAATGAGCTATCATATTTGCTAACCCTAGAAAGGAGGTGGAGGAGGTCTATTTATAGCCCAAGGGGCGAAGGGGTAAGTGAGGGGCGAAGTGGTACACGGGCTTCGGCCCAAGTCACGCGCGCAGGCGGGGTCCGGATGATCCGGATGGTGGCCCGGATGATCCAGGTGTCGGGGGTCCGGATGATCCGGGCGACCATCCGGATGATCCGGGCGACCATCCGGATGATCCGACTTCGTCGAGCAGCTTCTGTTGTCTTCGGGCCGAATTACCCGGATGATCCGGAGGGGGACCCGGATGATCCGGCCGAGCCCGGATGATCCGGACGGTGGCCCGGATGTCCGGCCTGGCTCCTGCAGCCGCTTTGTCTTCTTCTCCTTTCTTCCGTCTTCTCTTCCACGCTTCCCTCACGGATGGTGTGGTCGTTCCTTGGCGCTTGCACTCCTCCTCGTCGTCCGTGAAGTTCCGACAATACCTATGCATGCACACGGGAGAAGTGTCAAGTAGTATGCCATCCTCGAAGGGGTCAAGTGAGCACGTGTAAAGGAGATGATTCACCTTAGTGTGTGTGAAGTAGATGTCGCATGTGTCACTTGCCAAATGGGCTCTTGACGTGGTGATGTCCGTAGGATGCTCCGCATCATCCCCTCCCCCTTGGGAAAGATCCGACCTCGGATTGAAATCCAAATCACCATGGGAAAGAGATGATGTCGTCCGGTAGGAGTGGACGATCACCAAGCATTCGTCATCTTGTAGTTCCAAATGGGCACTCTCCAATGTCGCACCGTCTTGTAATTCCTTCAAAAGTAGCAAAGATAACAAGCACTTGGAAAAACAAATGTGGTTGTCGTAAGAGCAAAACCAAGCATTCAAGAGGTGATTCACCCAACAAGTGTTGTCATCAAGCATAGCATATGGTTTGACAAAGAAGTGTGGCATGGCATTTGAGCATATAAATTTAGCACAATCAAGTACATCATGGGAACAAGCATGTAAATGGGAGGTCAAGATGCAAATATATGTGATAAGTGAACAAGCATCTACCTCAAGGTCATAGGAAGCATGCATAAAGAGCTCAATGAACGGTCTATGGTAAGCATAAGAGTCATTCACAACACCAAATATATTGAGATGTCTAAACACATGGGGCAAGTGCAAGACAATCCAAGCATAACGTGCATAGGGTGTAGTGAAGATATCGTTGCACTCAACACAATGGAAAGAGCAATTTTTCATCATGTGTGAGGCATGAGCATATATGTCATCAACCCAAGAAAGCAAGTAGTGGAACATGGGTGATGCAATATAGCGAGCATTCATAGCTATCAAATCAAGCAAGCTAGTAGTGCGAAGATGCAACATACTAGGAGGAATCATGGCAAACATGGCATTGGTGCAAATAGTGGGCATGAATAATTCACAAGTCATAGCACAAGCATGAAGGCAAGATATGAGTACAATATCATGAATGTATTGGCAAGAGGCCATATCTGAATAGCAATGGGTCATCATGACTCTCCCAACACAACAAGCATCAATAGAATGGGGCACATGATAAACATGGCTAAAGCAACAAGGATCTCCACCAAGCATGCAAATACACATAGGAATATCATAATGGAGAATCATGGGTAGATGCAAACAAGGGTCACAATTGCATGGCAAAGGCATAGAAGCAAGCATAGCATGCAAAGTGAACACGGTAAAATGAGCATAATGTGTGATAAATGGCCCATAGCCATGTGAGAGCCAAGTAGAGGAGTTGCGCGTAGTCCTTGCGCGAAGGGGACGTTGATAAGGATAGTCCATTGGATCCCAAAGCATCGTTGCTCTCAAGAGCTCGTTTTGTCAACTCGTGGGATTGCGAGGTTGACAAGTATTCCTGGGTACCTACACAAAGGAGACACAAACGAAAGAAATTGTGTGTGGTAAATGTACACATCATCCATCATGATGTGTATGTGCACGTGTGAGTTAGCACAAGATAAGCAATGCTCAAAGAAATTTGAGGCATGGTATATGAACATGTCATCCATCATGAAAGAATAGTTGTTATGTATGACACGATGGGGACACAAATTGAGAAAACAAGTATATGGCACATCAAAAGCATGTTTGTTCATGGGGAGCATATGGTGCACACAAGTATTGGGATCATGCAATGAATGGGATGGATCAAATTCTCCAAACATGTATGAGGAAACTATGGGGGTCTCCTCATGAGCAATATCGGAAACATCATATGGAAAAAATGGACAACATCCAAAACAATGCATATCCGAAGCTAGGTGGTCATGGCATGGCATATGAGATAAATGATGCAAAGGGAGCATATCAATATCGTCACAAGAGAAACAAATGCCAATGACCATGGGCTTGTCGTCTATGTCATATGTGCAAATTGGGTTTATTTTAATGGCATATGCATAGTCACTATGAAGAGATTGCAAATAAGACATATGGTTGATCTCATGCATAGCATATGACAAGTCAAGCGGATTATCAAACATGATGTGACCTAAAGAATTGTCACAAGAAATCCTATGTAACATGGCATCACAACTAATAGACTCCACAATAGAATCATCATACTCATCATAAATGGGCAAATCATCGCATGGGGAAATCATACTAGCATGAAGCATGGCAATAGGTGGATCAACATCATGCAAGCAATCAATGTCAAGAATGTCCACTAGTGGGACTAGAGCATCACCTTCACCTATGTTACCTTTGTCATTCCACTCAAGTGGTGTAGGTGAGGTGGGAAAGACCAAATGGTGGTCATCATCATCATCTTGATGGAACCATGTGGGCGGTACATCATAATCCACCATGGCCATCGTCTTGTCCAAAGGGAGGACGAAGTCGTCGAGGATCGGCGCGTCATCATTAATGGGACCTAGCACCAAACGAGAAGACACAATAGAGGTAGAGGTCAAGTTGTTAGCAATGCAAATGGCCTCACGAGACCTATCAACTATCTCACTCTCTCTATGTGGTGGTTCACTCACTCCCTCAAAATAGGTGCACTCAAACTCACGTATGGTGGAGTCACTCCTCTCACTCAAGTGGTGGTGGTTGTGGCTCTCCTCACATGGGAATTGTGGCAACTCATCATATATGGGGCTAGAGATGAAGTCACTCTCACTCTCAATATGGTGGCACAAGTCACTCAAGTCATCATACGTCACCGTGGTCGAAGGGAAGATCCCATGCTCAACCATCTCGTCGTCGTCACCGTGGATGAAGGCCGAAGATGGCACATCATCACTCTCCTCCATGACCGAAGGGAAAATCCCATGCTCGATCATCTCGTCACCGTCGCCGTAGATGAAGGCCGAAGATGGCTCAACATCACTCTCGTTGTGGATGAAGGTCGAAGATGGCACATCATCACTCTCGCCTCCTAAGATGGAAGAATCATCCTTGCTCGCCACCTTGTCGCTCGCCTCCAAAGCTTGGTCCTTGAGGGTCTCCGTAGTCGTACTCGTCGCCGCACGGTCTTGAAAAAGAGTCGAAGTAGACTCGGCATCATCAATGCCACAAAGAGGGATGGCGGTGAAGTCACACTTGGGAGCATCGTTTTGGAGCTTGTCGGCCTTGAACATCATGGTGGTACTAGCCTCATGCTTGTCGTAGAGCTTGGTCGCCGCGAAGTTTGCGCGGGGTGGAGAAGCCTTGGCCTTCATGAGTTCTTGTTCCGCCTTGAGAGCACCAATGTAGTAGTCGTCGATGGACTTGTACTTCTTGAGGACGATGTTCTTGGAGATGTCGTTGTGCAATCCCATCATGAAGTGGAACTTCATCGAAATGGGGTCGTCCATGCCGGCTCGTCGCAAGGCAATCATCATCTCCTTGAAGTACTTGTCGATGGACTTGGATCCTTGGGTGGTGTTCTCCAATTGGCGTCGAAGTTGTTCCGTGTAGGTTGGAGGCACAAACTCTCGCCGCAAAGCTTTCTTCGTCTTTGGCCAACTCATGTCGTAGTACTCCGAAGGTGTGTGAAGCCACCATGCCAATGCGTAGTCGTGGAAGTTTCTTGTGGCGCACTTCACTTGATCTTCGGGAGGAACTTGATGTAGCTTGAGGTAGTCGTCCATCAAACGCTCCCACTCGAGGTACTCCTCGGGTTCGTGAGTCCCATAGAAAGGAATCGCGTGGTCGATGTCGATGTCGTAGTAGCTCGTGGAAGTCGCGGACGTGAGCTTGGGGAGCTTCTCTTGAGCGTAGGCTTGGGGTTCTTGTTGGCGAAGATGCCGTATGTCCGTAGGCGAAGATGCCTTGAAGTCGCTTGGCGAAGATGCCAAGGGAGATGGTGAAGTCATTGAGCGGTTGTTGATGTAGAGCTCTTGATGAGGACATCATTACCATTGTTACACCCACAGCCCCTACTGTTACATATACGGGACCAATTACTATAGCTCGCGCACGCCAATTAAATTACCAGGTACTTTTGTTTCTTGGTAATGATTTTAATGTTCATGAGAATATGATGCTGCCTAAATTGGATACATTTGTTTTGCTTACAAATGAAGGGCCTAGCTTGGAGAAGGATGAACATTGGAGCAAGAACACGCATGGAGTTGATGGCATGCGCAAGGGGATCAAGAACGGAGTTACAAGTGATGATTTCAGGACTTTGAAGCCACCATAAGGAGTGCATGAAGCCTTGGACGAAATATACAAGATGCCACTTCATAATATTCGTCCATAGGCTATTCTAGGTGCTGCGTCACCTTAATATTGGGCCAGGCCCATGTAATTTCGAAATACTTAAGTATAGGCTATTTTAGAGTCCGTATGTGTGGGAAACAAGAGATAGGGTTGGTTTGGACCCCACCCTCAAGGGCCACGAAATTCCTCCTCTTCCCCATATATACAGCCCTTAGGGCACCGTTTAGACTTTGGGTTTTGTTTAGATCAAAAGTTCGCCATAGCTGCAACTTCGCAGCCGTTTGTGTTCAACGACTGCACAAAGGCATCACAGAACCCCACCTTGATCAATAAAGCTTTCATCTTATATTCGCAATATCCAGATTGCAATCTTAGTTTCTTGCTTGTTCTTTGTTTGCTCGCAGAAATAGACCCTCGTGGTCAGGTTGATCGTGCTCGGCGTGGTCAATAACCTCTCGGAGTTGGTTTAGCGATTGCTAAGTAGCGACGCCCTCGCCGCCGTAGTCGGATCGTCAAAGTCGACTTCCACCAAAGCGAAATCCACCATCTCATCGAAAGACGGGACACCTTTGCCTCTATCAAGTGGTATCAGATTTCCAGGTTGCTCGGTGAGATTTTACAGTTTTTCGTAGTTTAGATCGAGTCTGTTCTTCATACCTATAGTCCACGAAAAAGCCAAAAAAAATTAGGTTAGTTCATCCCATCCAAACCAATCGAGCCTTTGCATAATCTTTTTCAGATTTGCTTTGTTGAATTTGCGGCTGCATCGTCGTGTCAAGTTGCTGGTCTTAGCGTCTAGTCTTTTAGAGTTTCGAGTTCTATTCACAGGTTGTCACGTCGCCGCTGCCATATACCACCACCACATATTCACCGCCAATCCGAATCCATATACGCCACCACATATCCGCCGCCATCACGCCCATCCGAGTCCACCCGCAACATATATCCGCCACCAGTCCGAGTTCCACCAGATTCATCTCCGCCACCAGTCCGAGTTCCACCAGATTCATCTCCGCCACCAGTCCGAGTTCCACCAGATTCATCTCCGCCACCAGTCCTAGTCCGAGTCCAGTAATTGTTGCATTGTTCTCGATTTCCAGATCACGCGATACTCCGAGTCGTGACAGCAGAGGACTCCCCAACTTCCAAGCCATCCGCAGAAGAAAAATAGTTCCAGTTTCAAAAAAAAAAAGGAAAAAAAAGTGCAAAAAAAAAAAAAAAAAAATTCAGAGTGTGCTCCTCCCTTGTTTACGTGCAGCGTCGTGATTTTGTTAGTGTTCTAGGCTCGCGTCTCTAGCACGGTCTAGCCTAGGACCAGCCAAGATCTGCCGTCGTTGAGCGCTTATTCAACTTTGCATCTCTGAATTGATTATTGTCTGACCCTTTTGCTACCATATTATAAGCCTTCCCAGCTCCACATACATCTACGTCAGACGCTTGACTCTCCCCGCAATCGCTCTATCCAAGCTTTTGAGAGTTTTGATTACAACGGTTGCCGATCACCACCGCTGCTGGTAAGAACTGGTAAGAATTTGAGATTTGCTTCACGGATTTGTGACCGTCCACCACACCACCACCACCACTTCCTAGTAGTCTGTGAGGATCATATTCTTGTGTGTTCTATTGCTGCTAACCATGGCAGGAACACAGCCGATGAGACTGATTGGGAGAACGACAAACAAACAGCTACATGATAAGTTTCAGCAAATGATGATTGGACAGTGCAAGATGTGGTAAACAGATTTGACGAGGCCATGGAGAAGATAGATGGCATTGAGAAGACGTTTGAAACAAAGCTTGATAGCAAGTTTGATGAATTGCTCGCGCGTTTTCCACAACCACCGCCGGCTGCACCTATCGCACCTCTGAACGACAACAACTACGGCCCTTCCGAATCAGTATGGACGAGCTCAGCGTGTTCCTATTGAGCCAGACAAAATTCTGGTGCCGCTGCTACAGCTGTTGGTGCTTCTTTGGCTCCTGCTCATCTGCTGCTGCTGGTACCGAGGAGGATGATTATGTGGAAGATTACGAGGATGAGGTTGATCAACATCGAACTACGTGCAACCACCAGCACCACAACCACCGTGTCGCCCACATGCAAATAATGGCAATGTTAGGGCTCCCCTCAGTACGAGATCATGACCATCTCCCTAAACTGAAATTGAATATTCCACCATTTGAGGGTAGATATGTTCCTGATATATATCTTACTTGGGAGTTAGAAACTGAACAACGATTTACATGTTTACAATATCCCGAGGAGAGACGTGTTCTCGCTGTTTGTGCTTTCACTAGCTTTGCATGTGTTTGGTGGTCTGAACATTGTAGATTATATCCTGTTCCAGCTACTTGGGCTGCTTTGAAAACTGCTATGCGTACTCGTTGGGTTCCACCATATTATCAACGTGAATTACTTCAAAATTGCAGCGCTTAAGACAAGGAAAAATTCAGAGAAGAATATTATCGAATTACAAACTGGCTTGATTAGATGTGGTATTGTTGAGGAGAATGAAGCTATGCTTGCACGTTTTACGGGTGGATTAAATAGAGATTCAGACCATTCTAGATTATAAGGATTATAATAATATCACTCGCTTATTCCATCTTGCTTGTAAAGCTGAACGTGAAGTGCAGGATCGACGAGGCATTGGCGCCGCACTAACTTTTCTCGCAGGTCGACCTTCATCATGGACACCACGTGCATCATCTGCTTCCATTGCACCATCACCTCCTTCAAAGCCACCTCCAACCGTGATACAAGAAAGCAGGCACAACCACCACTATCTGCCAAGAGCACACTGCCGGGCCTGCACAGAGCTCTTCTTCTTCCATGGCGCCAACATGGCACACAAGTGATATTATTTGTCGTCGTTGTAAGGGAAGAGGACATTTTATGAGAGAATGCAAATCTCAGGTGTGATGATTGCTACGAGGATGGTGGGTATGAGTCCGCTAGTGACTATGATGAGGAGACTTTGGCTCTTATTACACATGAGGAACACGGTGGAGATGATTCTGATCATGAGACACAATACATGGCTGTTTGAAGATGCCGACAGGTATGAATGTTTAGTTGCTCAACGTGTTTTGAGTGTGCAGGTTACACAAGTGAGCAAAATCAGAGGCATAATTTGTTCCATACAAAGGGAGTTGTGAAGGAACGTTCTATTCAGCGTCATCATAGATGGAGGGAGCTGCAACAACTTGGCTAGCATGGAGATGGTGGAGAAGCTATCTCTCACCACAAGACCACATCCACATCCTTACTACATCCAATGGTTCAACAACAGCGGCAAGGTGAAGGTAACACGCTTCGTTAGTGTGCATTTTAGTATCTCTACATATGCTGATTATGTTGATTGTGATGTGGTACCTATGCAAGCATGTTCCTTGTTACTTGGTAGACCATGGCAATTTGATAAAATTCAGTACACCATGGTAGAAACAATCAAGATACTCTTGTTCATAAGGATAAAATATTACTTTGCTTCCTATGACTCCGAGTCCATTTTGAAAGATGATATTAATAGAGCTAATAAAGCAAAACAGAGAAAAATAAGAGTGAAAATCAGATTGTGGCAAAAGAATTTGAGCAACATATGAAGCCTAATAGTAAACCATCTAGTGTTGTTTCTGAAATTAAATTGAAAAGTGCATGTTTACTTGCCACCAAATCTGATATTGATGAGCTAGATTTTAGCAAATCTGTTTGCTATGCTGTTGTGTGCAAAGAGGCATTATTTTCATTCGAGGACGTGCCTTCCTCTTTGCCCCCTGCTGTTACTAACATTTTGCAGAGTTTGCGGCGTCTTTCCACAAGACGTGCCACCGGGATTACCACCTATTCGAGGGATTGAGCATCAAATTGACTTAATTCCCGGTGCATCATTACCCAACCGTGCACCATACCGTACCAATCCAGAGGAGACGAAGGAGATTATGCGTCAAGTACAGGAGTTGCTCGACAAAGGTTATATCGCGAATCCCTTAGTCCTTGTGCTGTTCCTATTATTCTAGTGCGAAAAAGGATGGTACGTCACGTATGTGTGTTGATTGTAGAGGCATCAATAATATTACTATTCGTTATCGCCACCCTATTCCTAGGCTAGATGATATGCTTGATGAATTGAGTGGCTCTACAATATTCTCCAAAGTTGATTTATGAGTGGATACCATCAAATTCGTATGAAATTGGGTGATGAATGGAAAACAGCATTTAAAACTAAGTTTGGATTATATGAGTGGTTAGTCATGCCTTTTGGGTTAACTAATGCACCTAGTACTTTCATGAGATTAATGAGCGAAGTTTTACGTGCTTTCATTGGACGATTTGTGGTAGTCTATTTTGATGATATACTGATTTATAGCAAATCTTTGGAAGAACATTTGGAACATTTACGTGCTGTTTTTAATGCTCTACGTGATGCACGTTTGTTTGGTAACCTTGGGAAGTGCACCTTTTGCACCGACCGAGTGTCTTTTCTTGGCTATGTTGTTACTCCACAGGGAATTGAAGTTGATAAAGCCAAGATTGAAGCTATTGAGAGTTGGCCGCAGCCCAAAACGGTCACACAAGTGAGGAGTTTTCTTGGCCTCGCTGGATTCTATAGGCGTTTTGTGAGAGATTTCAGCACCATTGCTGCACCTCTCAATGAGCTTACAAAGAAGGATGTGCCTTTTGTTTGGGGTACCGCACAGGAAGAAGCCTTCACGGTATTGAAAGATAAGTTGACACATGCTCCTTTACTCCAACTTCTGATTTTAATAAGACTTTTGAGCTTGAATGTGATGCTAGTGGAATTGGATTAGGAGGTGTGTTATTACAAGATGGCAAACCTGTTGCATACTTTTCGAAAAATTGAGTGGGCCTAGTCTGAATTACTCTACTTATGATAAAGAATTATATGCTCTTGTTCGGACTTTAGAAACATGGCAACATTATTTATGGCCCAAAGAATTTGTTATACATTCTGATCATGAATCTTTGAAACATATTAAAATTCAAGCTAAACTGAATCGTAGACATGCTAAATGGGTTGAATTCATTGAGACTTTCCCTTATGTCATTAAACACAAGAAGGGTAAAGAAAACGTTATTGCTGATGCATTGTCTCGTCGCTATACTATGCTTTCACAACTTGACTTCAAAATATTTGGTTTGGAGACCATCAAAGATCAATATGTGCATGATGCTGATTTTAAAGATGTATTGCAGAATTGTAAAGAAGGAAGAACATGGAACAAGTTTGTCGTTAATGATGGATTTGTGTTCCGTGCTAACAAGCTATGCATTCCAGCTAGCTCCGTTCGTCTTTTGTTGTTGCAGGAGGCGCATGGAGGAGGACTAATGGGACACTTTGGCATGAAGAAGACGGAGGACATACTTGCTACACATTTCTTTTGGCCAAAGATGAGACGGATGTTGAGCGCTTTATTGCTCATTGCACTACATGTCAAAAAGCTAAGTCACGACTCAATCCTCATGGTTTATATATGCCTTTGCTGTACCAAGTGTTCCTTGGGAGGATATATCTATGGACTTTGTTTTAGGTTTACCTAGAACAAAGAAGGGAGGATAGCATATTTGTTGTCGTGGATAGATTCTAGAAAATGGCACACTTTATACCATGTCATAAAAGCGATGATCTTTGTCAATGTTGCTGATTTGTTCTTTCGTGAAATTATTAAACTTGCATGGTGTGCCAAATACTATTGTTTCAGATCGTGATACTAAATTTCTTAGCCACTTTTGGAGATGTTTATGGGCTAAGTTGGGGACTAAACTGCTTTTTAGTACTACTTGTCACCCCCAAACCGATGGACAAACTGAAGTAGTCAATGAACATTGTCTACTATGCTTAGGGCTGTTCTAAAGAATAATAAGAAAATGTGGGAGGAATGCTTGCCTCATATTGAATTTGCTTATAATCGTTCATTGCATTCTACTACTAAGATGTGCCCTTTTGAAATTGTGTATGGTTTCCTACCTCGTGCACCTATTGATTTGTTGCCTCTTCCATCTTCGGAGAAGGTTAATTTTGATGCTAAAGAACGTGCTGAATTGATTTTAAAATGCATGAGTTAACTAAGTAAAACATTGAGCGATGAATGCTAAATATAAACTTGCTGGAGATAAGGGTAGAAAACATGTTGTGTTTGCACCGGAGATCTTGTTTGGTTACATTTGCGTGAGGATAGATTTCTGATTTGCGCAAATCAAAGCTAATGCCACGTGCTGCTAGTCCTTTTAAGGTGTTAGAGAAAATAAATGATAATGCATATAAACTTGAGCTACCTGCAGATTTTGGGGTTAGTCCCACTTTTAACATTGCAGATTTAAAGCCTTATTTGGGTGAGGAAGATGAGCTTCCGTCGAGGACGACTTCATTTCAAGAAGGGGAGGATGATGAGGACATCATTACCATTGTTACACCCACAGCCCCTACTGTTACATATACGGGACCAATTACTAGAGCTCGCGCACGCCAATTAAATTACCAGGTACTTTCGTTTCTTGGTAATGATTTTAATGTTCATGAGAATATGATGTCTGCTTAAATTGGATACATTTGTTTTGCTTACAAATGAAGGGCCTAGCTTGGAGAAGGATGAACATTGGAGCAAGAACACGCATGGAGTTGATGGCATGCTAAGGGGATCAAGAACGGAGTTACAAGTGATGATTTCAGGACTTTGAAGCCACCATAAGGAGTGCATGAAGCCTTGGACGAAATATACAAGATGTCCTCTTTGCCCCTCGCTGTTACTAACATTTTGCAGAGTTCTTGGCGTCTTTCCACAAGGCGTGCCACCGGATTACCACCTATTCGAGGGATTGAGCATCAAATTGACTTAATTCGGTGCATCATTACCCAACCGTGCACCATACCGTACCAATCCAGAGGAGACGAAGGAGATTATGCGTCAAGTACAGGAGTTGCTCGACAAAGGTTATATACGCGAATCCCTTAGTCCTTGTGCTGTTCCTATTATTCTAGTGCCGAAAAAGGATGGTACGTCACGTATGTGTGTTGATTGTAGAGGCATCAATAATATTACTATTCGTTATCGTCACCCTATTCCTAGGCTAGATGATATGCTTGATGAATTGAGTGGCTCTACAATATTCTCCAAAGTTGATTTATGTAGTGGATACCATCAAATTCGTATGAAATTGGGTGATGAATGGAAAACAGCATTTAAAACTAAGTTTGGATTATATGAGTGGTTAGTCATGCCTTTTGGGTTAACTAATGCACCTAGTACTTTCATGAGATTAATGAGCGAAGTTTTACGTGCTTTCATTGGACGATTTGTGGTAGTCTATTTTGATGATATACTGATTTATAGCAAATCTTTGGAAGAACATTTGGAACATTTACGTGCTGTTTTTAATGCTCTCGTGATGCACGTTTGTTTGGTAACCTTGGGAAGTGCACCTTTTGCACCGACCGAGTGTCTTTTCTTGGCTATGTTGTTACTCCACAGGGAATTGAAGTTGATAAAACCAAGATTGAAGCCATTGAGAGTTGGCCGCAACCCAAAACGGTCACACAAGTGAGGAGTTTTCTTGGCCTTGCTGGATTCTATAGGCGTTTTGTGGGAGATTTCAGCACCATTGCTGCACCTCTCAATGAGCTTACAAAGAAGGATGTGCCTTTTGTTTGGGGTACCGCACAGAAGAAGCCTTCACGGTATTGAAAGATTAGTTGACACATGCTCCTTTACTCCAACTTCCTGATTTTAATAAGACTTTTGAGATTGAATGTGATGCTAGTGGAATTGGGTTAGGAGGTGTGTTATTACAAGATGGCAAACCTGTTGCATACTTTTACGAAAAATTGAGTGGGCCTAGTCTGAATTACTCTACTTATGATAAAGAATTATATGCTCTTGTTCGGACTTTAGAAACATGGCAACATTATTTATGGCCCAAAGAATTTGTTATACATTACGATCATGAATCTTTGAAACATATTAAAATTCAAGCTAAACTGAATCGTAGACATGCTAAATGGGTTGAATTCATTGAGACTTTCCCTTATGTCATTAAACACAAGAAGGGTAAAGAAAACGTTATTGTTGATGCATTGTCTCGTCGCTATACTATGCTTTCACAACTTGACTTCAAAATATTTGGTTTGGAGACCATCAAAGATCAATATGTGCATGATGCTGATTTTAAAGATGTATTGCGAATTGTAAAGAAGGAAGAACATGGAACAAGTTTGTCGTTAATGATGGATTTGTGTTCGTGCTAACAAGCTATGCATTCCAGCTAGCTCCGTTCGTCTTTTGTTGTTGCAGGAGGCGCATGGAGGAGGACTAATGGGACACTTTGGCATGAAGAAGACGGAGGACATACTTGCTACACATTTCTTTTGGCCAAAGATGAGACGGATGTTGAGCGTTTTATTGCTCATTGCACTACATGTCAAAAAGCTAAGTCACGACTCAATCCTCATGGTTTATATATGCCTTTGCTGTACCAAGTGTTCCTTGGGAGGATATATCTATGGACTTTGTTTTAGGTTTACCTAGAACAAAGAAGGAGGGATAGCATATTTGTTGTCGTGGATAGATTCTAAAATGGCACACTTTATACCATGTCATAAAAGCGATGATCTTGTCAATGTTGCTGATTTGTTCTTTCGTGAAATTATTAAACTTGCATGGTGTGCCAAATACTATTGTTTCAGATCGTGATACTAAATTTCTTAGCCACTTTTGGAGATGTTTATGGGCTAAGTTGGGGACTAAACTGCTTTTAGTACTACTTGTCACCCCCAAACCGATGGACAAACTGAAGTAGTCAATGAACATTGTCTACTATGCTTAGGGCTGTTCTAAAGAATAATAAGAAAATGTGGGAGGAATGCTTGCCTCATATTGAATTTGCTTATAATCGCTCATTGCATTCTACTACTAAGATGTGCCCTTTTGAAATTGTGTATGGTTTCCTACCTCGTGCACCTATTGATTTGTTGCCTCTTCCATCTTCGGAGAAGGTTAATTTTGATGCTAAAGAACGTGCTGAATTGATTTTAAAAATGCATGAGTTAACTAAGTAAAACATTGAGCGTATGAATGCTAAATATAAACTTGCTGGAGATAAGGGTAGAAAACATGTTGTGTTTGCACCGAGATCTTGTTTGGTTACATTTGCGTAAGGATAGATTTCTGATTTGCATAAATCAAAGCTAATGCCACGTCTTTGCTGGTCCTTTTAAGGTGTTAGAGAAAATAAATGATAATGCATATAAACTTGAGCTACCGCAGATTTTGGGGTTAGTCCCACTTTTAACATTGCAGATTTAAAGCCTTATTTGGGTGAGGAAGATGAGCTTCCGTCGAGGACGACTTCATTTCAAGAAGGGGAGGATGATGAGGACATCATTACCATTGTTACACCCACAGCCCCTCTTGTTACATATACGGGACCAATTACTAGAGCTCACAAGACGCCAATTAAATTACCGGTACTTTCGTTTCTTGGTAATGATTTTAATGTTCATGAGAATATGATGCTGCCTAAATTGGATACATTTGTTTTGCTTACAAATGAAGGGCCTAGCTTGGAGAAGGATGAACATTGGAGCAAGAACACGCATGGAGTTGATGGCATGCTAAGGATCAAGAACGGAGTTACAAGTGATGATTTCAGGACTTTGAAGCCACCATAAGGAGTGCATGAAGCCTTGGACGAAATATACAAGATGCCACTTCATAATATTCGTCCATAGGCTATTCTAGGTGCTTCGCGTCACCTTAATATTGGGCCAGGCCCATGTAATTTCGAAATACTTAAGTATAGGCTATTTTAGAGTCCGTATGTGTGGGAAACAAGAGATAGGGTTGGTTTCGGACCCCACCCTCAAGGGCCACGAAATTCCCTCCTCTTCCCCCATATATACAGCCCTTAGGGCACCGTTTAGACTTTGGGTTTTGTTTAGATCAAAAGTTCGCCATAGCTGCAACTTCGCGTACTTCGTTTGTGTTCAACGACTAGACAAAGGCGTCACAGAACCCCACCTTGATCAATAAAGCTTTCATCTTATATTCGCAATATCCAGATTGCAATCTTAGTTTCTTGCTTGTTCTTTGTTTGCTCGCAGGAAATAGACCCTCGTGGTCAGGTTGATCGTGCTCCGGCGTGGTCAATAACCTCTCGGAGTTGGTTTAGCGATTGCTAAGGCGCGACGTCCTCGCACGCTCGTAGTCGGATCGTCAAAGTCGACTTCCACCAAAGCGAAATCCACCATCTCATCGAAAGACGGGACACCTTTGCCTCTATCAGCTCTTGACCTTCACGTTCTTGTTGATGATGGTGTCGATGCCGATGTGATCTTGCCGGAGATGGTAGCTCGGAAGTATGTGCTCTTGAGCGTGTTCTCGAAGATGAGCAAGAACGCTTGTAGGACTTGATGAGGGCCTTGATCTCCTCCATGCACTTGTCCATCTTGGCGTCGGAGTTGTTGTTCATGGCATCGAACTCGTCGTTGTTGTTGTAGACCGAGGATGAAATGCCTTGCCTATCCATCACAAGACTCGAGTAGAGGTGAGTAGGAAATGAGATAAACAATACCAAGTTACCTTTTCCCAAAGTTGAGGATGTATCCCGTTTCACTCAATGTGAGATGAAAGAATAGTGGAATTGGTACCGGACTTGTTCACTCACACCTACAAGTAAAGGCTTATGATAGAGCTCGGTGAGGATAGTGGCACAAAAATTTGATGCAAAATGTTAGCAAGAGTCAATAATGTTGAAAGAGATTCACAAATTCGCAAGTGAAACAAGTAGATCAATAGCAAAATGTGGCACACACAAACACACACACGGATAGAAAAATGGGGTCGTGCAACCAAGGAATGAGCACAAAATGTGGAATCCACGGAAAACGCTCGTGTTGCACAACTCAAGAGAGACGCTAGCACGATTGCTCAATAGGCGGATACGACACTTGTGCACAACCTATAAGATGCAAAATGGATATTCTTCTATCCCAAGTATGCTATGTATGTATGGTTCCCGGTGTTTCTCTCGAGCATGATATCATATGATGTAGATTTTGGTATGGCTCTTATTTGCAATGGGGGGTATAATGCTATGGAACTTGCTCACGAGCTCTTTGCTCTCTTTTTGCTTAAAAGCTTTTTTTTCTTTTTTTTTCCAATGGCCACTTTGCACAATGCACAAACCAAGATAGCAATTGTGTATATGCGGGAACAAACTTGAGGCACAATGGATGATATGATACCAAGATGATATGGTATGTATGCAATGGATGGTGGATCACTAATGTGCACAAGTAACGTTGCCGGCAATACTCAAATGGCTAGTCTCGATAGGCAAGTAGCGCAAAATGGGCTAGGGGTTAACAATGCAATTGCAAGGGAATATAGAATGGTGTCGTCGAGGTTACCGTCCTTTGCGATGATGAGTGGCAGTGTTCTTGGTGTAGATACGAAGATGATGGAGACTCGTCCCTAAGTAGCCGAAACATCTTAGGAAACGGAAAAACCGCAAACTCAAAATCTCAAATGACGAATGTCAAATGGTGGTAGCGGAAAGCGGTGGTGGTTTGCACTAAGCAATGCGGAAGTGGAATGATGGGCTATACATGAGTCGGAGTTGAAGTTGCCGTCCCTAAGTAGCAGAAACACCTTAGGAGACACAAGCCACAACTCAAACAAGCTCAAACAAAATTGGTTAAGTTTGGGATGGCGGAAGTGTATGGTGGGTAAGCCTATGCGGAAGGTATGGTGGTGGTTGATGAAGAAGCAACCGTCCCTAAGTAGCCGAAACACCTTAGGAGACTCAAGTCACTGCTCAAACAACCACATATGCAATGGGGAACAAAATGGGTTAGGTTGCGGAAGACGGTGGTGGTAATGCGGATGATATGGTGGAGGGCCTAGGCAAAGTTGCCAAATTTCAAAAAATATGATGGAGTCAAATGATGTTGGTGGTATTTTTGTGGGATGGGGGATGTCAAGAGCGTCAAAACGAGCTAAAGAACGTCAAAATCGGAGTTCGGATGAATTAGTTACGGCCAAAACAAAAATCTGTCAGAGTCAGTTTCAGGGTTAACCGGACATCCGGGAGGAGGTCCGGATGATCCGGGCTAGGTCCGGATGATTCGGGAGGAAATCCGGATGATCCGGGTTCATCAGCGCCGGTTCTGTTTTCTGGGTGCGTGGGTTATCCGGACGTCCGGGGGGCGTCCAGCTGATCCGGGGGATGTCCGGATGATCCGGGAGAACTTCCGGATGATCCGGGCAGGTTAATCCGCTCGGGATTTGCTCGTGGAGTCCGATTTGGGGCGGAATTTGGGGATTTTGGGGTCAAAATTTGAGGGATTCCGTGGATGGAAGGTGGGGAAACTTGGGGAGATGCTAGATCTACTCGAAACCAAGCAAATCCATGGATCAAAATCAACAAAACTTCATCAAAACTAACAAATCACAAAAAAAAATTGGGGGCTATTTTTGGTGGGGATTTTCGGATTTAGGACGAAAACAACAAAATCAAGCTAGAAAACACGGGGTAGGGGCTCCAAAAACGTGATCAACGTGGCTCATGATACCATATGATGTAGGTGGAACCCTATAGCGACGATCTTTCACGTTTGGAGTGGGATCCTCAAGAACACGATGAACACGGGAAGAACGGGAGAAATCACAAGGGAAACACTCAAGAACAAGTCCAAATCACACATCCACTAGACAATCAAACACACAAGATCACAAGGTACATGAACAACAAAGGAAAGATACAAGGTAAGGTTCATCTCCAAGAGGAGGTCTTGATGATATCCTAGATGGATCTTCCCACAAGGGGTCTTGATTATATCCCGCAGATCTTCTCACATGGAGGTCTTGAACTCCATGGGAGTGGTAGTCTCTCTCTCGAGAGTAGAGGTAGGAGCAAAGCTCACCTAAGAATGAGCTATCATATTTGCTAACCCTAGAAAGGAGGTGGAGGAGGTTCATTTATAGCCCAAGGGGCGAAGGGTAAGTGAGGGGCGAAGGGGTACACGGGCTTCGGCCCAAGTCACGCGCGCAGGCGGGGTCCGGATGATCCGGATGGTGGCCCGGATGATCCTGGTGTCGGGGGTCCGGATAATCCGGGCGACCATCCGGATGATCCGGGCGACCATCCGGATGATCCGGCTTCGTCGAGCAGCTTCTTTTGTCTTCGGGCCTAATTACCCGGATGATCCGGAGGGGGACCCGGATGATCCGAAGGGGGACCCGGATGATCCGGCCGAGCCCGGATGATCCGGACGGTGGCCCGGATGTCCGGCCTAGCTCCTGCAACCGCTTCGTCTTCTTCTCCTTTCTTCCGTCTTCTCTTCCACGCTTCCCTCGCAGATGGTGTGGTCGTTCCTTGGCGCTTGCACTCCTCCTCGTCGTCCGTGAAGTTTCGACAATACCTATGCATGCACACGGGAGAAGTGTCAAGTAGTATGCCATCCTCGAAGGGGTCAAGTGAGCACGTGTAAAGGAGATAATTCACCTTAGTGTGTGTGAAGTAGATGTCGCATGTGTCACTTGCCAAATGGGCTCTTGACGTGGTGATGTCCGTAGGATGCTCCACATCATCTGATGTAGGGTGGAACCCTAATTCGTCGATCTTTCACGTTTGGAGGGGATCCTACGGAGGGAACACGAAGAACGCGCGGAAGAACGAGAGGAAATCACGGGGAAGAACGAGAGAGACACTCAACCGACAAGAGATCAATCACACAAGGTCTAGATCATCGAAGCACGAGTGATACATGGTCCAAAATCAACAAAGGAAAGATACAAAGGTAGCCGTTCTTCTCCGAGAGGAGGTCTTGAAACCATGAGGGGATCTTCCCGTATAGGGGTCTTGAATCCGATGGATCTTCTCCTAGACGGAGGTCCTGATCTCCGTGGAGAAGTACCGGTGGATGAGCAAAGGCTCTCACACACAAATATGAGCTAATCCAATGCTAAGTCCCAAAGTGAGGAGAGGGGGTCCTATATATAGAGTCTGGGGCGAAGGGGTACATGGGCTCAGCCCAACACGCGCGCGCAGGCGCTGGCCGGACAATCCGGACGAGGGTCCGGATGATCCGGGCTGGTCCGGATGATCCGGGAGGGGGCCCGGATGGTCCGGGTGCTCTGCTGGAGACGACGCAGGGCCGGACGTCCGGCTGGTGGTCCGGATGTCCAGGCGGGATCCGGATGATCCGGGCCGGGGTCCGGATGATCCGGCTTCAGCGGGGAGGTTCTGTTGCCTTCGGTCGATTTAGCCGGATCGTCCGGACCGGGGCCCGGATCATCCGGGCTCTGTCCGGATCATCCGGGCCTCCGTCCGGATCGTCCGGCCTCTTTGGTCCTGGTTGCTTTCTCCTCTCCGTCTTCGTGTATGTCTTCCGCTTCCGATTCTCCTTGCTTCCTAGCCTCTTCATGGTCGACTCCTTGGTGCCTGAGTATGCATAGAGTTTCCGTTTGAGGTAGTAACCATGTCTCATGTGAATCGAAGGAGAGTTGTGAGAGGAGTGATGTCACCTCGGTTTCAAGAGCTCTTGCGCGTGCTCGAGTCATCGGTCCTTGTGGTGTTGTAGGTGTTGATGTAGAGTCCATGGGGATGGTGGAAGGATGCTCCACATCATATCCCCTCCCTTCGAAAGGATCCGACCTCGGATCTTGTTCTTCATCACCATGGAAAGGCATGAGGTCTTTGACGTTGAAGGTGTCGCTCATGTTGTACTTGTCGCTTGGTAGGTCTAGTTTGTAGGCGTTGTTGTTGTAGCGTGCTAACACCTTGAAGGGTCCATCGGCTCGAGGTAGAAGTTTGGACTTGCGTTCGTTGGGGAAGCGTTCCTTGCGAAGGTGTAGCCACACGAGATCGCCTATGTTGAAGATCATGGGTTGCTTGTTGATGTTGAGCTTGGTCGCTAGTCGTTGTACTTGGCGCTCGATGGTGTTTCTTGTATCTTCATGCATCTTCTTGATGTAGCTTGCACGGGCACTTGCGTCGAGGTTGGCGCGCTCTTTTAGAGGTAGAGGTAGGATGTCCAATGGGGACAATGGGTTGAAGCCGTAGACGACCTCGAAGGGGACTTGCCGGTCGTCGAATGTCTTCTTGCGGTTGTAGGCGTTTCGGTGATGGGTAGACACGCCTCCCACTCCTTGATGTTCTTCTTGATCAACACGCGAAGTAGAGTGGAGAGCGTCCGGTTCGTCACCTCCGTTTGGCCGTCAGTTTGAGGATGGTATGCGGATGAGAACAAGAGCTTGATTCTGAGCTTGGCGCAAAGAGTTTTCCAAAAGTAACTCAAGAACTTAACGTCGCGGTCGGAGACGATTGTCTTTGGTACTCCATGGAGGCGCAAGATTTCCCTACAAAAGAGATTTGCAATATGTGAAGCATCGTCTACCTTGTTGCATGGAATAAAATGTGCCATCTTAGAAAATCGATCTACAACCACAAACACGGAATCCTTTCTATTTTGAGTTCTAGGCAAACCAAGGACAAAGTCCATGCTAATGTCTTCCCAAGGTTGATATGGAATTGGAAGAGGCATGTAAAGACCATGAGATTGAGCTTTTGACTTAGCTTTGCGGCATGTAGAGCATCGGGTGGTGAAGCGTGAAACGTCTTGAAACATCTTGGGCCAAAAGTAGTTCTTGGAGAGCGTGGCGAAGGTCTTGTCGCGTCCAAAATGTCCCATGAGTCCACCTCCATGAGCCTCTTGCAAAAGGAGCAAACGAAGAGAAGACTCCGGTATGCATAGTTTGTTAGCTCTCATAAGATAACCATTCTTAAGGTAATATTGTTCCCAAGATGTATGAGTCAAACATTTAGCATAATGAGGTGCAAAAGATGGATCACTAGCATACAAATCTTTGATATGCTCAAAACCAATAACATTCAACTCAAGTTGGGTGACAAGCGTGCATATGCGTGAAAGTGCATCGGCAAGTACATTTTCCTTGCCCTTAATGTACTTGATCACATATGGAAAAGATTCAATAAATTCACTCCATTTGGCATGACGCTTGTTCAATTTAGTTTGACCTTTTAAGTACTTAAGCGTTTCATGATCGGTATGGATGACAAACTCATGAGGTCTAAGATAATGTTCCCAAACATGGAGGACACGCACTAAAGCATACAATTCCTTGTCATACACGGGATAGTTAAGTTGAGCACCGGAGAGTTTTTCACTAAAATAAGCAATGACTCGTTTTTCTTGCATTAAAACTCCGCCAATTCCGGTAACACTTGCATCACAATGAACCTCAAAAGTTTTGTCAAAATTGGGCAAAGCAAGAATCGGAGCATGAGTAAGTAAAGACTTGAGCTCATCAAAAGCGTTGGATTGCAAAGGTCCCCAAACAAAAGGAGTATTCTTCTTACTTAAAGCATGCAAAGGAGCTGCAATGGTGCTAAAGTTTTTCACAAATCGACGATAAAAACCTGCAAGACCAAGGAAACTTCACACTTGTTGCAAATTGGTGGGTTGGGGCCAAGTTTTAATTGCTTTGATCTTAGTTTCATCAACATGAACACCCTTGGAAGAGACAACGAAACCCAAGAAAACCACTTTGTCAACGCCAAAAGTGCATTTTTTCAAGTTGGCATAAAGACTTTCCTTTCGAAGTGTTTGCAAAACAAGCTTAACATGATCAAGATGCTCTTTCATGGTTTTGCTAAACACAAGAATATCATCGAAGTAAACCACAACAAAGATTCCAATGTATGGACGAAGTACATGATGCATAAGACGCACAAAAGTTCCGGGAGTTTCCGACAAACCCATAGGCATGACCAACCACTCATATAAGCCAAATTTTGTTTTGAAAGCAGTTTTCCATTCATCACCCTCATGAATGCGTATTTGATAATAGCCACTTTTAAGATCAATTTTTGAGAAAAAGTTGGCTCCACTAAGTTCATCAAGCATATCATCTAATCGAGGAATGGGATGCCTATAGCGCACGGTGATAGCATTTATGGGTCTACAATCGGAGCACAAGCGGAAAGTTCCATCGGGCTTAGGCACAAGAATAACGGGAACGGCACAAGGGCTTAAGCTTTCACGTACATGACCGTTGTCGATTAGTTGTTGTACTTGCCGTTGAATCTCCTTGGTTTCTTCGGGATTGACACGGTAGGGAGCTTTGTTTGGAAGTGGCGCCCGGGGATGAGGTCGATTCGATGCTCAATGCCTCAAGAGGAGGTAGACCCGGAGGTAGCTCATCGGGAAAACATCTTGAAATTCCTGCAAAAGAGATTGAAACACCAAAGGTAGCTCATGAGTGGTGTTAGTTTTTGGTTCTCCATCCTTGCACACAAGGACAAAGTGCATCACACTCGATGGGTTCTCACACACTTCTCTCATCTCATGTTTGGTGGCGAATAGTATGAGGTTTTTCTCTCTAGGGAAGAGGCGCCAAATTTGGCTTGTGGCTCTCACTCACTTTTTGGTGGCTCACTTTCTCACTCTTCTCTCTTTGGTTGGTGGCTTGTTTGTCGGCTATCACTTGACTAGGAGACATGGGTCGTAGGACATATTCTTTGCCTTTCATTTTGAAGCTATAGTGGTTTGTACGCCCATTGTGGTAGACACCACGGTCGAATTGCCATGGCCGACCAAGGAGGAGGTGGCAAACGGTCATTGGGACCACATCACACTCCAAAGTGTCTTCATATGCACCGATTTTGAAGGATACTTGGACCGTATGCTCAACTCGTATAGTGCCGGAGTCACTTAGCCATTGAACCTTGTATGGTTGCGGATGCTTCTTCTTGACCAATTGGAGCTTGGAGCATAGTTCTTCGCTTGCCAAGTTGTGGCAACTACCTCCATCGATGATGACCTTGACGGATCTCCCATTGATGCCAGCCTTTGTGTGGAAGATGTGGCATCGTTGGTCTTCTTCTTGGTGATGTTGAAGTGTCAAGACTTTGGAGACAACAAGAGCGGGGCTTGTATCTTCATCACAAAAGACTTGATCATCTTCATCCTCGTTGATGCGCCGGTGCATGGCCACTTGCTCAATAGCGTCCATTAAATCTTCACTCATTGAGTCGTAGGTGCCGTCGTCGTTGAGTATCATGGTACGCTTGTTGGTGCATTCATATGACTTGTGGCCTCGGCCACCGCAAGTAAAACACTTGAAGGAGCTTGTCTTGACGGTCTCATCGGTTGGAGTAGATGATGAAGCACGCGGCTTGGAGTTGCTTGTAGTAGGAGGAGGACGACTTGAACTTGTAGAAGTTTTCTTGTAACTTGACTTGTCGTCGTTGCTTGGAAAAGGCTTGGTTGATGTCGAAGTTGGAGTAGTTGTTGAAGCTTGGTTGTTGGAGTGGCCGTATGTCTTGGATGAGTACTTGGCGTGCTTTGAAGTCATCTTGCACTTGTCGTTCCGCCTTTGTAGCTTGATGCACGAGCTCAATGAGGTTGGAGTAGGGTTGGAAGTCGGCAATCTTCTTGATGGGATGGTTGAGTCCGTTCAAGAATCGTGCCATTGTTTGCTCATCATCCTCCGTGACATTGGCTCGAATCATGGCAATCTCCATTTCCTTGTAGTATTCTTCAACACTCTTTGTTCCTTGCTTGAGGAGTTGGAGCTTCTTGTAGAGATCACGGTTGTAGTAGGTGGGCACAAAGCGTGCTCTCATGACATCCTTCATTTGAGCCCAAGTTGTGATTGGAGGTTCACCTCTTGCTTGTCGTCGCTCAAGGACTTGTTCCCACCATATGAGCACATAGTCTTGGAACTCAAGTGATGCCATAGCGATCTTCTTCTCTTCCTCATAGTTGTGCAAACGAAAGATTTTGTCGACCTTCAATGCCCATGAGAGGTACTCTTCGGGATCATTATTTCCATTGAACTTGGGCATTGTGAACTTGAGCTTGCCATAGCGGTGTTCTTTGTTTTGAGGTCGATGTTGATGATGACGTTCTTGACGTGGAGGGTGATCATCCTCATGTTGCTCTTGGCGAGGAGGAAGTCCATGATCAACTTGCTCTTGTTGACCTTGTGGTTGAGGATGAGCTTGCGGAGCTTGTGGGGCTTGACGTTGCGCTCGCGGATGGTAGTTCCTCTCTTGTATTTCTTCTCGAAAGGCTTCCTCTTGATTGCGCCTTTCGCGATTGCGGTTGGCGAGAGCTCGACTTGATTCTTGAAGGGCGCGTTCCGCCTCGAGAGCTTGTGCTTCTCGTTGTTGTTGTTGAAGACGTTTAGTCTCGGTGTCTTGTTGCTCTTGGTGTAGGCGCGCTCGTTCTTGTTCTTGTTGGTGACGAAGACGTTGTCGTTCTTGAGCTTGAGCAAACGCCACTTGGTGCGATTGAGGACGAGGAACTTGTTCATCAACTTGTTCTTGGGTATGTTTGTCATGTAGCGGGTTGCGAGATGCATGACGATCTTGACGCGCGGCTCGTCGAAGAATGCTCGATGACGGTGTAATTGTGTCGGAGAAGGAGTCATCGGAGTGGCGACTTGAGTGGCTCCGTCTTGAGTGTGAAGAGGTTGAAGTACGCCGGTTCACCAACAAGGCGCGGATCTTGTCCATTCTTGCATCGTTCTCTTTCTTGTGCGCGTCGAGTTTGTTGTCGAAGTAATCTCTTGTACGTTTCTCGGAGAGTCGCAAGTCGGTGGAGAGGTTGTCGATGCGTTCGCTCATTGCTTGTTGCTCTTGATGTAGAGCTCGTTGTGCGCCAAAGAGGTGGCTCTTGGTGACGTAGGATGACATTTCGTCGTCTTGCTCGATGAAGGGTGGATTTGTAGAAGAACTTGGCCTATCCATCATTTCAAGCAAAATTGTGAGTGGTAGAAGGAGAAGAACTAATACCAATGTACCTTTGACCGAAGTTGAAGTTGAATCAAGTTCACTCAAATGCGGACAATGAAATAGCACTATTGGTACCGATTCTTCTCGATTCTCACACCTACACAAGTAAAAGCTTTTGGTGGAGCTTGGTTAGGATGGTGGCACAAAATGATGTAGGGTGGAACCCTAATTCGTCGATCTTTCACGTTTGGAGGGGATCCTACGGAGGGAACACGAAGAACGCGCGGAAGAACGAGAGGAAATCACGGGGAAGAACGAGAGAGACACTCAACCGACAAGAGATCAATCACACAAGGTCTAGATCATCGAAGCATGAGTGATACATGGTCCAAAATCAACAAAGGAAAGATACAAAGGTAGCCGTTCTTCTCCGAGAGGAGGTCTTGAATCCACGAGGGGATCTTCCCGTATAGGGGTCTTGAATCCGATGGATCTTCTCCTAGACGGAGGTCCTAATCTCCGTGGAGAAGTACCGGTGGATGAGCAAAGGCTCTCACACACAAATATGAGCTAATCCAATGCTAAGTCCCAAAGTGAGGAGAGGGGTCCTATATATAGAGTGCAGGCGAGGGGTACATGGGCTCAGCCAACACGCTGCCAGAGGGCGCTGGCGGACGATCCGGACGAGGGTCCGGATGATCCGGGCTGGTCCGGATGATCCGGGAGGGGGCCCGGATGGTCTGGGTGCTCTGCTGGAGACGGCGCAGGGCCGGATGTCCGGCTGGTGGTCCGGATGTCCGGGCGGGATCCGGATGATCCGGGCCGGGGTCCGGATGATCCGGCTTCAGCGGGGAGGTTCTGTTGCCTTCAGTCGATTTAGCCGGATCGTCCGGACCGGGGCCCGGATCATCCGGGCTCTGTCCGGATCGTCCGGGCCTCCGTCCGGATCGTCCGGCCTCTCTGGTCCTGGTTGCTTTCTCCTCTCCGTCTTCGTGTATGTCTTCCGCTTTCGATTCTCCTTGCTTCCTAGCCTCTTCATGGTCGACTCCTTGGTGCCTGAGTATGCATAGAGTGTCCGTTTGAGGTAGTAACCATGTCTCATGTGAATCGAAGGAGAGTTGTGAGAGGAGTGATGTCACCTCGGTTTCAAGAGCTCTTGCACGTGCCCGAGTCGTCGGTCCTTGTGGTGTTGTAGGTGTTGATGTAGAGTCCATGGGGATGGTGGAAGGATGCTCCGCATCAGGTAGAGGTCAAGTTGTTAGAAATGCAAATGGCCTCACGAGACCTATCAACTATCTCACACTCTCTATGTGGTGGTTCACTCACTCCCTCAAAATAGGTGCACTCAAACTCACATATGGTGGAGTCACTTATCTCACTCAAGTGGTGGGTGTTGTGGCTCTCCTCACATGGGAAGTGGGGCAACTCATCATATATGGGTCTAGTGGTGAAGTCACTCTCACTCTCAATATGGTGGCACAAGTCACTCAAGTCATCATACGTCGCCGTGGTCGAATGGAAAATCCCATGCTCAACCATCTCGTCGTCGTCACCGTGGATGAAGGCCGAAGATGGCACATCATCACTCTCCTCCATGACCGAAGGGAAAATCCCATGCTCGATCATCTCGTCACCGTCGCCGTTGATGAAGGCCGAAGATGGCACATCATCACTCTTGCCTCCAAAGATGGAAGCATCATCCTCGCTCGCCACCTTGTCGTTCGCCTCCAAAGCTTGGTCCTTGAGGGTCTCTATAGTCGTACTCGTCGCCGCACCGTCTTGAAAAAGAGTCGTGGTAGACTCGGCACCATCAATGCCACAAAGAGGGATGGCGGTGAAGTCGCACTTGGGAGCATCGTCTTGGAGCTTGTCGGGCTTGGACATCGTGGTGGTACTAGCCTCATGCTTGTCGTAGAGCTTGGTCGCTGCGAAGTTTGCTTGGGGTGGAGAAGCCTTGGCCTTCATGAGTTCTTGTTCCGCCTTGAGAGCACCAATGTAGTAGTCGTCGATGGACTTGTAGTTCTCGAGGAAGATGGTCTTGGAGATGTCGTTGTGCAATCCCATCATGAAGTGGAACTTCATCGAAATGGGGTCGTCCACGCCGGCTCGTCGCAAGGCAATCATCATCTCCTTGAAGTACTTGTCGATGGACTTGGATCCTTGGGTGGTGTTCTCCAATTGGCGTCGAAGTTGTTCCGTGTAGGTTGGAGGCACAAACTCTCGCCGTAAATCTCTCTTCATCTTGGGCCAACTCATCTCGTAGCTCTCCGAAGGTGTGTGAAGCCACCATGCCAATGCGTAGTCGTGGAAGCTTCTTGTGGCGCACTTCACTTGATCTTCGGGACGAACTTGATGTAGCTTGAGGTAGTCGTCCATCAAACGCTCCCACTCGAGGTACTCCTCGGGTTCTTGAGTCCCATAGAAAGGAATCGCGTGGTCGATGTCGAGGTCGTAGTAGCTCATGGAAGTCGCGGACTTGAGCTTGGGGAGCTTCTCTTGAGCGTAGTCTTGGGGTTCTTGTTGGCGAAGATGCCGTATGTCCGTAGGCGAAGATGCCTTGAAGTCGCTTGGCGAAGATGCCAAGGGAGATGGTGAAGTCATTGAGCGGTTGTTGATTTAGAGGTCTTGAGCTTCACGTTCTTGTTGGTGATGGTGTCGATGCCGATGTGATCTTGCCGGAGATGGTAGCTCGGAAGCATGTGCTCTTGAGCGTCTTCTCGAAGATGAGGAAGATCGCTTGTAGGACTTGATGGGGGCTTTGATCTCCTCCATTTTAGCTTGCATCTTGGCGTCGGAGTTGTTGTTCATGGCATCGAACTCGTCGTTGTTGTTGTACACCGAGGATGAAATGCCTTGCCTATTGATGAGGACATGACTACCTTGGATATGACCAAAAATATTGCATGGATGCATATTTGTCAGGTGATTTCTAGTGCAAACTATTCAATAATCTATTTATGTTAATCAGAAAAAAAAATACTTCACACACTTTTGCGTTTTGTCTAATTGCAGGTGTATGGGACATTTGTACAATCCACATATGAAGATAAGGAAGAAAGAGATGTTTATTTGCTGTTCAAAAAGTTCTCTCACGTCACTTTTGGCCCAAGAGAAGATAGAGTCCAAGTCTCTCACGTTCTGGACTCAGATTCGGACTGCACAGACATACCTGACTCAAAACGTTAACAACTTTTTCATACAGACTCCGAATTGGGTGAATCTTTTTTTGTTTGAAAGTAGATTTCATGCTCTTTCCAGCACAATTGGAATCACCTTAAAATCCGTCCGGAGTGTTGAGTTATGGACGAAACAATCTGACGCTGCACCAGAATCCGAGTCAAACTACAAGTCCAAAGGTGTTACGTCACCTCCACTTGGGCCCATTGGCCTTGTACGACCTAGGGTTAGTTTTAGGCTGCCTTGGGACGTCCTCCCACTTCCTTGGCCGCCACCCCTTGCTCCTATATAAGTAGATCCATCTAGTAGCTTTTCCCTTGGGTTTTGTTTAGATTAAAAGTTCGCCATAGCTGCAACTTCGCGTACTTCGTTTGTGTTCAACGACCAGACAAAGGCGTCACAGAACCCCACCTTGATCAATAAAGCTTTCATCTTATATTGGCAATATCCAGATTGCAATCTCAGTTTCTTGCTTGTTCTTCGTTTGCTCGCAGGAAACAGACCCTCGTGGTCAGGTTGATCGTGCTCCGGCGTGGTCAATAACCTCTCGGAGTTGGTTTAGCGATTGCTAAGGCGCGACGTCCTCGCACGTTCGTAGTCGGATCGTCAAAGTCGACTTCCACCAAAGCAAAAATCCACCATCTCATCGAAAGACGGGACACCTTTGCCTCTATCAAGTGGTATCAGGTTGCTCGGTGAGAATTTCCAGTTTTCCCTAGATTAGATTTATTTTCTTACCTATTGTCCAAGAAAAAGCCACAAAAAATAGTTAGATCTATTCACCCTTTGTCCAAGCCACTCTGAGCCTTTGCAATTTTCTTTTCATTGGTTGCATTATTGAATTATCGGTTGCATCGTCGTGTTGAGTTGCTGGTCTTAGTGTCTAGTTCCTTTAGAGTTTCGAGTTCTGTTCACATTAGTCACGCCGCCGCTGCATCATTATGCCTTCTGTTGTCCACCATCCCATCTATTAATTTCCACCACGTGCTACGCGCTGTTCATTGTCATAATCATAGTTGAGGTCATTCACATCTTCGCCAGATCCAATCTGCATCTTATCTAGTTTGTCTTGGAAAGAGGGAGAAAAAGAGAAAAAAGAGAAAAAAGGAAAGAAAAAAAAAAAAGAGAGAGAAAAAAAGAAAAAAAGTGTGAGGAAAAAAGAGAGAATAAAAAAATCGGATCTATCTAGAATCAATCTCGTACCTGAATTCGGATTGGAATCTGTTTTATGCGCTGTTCAGTAAAACAGGTGTATCTTCCTCATCTGAAGTCCGTTTGACTCCGTGAGTCCTCAAATTAAAGCTAGCGACGAGCCGATCTAAATAGTTGCAGAAGCTTGTTCAATATTTGACACCTCAAAATCGGCTTCTAAAAGGTCTTTTGCCCTCTGAAGTTCGTGAACACAGCTTGTTCCAATTTTTCAGGCCAGTTTTAGAATTCTTTGACTCCTCATATCAACTCGGAATTGAGTGATTCTTTTTGCATTGGAAAGCTTGAGTTAGTAGCATTCTTTGAAAGAATTTATTAGAAAATTGGCTCAAACTTTTCAAGAGGAAAGTTGGAGAGAGAGTTGTTGTATGTCCTGCTTGGTAGTTGTTTTTCATCATTATCTTCACAACCGTTGTGATCTTCACTTATATCTTGCTGTCAAGAGCTACTTAGTAACCTTCATTGATGCTAGTTGTGCTACGCCGTGACCTCATTAGTGTTCTAGGCTCGCGTCTCTAGTCCGGTCTAGCCTAGGACCAGCACAGTACCGTCGTTGAGCGTTTATTCAACATTGCATCTCTGAATTGATTATTGCTAATCTTTGCTACCATATATAGCCAACCCAGCTCCACATATTTCTACACCGTGTATATGTACGTTCCCCTGGCAATCGCTTTACACAATCTTTGGAGTTATTTGACATCGCTGGTTGCCTGTCACCACCTGCCGTATGGTAAGAACTTGTAAGATATTGATATTTGCTTTACTGTGAGCACTTTACAACCACATCCTAGTAGTTCATAGCAACATTATTCTGGAATTTTGTTTCTTGTTTCTACTAATCATGACAGGTTTCGGAGATAGAAGTTCTTGGACGACGGACACATCTTCACCATCACGAGAGTTGGGACAACACACACAACCACATGGTCAGGTTATCTCTTTACCGTCATTTGAGGGTAGATTTAATCCTGCTATTTATCTAGCTTGGGAGTTTGAAGTAGAACAAGTTTTTAGTAACCATGACTTTTCTGAACTTGAGCGAGTACGAGCTGCCACTAGAGCATTTACTGGTTTTGCTTCAGTTTGGTGGAGTGTGCATTGTAAGAAAAATATTGATAACCAACCCACAACTTGGAAAGATTTGAAATATGTAATGAGACAACAATTTTTCCCGCCTTACTATCGCCGTGAATTGCTTCGCAAATTTGAACAATTTAAACAAGGCAACAACACTGTTCGTGCTTACTACAAAGAGTTCAAATCTTATATGCATCATTGTGACATAGAAGAATCTAAGGATGATACAATGAATAGATTTTTTGGTGGTTTGAACCATGATATTCAGGCAAGATTTCAGATATTCCTCGTTGCATTCTTGGTATGTATGTTCGTGCTCGTACCTTTGAGAGACGATTACAGGAGGATGCATTGGGTGACTACAACAACTACTATTCCAGTTCATGCTCACCACCGCGGTTGGTTCCTCCACCGTTGCACCTACTAGAGCAGCCCCACCTCGGATTGTGAGCGACATCATCTCAAGAGTATGGTGCATTGTCTACGTCTGTACCTACATCAGCTACGCCTTTGCGACAAGGTAACAAAGAAAGGTATTGATGATATAACTTCACATGAGAATGATGCATCCCTAGTTAACTTGAATGCATCATGTGTTGAGTTACACGTGATTTGAGCACATCACCTATTTTAGAGAATCTTGATACTGTCATGAATGCGTCATGTGATCAAACAACTGAAATACCAACACTTTTGAGTGCACCCATTGAATTAACTGTTGATGCAAATGAATCAATGTTTAATCATTTTGATATGACCTCTAATCTTGGTGATGATTCTGTGTCGAATGACTCATTGCATGTTTGCTTATCTAAGCATGTTGTAGCATGTAAATTTGATTCAAATAAGGTTTATTCACCAATGTTGGGATGGTTTAATGATGAACATTGTCAATCTTTTGAAATAAATAAGAGCTTCACTTATATGTGCAAACTGAGTTGCAATATTTTAATGCCTTCTAGTTCTTGTGCTAATTTGTTGGCTTTTGATTTTATGAACTATGCAAGTTACTCATCTATTCATGTGTCATATATGCAAAATTCAAGGAAGTAAAATGGATGACGATACATATACAACATGTACACCTTGACTCTTTCGTTAGCCACATTTCAGATTAAGCAACGCCGAGGACGGCTTTATTTTCAAGAAGGGAGGATGATGAGGACATGACTACCTTGGATATGACCAAAAATATTGCATGGATGCATATTTGTCGGTGATTTCTAGTGCAAACTATTCAATAATCTATTTATGTTAATCGGAAAAAATACTTCACACACTTTTGCGTTTTGTCTAATTGCAGGTGTATGGGACATTTGTACAATCCACATATGAAGATAAGGAAGAAAGAGATGTTTATTTGCTGTTCAAAAGTTCTCTCACGTCACTTTTGGCCCAAGAGAAGATAGAGTCCAAGTCTCTCACGTTCGGACTCAGATTCGGACTGCACAGACATACCTGACTCAAAACGTTAACAACTTTTTCATACGGACTCCGAATTGGGTGATTCGTTTTTTGTTTGAAAGTAGATTTCATGCTCTTTCTAGTACAATTGGAATCACCTTAAAATCCGTCCGAAGTGTTGAGTTATGGATGAAACAATCTGACGCTGCACCAGAATCCGAGTCAAACTACAAGTCCAAAGGTGTTACGTCACCTCCACTTGGGCCCATTGGCCTTGTACGACCTAGGGTTAGTTTTAGGCTGCCTTGGGACGTCCTCCCACCTCCTTGGCCGCCACCCCTTGCTCCTATATAAGTAGATCCATCTAGTAGCTTTTCCCTTGGGTTTTGTTTAGATTAAAAGTTCGCCATAGCTGCAACTTCGCGTGCCGTTTGTGTTCAACGACCGCACAAAGCCGTCCACGTAACCCCACCTTGATCAATAAAGCTTTCATCTTATATTGGCAATATCCAGATTGCAATCTCAGTTTCTTGCTTGTTCTTCGTTTGCTCGCAGGAAACAGACCCTCGTGGTCAGGTTGATCGTGTTCCGGCGTGGTCAATAACCTCTCGGAGTTGGTTTAGCGATTGCTAAGGCGCGACGTCCTCGCACGTTCGTAGTCGGATCGTCAAAGTCGACTTCCACCAAAGCGAAAATCCACCATCTCATCGAAAGACGGGACACCTTTGCCTCTATCACCTATCCATCACAAGACTCGAGTAGAGGTGAGTAGGAAATGAGATAAACAATACCAAGTTACCTTTTCCCAAAGTTGAGGATGTATCCCGTTTCACTCAATGTGAGATGAAAGAATAGTGGAATTGGTACCGGACTTGTTCACTCACACCTACAAGTAAAGGCTTATGGTAGAGCTCGGTGAGGATAGTGGCACAAAAATTTGATGCAAAATGTTAGCGAGAATCAATAATGTTGAAAAAGATTCACAAATTCGCAAGTGAAACAAGTAGACCAATAACAAATGGTACACGGAAACACACACGCGGATAGATAAATGGGGTCGTGCAACCAAGGAATGAGCACAAAATGTGGAGTCCACGGAAAACGCTCGTGTTGGACAACTCAAGAGAGATGCTAGCACGATTGCTCAATAGGCGGATACGACACTTGTGCACAACCTATAGATGCGAAATGGATAAACTTCTATCCCATGTATGCTATGTATGTATGGTTCCCGGTGTTTCTCTCAAGCATGATATCATATGATGTAGATTTGACAATCTTATGTGCAATGGGGTATGATGGTATGGCACTTGCTCACGAGCTCTTTGCTCTCTTTTTGCTTAAAAGCTTTTTTTTTCTCTGTGGCCACTTTTGCACAATGTACAAACGAAGATAGCAATTGTGTATATGCGAGAACAAACTTGAGGCACAATGGATGATATGATACCAATATGGTATGGTATGTATGCTATGGAAGGTATGGACCACTAATGTGCACAAGTAATGTTGCCGGCAATACTCAAATGGCTAGTCTCGATAGGTAAGTGACGCAAAATGGGCTAGGGGTTAACAATGCAATTGCAAGGTAATATACAATGGTGTCGTCGAGGTTACCGTCCTTTGCGATGATGAGTGGCGGTGTTCTTGGTGTAGATACCAAGATGATGGAGACTCGTCCCTAAGTAGCCGAAACACCTTAGGAAACGGAAAATCCGCAAACTCAAAATCTCAAATGACGAATGTCAAATGGTGGTAGCGGAAAGCGGTGGTGGTTTTGCACTAGGCAATGCGGATGGAATGATGGGCTATACACGAGTCGGAGTTGGAGTTGCCGTCCCTAAGTAGCCGAAACACCTTAGGAGACACAAGCCACAACTCGAAAAAGCTCAAACAACAATTGGGTGAAGTTGGGGTTGTCGGAAGTGTATGGTGGGAAGGTTATGTGGAAGTGGTGGTGGTGGTGGTTGATGAAGAAGCAACCGTTCCTAAGTAGCCGAAACACCTTACGAGACTCAAGTCACTACTCAAACAACCTCAAATGCTATGGGGAACAAAATGGGTTAGGTTGCGGAAGTCGGAGGTGGTAATGCGGATGATATGGTGGAGGGCCTAGGCAAAGATGCCAAAATTCCGAAAAGTTGATGGTGTCAAATGGTGTTGGTGGTATTTTTGTGGGATGGGGGATGTCAATAGCTTCAAAACGAGCTAAAGAACGTCAAAATCGGAGTTCGGATGAATTAGTTATGGACAATACAAAAATCAGCCGAAGTCAGTTTTAGGGTAAACCGGATGATCCGGGAGGAGGTCCGGATGATCCGGGCTCGGACCGGATGATCCGGGAGGAAATCCGGATGATCCGGGTTCGTCAGCGCCGGTTCTGTTTTTCGGGTGCGCGATTTATCCGGACGTCCGGGGGGGCGTCCAGCTGATCCGGGCTTGGTCCGGATGATCCGGGAGAAGGTCCGGATGATCCGGCCAAGTCAACCCGCTCGGGATTTGCTCTCGAGGACGAATTTTTTGGGCGGAAAAGTATGATTTTCGGGGCAAAATTTGAGGGATTTCGTGGATGGAAGGTGGGGAAACTTGGGGAAATGCTAGATCCACTTGAAACCAAGCAAATCCATGAATCAAAATCAACAAAACTTCATCAAACCAACAAATCACAAAAAATTTTGGGGCTATTTTTGGTGGGGATTTTCGGATTTTAGGACGAAATCAAGCAAAAGAAGGCTAGAAAACGGTGGGAGGGCTCCAAAACGTGATCAACGTGGCTCATGATACCATATGATGTAGGGTGGAACCCTAATTCGCCGATCTTTCACGTTTGGAGGGATCCTATGGAGGAACACGAAGAACGCGCGGAAGAACGAGAGGAAATCACGGGAAGAACGAGAGAGACACTCAACCGACAAGAGATCAATCACACAAGGTCTAGATCATCGAAGCACGAGTGATACATGGTCCAAAATCAACAAAGGAAAGATACAAAGGTAGCCGTTCTTCTCCGGAGGAGGTCTTGCATCCACGAGGATCTTCCCTAGGTAGGGGTCTTGAATCTGATGGATCTTCTCCTGAGACGGAGGTCCTGATCTCCGAGGAGAAGTACCGGTGGATGAGCAAAGGCTCTCACACACAAATATGAGCTAATCCAATGCTAACCCTCAAAGTGGGGAGGAGGAGGTCTATTTATAGTGCTAAGCCACGAAGGGGTAAGTGAGGGGCGAAGGGGTACACGGGCCTCGGCCCAAGTCGTGCGCGCAGGCAAGGCCGGATGATCCGGACGGGGTCCCGGATGATCCGGGCGTCGGGGTCCGGATGATCCGGACGGAGTCCCGGATGATCCGGCTTCGGCAGAAGCTTTCTGTTGTCTTCAGCGCAGTTACCCGGATGATCCGGACGGAGTCCCGGATGATCCGGCTGGGTCCGGATGATCCGAACGGCGGTCCGGACGTCTGGCCTGATTCCAGCAGCCGCTCCGTCTTCTTCTTCTCCTTTCTTCCATCTTCTCTTCCATGCTTGGCCTTGGTCCTTGGACTCTCCATGGTCATCTTGGTTGTACCTGAGTGTATGCAAGGTCCATGCATTAGCTAGTAGCCGTGTCTCATATGCGGAAAGTGACGGTTCGAAGAGGAGTGAATTCACCTTGTGTCCAATGGCGTATGTTCGAGGTCTCGTCATATGTCCTCTTGGGGCTTGGAGAGTAGTCGGAGTGTACATGGGGATGAACGTGGGATGCTCCGCATCAATATATATCTGGAACATATCTACTCGCAAATGGTGGAATATTCAATTTCAGTTTAGGGAGATGGTCATGATCTCGTACCTGAGGGGGAGCCCTAACATTGCCATTATTTGCAGGTGGACGACCTGGTGGTGGTGCTGGTGGTTGCACATAGTTCTGATGTTGATCAACCTCATCCTCGTAATCTCCCACATAATCATCCTCCTCGGTACCAGCAGCAGCAGCAGGGAGGAGCCAAAGAAGCACCAACAGCAGAGGCAGCGCACCAGAATTTTGTCCTCGCTCAATAGGAACACGCTGAGCTCGCCCATACCGATTCGGAAGGGGCGTGGTTGTTGTCGTTGCAGAGGTGCGATAGGTGCAGCCGGCGGTGGTTGTGGAAAACGCAGCGAGCAATTCATCAAACTTGCTATCAAGCTTTGTTTCAAACGCCTTCTCAATGCCATCTATCTTCTCCATGGCCTCGTCAAATCTGTTTAGCACATCTTGCACCTGTCCAATCATCATTTGTTGAAACTTATCATGTAGCTGTTTGTTCGTCGAGTTCTCCCAATCAGTCTCATCGGCTTGTGATCCTACCATGGTTAGCAGCAAATAGAAACACACAAGAATATGATCCTCTGAGACTACTAAGAAGTGGTGGTGGTGTATCACAAACCCGTCAAGCAAATCTCAAATTCTTACCAGTTCTTACCCAGCAGCGGTGGTGATCGGCAACCGTTGTAGTCAAAACTCTCAAAGCTTGGATATAGCGATTACGGGGAGAATCAAACGCACGACGAGATGTATGTGGAGCTGGGAAGGCTTATAATATGGTAGCAAAAAGGTCGAGAATAATCAATTCAGAGATGCAAAGTTGAATAAACGCTCAACGACGTTACTGTGCTGGTCCTAGGCAAGACCGTGCTAGAGACGCGAGCCTAGAACACTAACAAAATCACGGCGCTGCACGTAAACAAAGGAAAAGCACACTCTGGATTTTTTTTTCGCTTCTCTTTTTTTTGCGCTGCTTTTTTTTTGCGCTGCTCTTTTATTTTTTTGCGAAAAATCACTATAATGGCGAGTGTCTCAAAACTCTTCCCAAGTCAAACTGACAGGATGGGCACGAAATTTTTTCGACCAAATTTTTTTTTCGACGCCGGACCCAAAACTGAAACGGGTCAAAAAAAACTTTCTATAACGGGACTGTCTCAATACGCTTAGAAACACCTAAAAATAGGATAGCCAGAATTTTTATTGTCCCGTGCGTTTTTGGAAAATTTTGGGCCTAAACGGAGGGTGGTTTCCGGACTCTTTGTTTTTTGGAAACCAACCTCTTCTACGGACGGCAAAAGATTGCTGGAATCCGAAACCTACTCAGACCAGGAAACACGAATCGGAGATTAGATGGATCCCGAAAACAAACCTAATATGCAAGGAACTTGGATTGGTGGTGGATATATGGTGGTGGTATATGGCAGCGGTGGTGGTATATGGATATGGATTCGAAGCGGTGGCGGATAAGCGGTGGTGGTAGATGGCAGGGGCGATGATGATGGTGCGGCGGCGTGGCGTGACAACTTATGACCGAACTCAAACTCTAAAAGACTAGACTCTAAGACCAGCAACTAGACACGACGATGCAACAGAAATTCAACAACGCAAATACAGAAAAGATTATGCAAAGGCTCAGATTGGTTCGGATATGATGAACTAACCCTAATTTTTTTTGTGGCTTTTTCGTGGACTGTAGGTATGAAGAACAGACTCGATATAAACTACGAAAAACTGTAAAATCTCACCGAGCAACCTGGAAATCTGATACCACTTGATAGATGCGAGGGTGTCCCGTCTTTCGATGAGATGGTGGCTATCGTTTTGGATGAAGTCGACTTTGACGATCCGACTACGAACGTGCGAGAACGTCGCGCCTTAGCAATCGCTAAACCATGATGAGGACATGACTACCTTTGATATGACCAAAAATATTGCTTACATGCATATTTGTCAGGTGATTTTTAGAGCAAACTATTCAATAATCTATTTATGTTATCCAGAACAAAAATACTTCACACACTTTTGTGTTTTGTCTAATTGCAGGTGTATGGGACATTTGTACAATACACATATGAAGATAAGGGAAAAGGAGAAGTTTAGGTGCTGTTCAAAAAGTCTTCTCACGTCACTTTTGGGCCAAGAGAAGATAGAGGCCAAGTCTCTCACGTTCTGCATTCAGATTCGGACTGCACAGACATACCTGACTCAAAACGCCAACAACTTTTTCATACGGACTCCGAATTGGGTGATTCTTTTTTTGTTGGAGAGTAGATTTCATGCTCTTTCCAGCACAATTGGAATCACCTTAAAACCCGTCCGGAGCGTTCAGTTATGGACGAAACAATCTGACACTGCACCAGAATCCGAGTCAAACTACAAGTCCAATGGTGTTACGTCACCTCCACTTGGGCCCATTGGCCTTGTACGACCTAGGGTTAGTTTTAGGCTGTCTTGGGACGTCCTCCCACCTCCTTGACCGCCACCCCTTGCTCCTATATAAGTAGATCCATCTAGTAGCTTTTCCCTTGGGATTTGTTTAGTTAAAAGTTAGCCATTGCAACTTCGTGTACTTCGTTTGTGTCCAACGACCAGACCAAGACCGCTTACGGATCCCCACCTTTATCAATACTTCATACATACTCGCAATATTCAGATTGCTTTTATCATATTCTTGCTTGTTCTTCGATTGCTTGCAGGAATAGACCTTCGTGGTCAGGTTGATTGTGCTCCGGCGTGGTCAAGAACCTCTCGGAGTTGGTTTAGCGATTGCTAAGGCGCAACGTCGTGCACGTTTGTAGTCGGATCGTCAAAGTCGTCTCCACCAAATCGATAGTTATCATCTCATCGAAAGATCGCGACACCCTCGCCTCTATCAGCACGAACAGTGTTGTTGCCTTGTTTAAATTGTTCAAATTTGCGAAGCAATTCACGGCGATAGTAAGGACGGAAAAATGTTGTCTCATTACATATTTCAAATCTTTCCAAGTTGTGGGTTGGTTATCAATATTTTTCTTACAATGCACACTCCACCAAACTGAAGCAAAACCAGTAAATGCTCTAGTGGCAGCTCGTACTCGCCAAGTTCGAAAAGTCATGGTTACTAAAAACTTGTTCTACTTCAAACTCCCAAGCTAGATAAATAGCAGGATTAAATCTACCCTCAAATGACGGTAAAGAGATAACCTGACCATGTGGTTGTGTGTGTTGTCCCAACTCTCGTGATGGTGAAGATGTGTCCGTCGTCCAAGAACTTCTATCTCCGGAACCTGTCATAATTAGTAGAAACGAGAAACAAAATTCCAGAATAATGTTCCTATGAACTACTAGGATGTGGTTGTAAAGTGCTCACAGTAAAGCAAATATCAATATCTTACAAGTTCTTACCATGCGGCAGGTGGTGACAGGCAACCAGCGATGTCAAATAACTCCTATGATTGTGTAAAGCGATTGCCAGGGGAATGTACGTATACACGGTGTAGAAATATGTGGAGCTGGGTTGGCTATATATGGTAGCAAAAGATTAGCAATAATCAATTCAAAGATGCAATGTTGAATAAACGCTCAACGACGGTACTGTGCTGGTCCTAGGCTAGACCGAACTAGAGACGCGAGCCTAGAACACTAATGAGGTCACGGCGTAGCACAACTAGCATCAATGAAGGATACTAAGTAGCTCTTGACAGCAAGATATAAGTGAAGATCACAACGGTAGTGAAGATAATGATGAAAAACAACTACCAAGCAGGACATGTCGTGGTTCTAAGTCTGACAGTAGAGTGGGGGGTAGGTATGGAGAGGCAAGGTCCTAGCTATGGAGAGGTTGTGAACACAAGCGACGTACGAGTTCAAGCCCTTCTCGGAGGAAGTAAAAGCCCTACGTCTCGGAGCCCTGAGGCGGTCGAGTGGATTATGTGTATTGGTGCTAGTGCGAACCCCTCTGCCTGTGGAGGGGGGTGGCTTATATAGAGTGCGCCAGGACCCCATCTAGCCCACATAATGGAGAGATTAAAGTACATTAAGCCTGGGGCGTTATTGGTAACGCCCCTCATAAAGTGCTTTAACTAACATTAAGCCTATTCAATTACAGGCCGTTGCGGAGTGCCTTCTGACCTTCTGGTGGTCGAGTGTATCTTCATGGTCGAGTGAGTCTTCCATGGTCGAGTCCTTTGAACCAGTCGAGTGGATTCCTCGTTGGTCGACTGGGAGGTAATCTCTTCTAAGAGTGCCCTTGGGTAGGACGTTTAGGTCAGGCCTATGACCCTACCCTAGGTACATGAATCCATCATTAGCCCCCGAATGGATTGAGGCTTGAATGGGGGAGGAGTTGATGCTGTTCCGATTGAACTTTGGCATGCTAGTTATGCGTCTTCTTCGATCAAGATTTTCTTTGTTGATAACGAACAACTTTTCTTCAGTCGACTCGATCCATTCTTGTTCTTTCGTCGAGTGATCTTTTATACTTCGCTGTTCCCGAGCGACGGATCGCAGGAAATCTTGCGCTTGACACACCGATCTGCCGCTCGCGGATTTTGTGGGATACGAAATTTGGGGAAGCGCGCGAAGCGGAACGGACCGCGGCGCTCGGACGGGACAGGACATGGACGCCTCGATCTCCGCGCCGCTTTTTCCGCCACGTATCGTGTCAATGCAACTGTTTCGGGATATGATTGGATCGTCTGGGTCCACCTGTCATCCACTCGGAAGGGACGTTATAAATGCGACTTGTGAGGGCTTCTGCACAGTACCTCGTTCTTCCTCCTTTGCTTTCTTCGCCTCCGCCCAACGCAACTGCCGTCGCCCCCGCAACTCTCTCTCTCGCGCACTTCGCCGGCGGCCATGGGCAAGGAGAAGACGGCGGCGCTGGAGCGCGTGAAGAAGGCGTCGGCGGCGGAGAAGGCGTCGGCGGCGGAGAAGGCGTCGGCGGCTGAGAAGGCGAAGGGGAGATCCACCAGCCGCAGTGGGTCTTCGTCGAGATCCCGCTTGCCGAAGGGCTGGGTCCAGGGAGATTGGATCCAGTCGACCATCAGGGAGAAGGATCTCCTCGACATGGCCGACGACGGGCTGATCCCCCACGGCGCCGCAAGGCTTCCTGGCAAAGAGTGGCAGCCTCAGCCGGAGGAGGGTGAGTGTGTGCTCCTGGACACTCATGTTGATCGAGGATTTTCCCTACCGCCGAGTGATTTCTTTCGTGGCTTTTTGAACTTCTTTGGAGCCCAGCTCCACCATTTTACTCCAAACTCTATCGCGTATCTTGCTGCGTTTGTCTCCATGTGTGAAAACTTCCTGGGCTGTCGACCGCACTGGGGATTGTTCAAGCACATCTTCACATGTCGCTCCCAGACTGTGAAGAAGGCGAGTCCCGGAGATGAGAAAACCCAAGTGGTTCAGATGTGCGGGGGCCTAGGAATCCAAGTGAGGAATAAGAGCACCTTCCCGGCTATGTCTTTTCCCGAGTTGGTCAGGGGCTGGCAGTCGACCTGGTTTTACTGCCAGAATGAACTGACGCCGGGTCAGTCGAGTGGACTCCCTCCATTCACCATGAGTCGAGTGAACAAACCCTCCTCCCTGAAGGTGGTTCCGGAGGAGAGAGCTGATGTGAAGATGTTGATGGACCGCGTGGTGCAGTTGGTTCGGGACGGCGTGACTGGCATGGACCTTCTGGAGGTTTTCCTTCGGAGGCGAATCCAGCCTCTTCAGTTCCGAAGCCACTGCATGTGGTTGTACTGCGGAACTGAAGACGAGACTCGAGTCCATCCGGAAGCAGTCAACGACGCCATAGTGGAAAGGTGGATGGTCGCGATCACTAGAAACAAGGACAATCCTTGTGGATCCTGGAGGATTTCTCCACTCGACCATCACAGCGTTCCAGATAAGGTACATTTACTCTGTCTTCCATTGTATGTCTGTTGAATGTGTTTCGGTATGTCCTGTACTTTGGTCGATTGAGTTCTGTCTTGGCGCTTTCCAGGCCCTTACCGAGCTGTACTCAATGCCCAACGGAGCTCAGGCTCCAACTGAGGAGGGAGAAGCTAGCGGGGGTGAGAGCCAGGAAGAGTGGGATTCAGATGCTGCTGAGGATGACGATGACGACGACGACGATGATGAGGATGAAGTAGAGGAGGAGGAGGAGGAGGTTGCACCACCGCGCTCGGAAAGGCGGTCAAAACTTGTTCATGACCCTTCGACTGAACGCGGTAAGGGAGTTGCGACTGCCTCGCAGTCGACCAAACGCCCTCGGACCGCTTCTCCGGTGCCGATTGAGAAGGCACCGAAGCTGATGAGGACATGACTACCTTGGATATGGCCAAAAATATTGCATACATGCATATTTGTCAGGTGATTTCTAGTGCAAACTATTCAATAATCTATTTATGTTATCCAGAACAAAAATACTTCACACACTTTTGTGTTTTGTCTAATTGCAGGTGTATGGGACATTTGTACAATCAACATATGAAGATAAGGAAGAAAGAGATGTTTATTTGCTGTTCAAAAAGTTCTCTCACGTCACTTTTGGCCCAAGAGAAGATAGAGTCCAAGTCTCTCACGTTTTGGACTCAGATTCGGACTGCACAGATATACCTGAATCAAAACGCCAACAACTTTTTCATACTGACTCCGAATTGGGTGATTCTTTTTTTGTTGGAAAGTAGATTTCATGCTCTTTCCGGCACTATTGGAATCACCTTAAAATCCGTCCGGAGCGTTGAGTTATAGACGAAACAATCTGACTCTGCAGCAGAATCCGAGTCAAACTACAAGTCCAAAGGTGTTACGTCACCTCCACTTGGGCCCATTGGCCTTGTACGACCTAGGGTTAGTTTTAGGCTTCCTTGGGACGTCCTCCCACCTCCTTGGCCGCCACCCCTTGCTCCTATATAAGTAGATCCATCTAGTAGCTTTTCGCTGGGGATTTGTTTAGTTAAAAGTTAGCCATTGCAACTTCGTGTACTTCGTTTGTGTCCAACGACCAGACCAAGACTGCTTACGGATCCCCACCTTTATCAATACTTCATACATACTCGCAATATTCAGATTGCTTTTATCATATTCTTGCTTGTTCTTCGATTGCTTGCAGGAATAGACCTTCGTGGTCGTTGATTGTGCTCCGGCGTGGTCAATAACCTCTCGGAGTTGGTTTAGCGATTGCTAAGGCGCAACGTCGGCACGCTTGTAGTCGGATCGTCAAAGTCGTCTCCACCAAATTGATAGTTATCATCTCATCAAGATCGGGACACCCGCCTCTATCAAGTGGTATCAGTTTTCAGGTTGCTCGGTGAGATTTTACAGTTTTTCATAGTTTAGATCGCATCTATCATTCATACCTATAGTCCATGAAAAGCCACAAAAAAAGTTATATCTGTTCATCCTTTATCCAAGCCAGTCGAGCCTTTGCAATTTTCTATTCGTTGCTTGCATAGTTGAATTATCGGTTGCATCGTCGTGTCGCTTGCTGGTCTGAGTGTCTAGTTCCTTTAGAGTTTCGAAGTTCTGTTCACATTAGTCACGCCGCCGCTGCATCATTATCCTTCCGCTGTCCACCATCCCATCCATCAATTTCACCACGTGCTCGCGATGTTCATTGCATAATCATAGTTGAGGTCATTCACATCTTCGCCGATCCAATCTGCATCTTATCTAGTTTGTCTTGGAAAGAGGTAGAAAAAAGAGAGACAAAAAGAGAAAAAAGGAAAGAAAAAAAGAAAAGAGAGAGAAGAAAAGAAAAAAGAGTGAGAAAAAAGAGAGAGAAAAAATCGGACCTATCTCGAATCAATCTCGTACCTGAATTCGGATTGAATCTGTTTTATGACTGTTCAGTAAAACAGGTGTATCTTCCTCATATGAAGTCCGTTTTGGCTCCGTGAGTACTCAAATTGAAGCTAGAGACGAGCCGATCTAAATAGTTGCAGAAGCTAGTTCAATATTTGACACCTCAAAATTGGCTTCTAAACAGGTCTTTTGCCCTCTCAAGTTCGTGGACACAACTTGTTCCAATTTTTCAGGCCAGGTTTAGAATTCTTTAACTCCTCATATCAACTCGAATTGAGTGATTATTTTGCATTGGAAAGCTTGAGTTAGTAGCATTATTTGAAAGAATTTATCAGAAAATTGGCTCAAACTTTTCAAGAGGAAAGTTGGAGAGAAAGTTGTTGTATGTCCTGCTTGGCGCTTGTTTTTCATCATTATCTTCACCGCCGCCAGATCTTCACTTATATCTTGCTGTCAAGAGCTACTTAGTATCCTTCATTGATGCTAGTTGTGCTACGCCGTGACCTCATTAGTGTTCTAGGCTCGCGTCTCTACTCCGGTCTTGCCTAGGACCAGCACAGTACCGTCGTTGAGCGTTTATTCAACATTGCATCTCTGAATTGATTATTGCTAATCTTTTGCTACCATATATAGCCAACCCAGCTCCACATATTTCTACACCGTGTATACGTATGTTCCCCTGGCAATCGCTTTACACAATCTTCAGAGTTACTTGACATCGCTGGTTGCCTGTCACCACCTGCCGCATGGTAAGAACTTGTAAGATATTGATATTTGCTTTACCGTGAGCACTTTACAACGACATCCTAGTAGTTCATAGGAACATTATTCTGGAATTTTGTTTCTTGTTTCTACTAATCATGACAGGTTCTGGAGATAGAAGTTCTTGGACGATGGACACATCTTCACCATCACGAGAGTTGGGACAACACACACAACCACATGGTCAGGTTATCTCTTTACCGTCATTTGAGGGTAGATTTAATCCTGCTATTTATCTAGCTTGGGAATTTGAAGTAGAACAAGTTTTTAGTAACCATGATTTTTCTGAACTTGAGCGAGTACGAGCTGCCACTAGAGCATTTACTGGTTTTGCTTCAGTTTGGTGGAGTGTGCATTGTAAGAAAAATATTGATAACCAACCCACAACTTGGAAAGTATTGAAAGATGTAATGAGACAACATTTTTTCCCTCCTTACTATCGACGTGAATTGCTTCGCAAATTTGAACAATTTAAACAAGGCAACAACACTGTTCATGCTTACTACAAAGAGTTCAAATCTTATATGCATCATTGTGACATAGAAGAATCTAAGGATGATACAATGAATAGATTTTTTGGTGGTTTGAACCATGATATTCAGGAAAGATTTCAGTATATTCCTCGTTGCATTACTGGTATGTATGTTCGTGCTTGTACCTTTGAGAGACAGATACAGGAGGATGCATTGGGTGACTACAACAACTACTATTCCAGTTCATGCTCACCACCGCCGGTTGGTTCCTCCACCGTTGCACCTACTAGAGCAGCCCCACCTCGGATTGTGAGCGCGGCATCATCTCAAGAGCATGGTGCATTGTCTACGTCTGTACCTACATCAGCTACGTCTTTGCGACAAGGTAACAGTAAAGGTATTGATGATTCAACTTCACATGAGAATGATGCATCCCTAGTTAACTTGAATGCATCATGTGTTGAGTTACCTGGTGATTTGAGCACATCACCTATTTTAGAGAATCTTGATACTGTCATGAATGCGTCATGTGATCAAACAACTGAAATACCAACAATTTTGAGTGCACCAGTTGAATTAACTGTTGATGCAAAAGAATCAATGTTTAATCATTTTGATATGACCTCTAATTTTTGTGATGATTCTGTGTCGAATGACTCATTGCATGTTTGCTTATCTAAGCATGTTGTAGCATGTAAATTTGATTCAAATAAGGTTTATTCACCAATGTTGGGATGGCTTAATGATGAACATTGTCAATCTTTTGAAATAAATAAGAGCTTCACTTATATGTGCAAACTGAGTTGCAATATTTTCATGCCTTCTAGTTCTTGTGCTAATTTGTTGGCTTTAGATTTTATGAACTATGCAAGTTACTCATCAATTCATGTGTCATATATGCAAAAATCGAGGGAAGTAAAAATGGATGACATATACATATACAACATGTATACCTTGTCTCTTTTGTTAGCCACATTTCAGATTAAGCAACGCCGAGGACGGCTTTATTTTCAAGAAGGGGAGGATGATGAGGACATGACTACCTTGGATATGGCCAAAAATATTGCATACATGCATATTTGTCAGGTGATTTCTAGTGCAAACTATTCAATAATCTATTTATGTTATCCAGAACAAAAATACTTCACACACTTTTGTGTTTTGTCTAATTGCAGGTGTATGGGACATTTGTACAATCAACATATGAAGATAAGGAAGAAAGAGATGTTTATTTGCCGTTCAAAAAGTTCTCTCACGTCACTTTTGGCCCAAGAGAAGATAGAGTCCAAGTCTCTCACGTTCTGGACTCAGATTCGGACAGCACAGACATACCTGAATCAAAACGCCAACAACTTTTTCATATGGACTCCGAATTGGGTGATTCTTTTTTTGTTGGAAAGTAGATTTCATGCTCTTTCCGGCACAATTGGAATCACCTTAAAATCCGTCCGGAGCGTTGAGTTATAGACGAAACAATCTGACGCTGCAGCAGAATCCGAGTCAAACTACAAGTCCAAAGGTGTTACGTCACCTCCACTTGGGCCCATTGGCCTTGTACGACCTAGGGTTAGTTTTAGACTGCCTTGGGACGTCCTCCCACCTCCTTGGCCGCCACCCCTTGCTCCTATATAAGTAGATCCATCTAGTAGCTTTTATTGGGGATTTGTTTAGTTAAAAGTTAGCCATTGCAACTTCGTACTTCGTTTGTGTCCAACGACCAGACCAAGACTGCTTACGGATCCCCACCTTTATCAATACTTCATACATACTCGCAATATTCAGATTGCTTTTATCATATTCTTGCTTGTTCTTCGATTGCTTGCAGGAATAGACCTTCGTGGTCAGGTTGATTGTGCTCCGGCGTGGTCAATAACCTCTCGGAGTTGGTTTAGCGATTGCTAAGGCGCAACGTCGTGCACGTTTGTAGTCGGATCGTCAAAGTCGTCTCCACCAAATTGATAGTTATCATCTCATCGAAGATCGGGACACCCCGCCTCTATCAGAAGCAGTCGAAGGTAGCTCCGTCGAAGCCAACCAAGCCTCTGCCAAAAATGAAGGTGTTCATCCCCACCATATCAGGGTAAACATATTAATTGAGTCTTCCTGTTCTGCACAAGCTTTATCTCCGGTTGACATTTGAATTAACCGACTGGTTCTTTGGAACTTCAATGCTGCGACTTCCGAAACCTCAGGCAAGGCCGAGGACCACGAGATGGAGGACGCGGCAACCTCAAATCCTGGTATTGTATCTTTGATTCTGTTCTTAGTCGACTGACTCATAGTTTCTAACTTTGATTCTTTTCTGAAGCTCCAACCAATGACATTATCACCCTTCCTGATGACGATGATGAGGATGAAGAACCACTGAGGTATAGGAGAAGCAGGAAGGCTCCCACTGGCAAAGCAGCTCAAGATGTGACGGCGCCCGAGACTGTTGCCACGGAGGGGGAGAACATCGCTCGACCCACCGTGTCTTTCGCGGTGCCGTTGACAAGTGCTTGTCCCCCTTCGTCGAGTGCTGGGCAACCTTCGCTCTTCACCACGCACCACGTCCCGGAGGACCAAGCTAGTGCTGCTAAGGAGGCGATACGCCAAGCAGGGATCATGATGGAGCAGGTGAAGATCATCCGGGATGCAAGCCAATCAGCTTATGACGCCAGCTCCGCTCTTCAAAGCAATGTTCAGGTTAGTCGACCACCGCTGCTCATTAGGATATGCTATCAAAACTTCTTTTCTTTCTGAAATCCATAGCAGTCACCCACTGGGTGTGTTGATAAAAACTCCGTGTTAGTGGGGGCACGCTGAGTGCACCCGCTGGGTGTAGTCCCCAAGGCTAAGGTCGACTGCTGGCAGTCGGCTTTAGGCTTTATAAGTAAAAATTGATCGTCATTCGACTAGAACGAATGGGTTTTTGAAACCAGTGGGGGCACGCTGAGTGCACCCACTGGGTGTAGTCCCCGAGACTGTGGTCGATCACCGCGCTGATTACGCTTTGAAGAAGCTTTTGTCGATCGGGTCGACCCGCCTTTTTTTTTGGTCGATCGTCGACTCGTTTGAATAGAACCAAGTGGGGCACGCTGAGTGCACCCACGGGTGTAGTCCTCGAGACTACGGTCGAATGCTTGCATTCGATCGTGGTCTTAGAAACGTATGATTTTTCTCTTATTCACTCGAAGTGAATCATCTTTTGACATTTTGTCGATTGATTCTTCAGAGAAATCCTGTGATCTTGCGCGCGCTATACTGAATCGGAGCGAAGCATATTCAGCTCGAGTTGGACTTGAAGCTGGTGCAAGAGAATCTGACGAAGGCGAAGGAGGAGACCAAAGGTATGTTCGGTGAGACTTCGACTACTCCTTTCTCCTCTCATCTGTTTCAAATCTGACTTTGCTGTAATTTACAGGCAAGGTGAAGGAGGCCCAGAGGAAGAAGGAGCTTGAGCTGTCTGAGAAGATCAAGCTTGCCGATTTAAAAGTTATCCTCACCACCAAGCTCGAATAGGACAACACCAATCTGAAGGCTGCCCTGGTCATTGCCACCAAGGATGTCGACCGATTGAAAGTCGACAAGACCACTGACCGAGAAGATCAACCAGTTGATTGGGAAGAAGAATGACCTGGAAGGCTTCCTGGGTGGTCTTGCTAAAAAATTGTTCCTTATGCTCGAAGGTATTCTTTTACACTCGACCAATTCTTCCAATTGTGATGTTCCCATTCAACCATCATCTTGACCCGGGGTTTTGTCTTTGCAGAATTCTGTCGCAACTTTGAAGAAGAAACCAGCCAGTTAGAGCTGAACCTTGACCCTGTCAATTCTCCGGTGAATGATGAAGTTGCCATGAATGTCTTCCGACTGGAGTCCCGTGTTTCCGCTGTCGTGGATTACCTCGCAAGGCTGAAGGTTGCTACGTCCCGCATCGACTCGACGCTCTAGCCCGGGGCGACACTCCAAAATGACCTCGAGTCGCTGATGGCTCGACTGAACGCCGTCCCTGACCGAGTGCAGGAGTGGAAGAAGTCGTCGGCTCGGTGTGGTGCAGATGTCGCCCTGTGCCTGGCGCGAGTCCACTGTAAGGATGCACGAGAGGATAAGCTGGCGGCCCTCCGAGTGGCCAACACCAAGAAACACGACTTCAGGTCCTTCATGGAAACTTTCATCGCTGCTGCTACACGGATCGCGGATGGGATCAACCTCGACGAGTTTGTTGCTCCTTCCAGCCCTCCACAGGAGGGGTAAAAAACTTCCTTTAAGTCTGACACTTTAAATTTGCCTTGGTATGCCGAGTGGAATTGTAACCGATAAAACCTTAACAGGCTTAGTGCCTGAGCACTCTCGGTTCCTTTAGGTATCGACCTAAACTTGGATTGGATGTTTGATATGATTGCTTTTGGCTTGAATTGCCCTTTGCAGGTTCACAAAAAGATGCTTACTGCAATGACTTATTCCTTAGGCGAGCACTGGCTGCAGCTAAGCCCCGAGTGAGAGTTTTGCTCTTCACTCGGTGGGATTTCTTATACCTTAGGCGAGCACTGGCTGCAGCTAAGCCCCAGTGAGAGGTTTGCTCTTCACTTGGTAGGATTTCTTATACCTTAGGCGCAGCACTGGCTACAGCTAAGCCCCCGAGTGAGAGCTTTGCTCTTCACTCGTAGGATTTCTTATACCTTAGGCGAGCACTGGCTGCAGCTAAGCCTCCGAGTGAGAGGTTTGCTCTTCACTCGGTAAGATTTCTTATACCTTAGGCGAGCACTGGCTGCAGCTAAGCCCCGAGTGAGAGGTTTCTCTTCACTCGGTGGGATTTCTTATACCTTAGGCGAGCACTGGCTGCAGCTAAGCCCCCGAGTGAGAGGTTTGCTCTTCACTCGGTAGGATTTCCATTGTATTTGTGGCGAAGCTCGAGGAGAGGGTCGCAATGACCTGCACCTCGCCTTCCTTATGGCGCACATCATACTTATGGTGTAGCTCGGAGGAGAGGGCCGCAGTCGACCTGCACCTCGTCTTCCTTGCGAGCGCACATCATACTTATGGTGTAGCTCGGAGGAGAGGGTCGCAGTCGACCTGCGCCTCGTCCTCCTTGCGAGCGCACATCATACTTATGGTGTAGCTCGGAGGAGAGGGTCGCAGTCGACCTGCGCCTCGTCCTCCTTGTGAGCGTATGTTGCACTTAGGCGAGTACTTGGACTGCATCTAAGCCTCCGAGTGGAAGTCCGGCTTACCGCTCGGTAGGATTTTTAGTTACTTAGGCGAGCGCTGGGCTGCAGCTAAGCCCCCAAGTGAGAGGTTTGCTCTTCACTCGGTAGGATTTCTTACACCTTAGGCGAGCACTGGGCTGCAGCTAAGCCCCCGAGTGAGAGGTTTGCTCTTCACTCGGTAGGATTTTTAGTTACTTAGGCGAAACGGATTCGCGGCTAAGCCTCCGAGTGGAAGTCTGGCTTACCACTCGGTAGGATTTGTGCAAACTTAGGCGAAACGGATTCGCGGCTAAGCCACCCACTGGGGGAAATTTTAACTGGATAAAAATAAATAGTGACAAAAAATTATGGAGGAATTATGACACTATTATTTCGAGATCCATGAACTACAGAAGTATTTTATTACAACTTATCCGAGTGAAAAACTTTAAGTGTAAAACGGGCGGAGCAGATCCGCATTCCAAGCCCGGGCTCTTCGATATTGTGTTCGACGCTGTAGAGACGATATGCCCTGCTGTGGAGAACCTTGGTGACGATGAAGGGTCCTTCCCAAGAAGGAGCGAGTTTATGCTGTTTCACGATCCACTCGGAGAACTAGATCCCTTCCCGGAAGGCTCGACCTCTCACATTTCTCGGCGTAAAGTCGACGCAAGTCTTGTTGGTAGATGGTCGAGCGGATCGAGCCATCTCCTTTCCTCCTCTAAGAGGTCGATCGATCCCGACGCGCTTGCTCAGCTTCTGCTTCATTGTAAAGTTCAATTCGGGGAGCGTTGTGAAGAAGATCACTCGGCAGGACTGCTTCAGCTCCATAGACCAAAAAGAATGGAGTTCTTCCGGTCGACCTATTAGGTGTGGTCCGCAAACCCCAAAGCACTGAAGGGAGTTCGTCGACCCATGCTCCACCGCATGCTTGAGATCTCGTGATCATCGGGGCTTCAAACCCTTGAGGATTAAGCCGCTGGCCTGCTCGCCTGTCCATTCGATTTGTGGGTGGGCGATCAAGCATAGTCGACTCGCGTGCCTTGAGCGCTGCGTAAATCCTTGAATTCTTCCGAGTCAAAATTCACCCATTATCCGTGATAATACTGTATGGGACCCCATATCTGAACGCGGCTCTCGATGAAGGAAACAACGATCAAGCGCCCGGACTCTTGATTAGTTTAGCTTCAATCCACTTGGTGAACTTGTCGATCGCTACCAAGACATGCGTGAAACCACTCCGACCCGCTCGCAAGGGACCCACCATGTCTAACCCCATACCGCGAAAGGCCGCACGAGTGGAATGGTCTTCGAGTCGACGCAGCTTGTGTGACATATTGAATAAAACCGACATCCTTCGCACTTGTCCACTATTTCTTTCGCCATCTCATTCGCCCTAGGCCAAGAAAATCCAGCTCGGTATGCTTTGCCTACAATGGTCCGAGAGGACGATGGTGACCACAGTCCCCGAGTGGATGTCATTGAGTATGACTCGACCTTCTTCTGGCGTTATGCATTTCTGACCAACTCGAGTCGGGCTTTCTCTATACATCTGTCCTTTGATAACGGTAAAGTGGATCGACGGACGATCTGCCGAGCCTCTTCCTCATCCTTTGGGAGTTCTTTTCTCGAATATATGCGATGTACGGAACTGTCCACGGAGTGATCACTAAAACCTCCATGACCAAGTCGACCACCGCTGGGACCTCAACCTCGACCGGTCTGTGGCACTCTTGGGCTGTGGAGTTTCCTCTGTGAAGGATCTTCTTTAATCGACGGAGTGTGTATATGCTCCAAAACACACCACTGAATGGCTTCTCTTTTGGAACCTATCTTCGCCAGATCATCTGCTGCTTGATTTTTCAATCGGGGATGTGATGGAGCTCCAACCCTCGAACTTCTTTTCCAGCTTCCTCACTGCATTGCAAGATCCAACATGGCTGGGCTTCTCACGCCCCACTCCTTCATCACCGGTTGACCACTAAATCTGAGTCGCCATAGACCATCAAAGCACGGATGCCGAGTGAGATGGCCATGCTAATCCATATAAGAGGGCCTCGATCGCCTCATTGTTGGTGGAATCAAAGTGAATCTGAGCACATACCTAAGCTTATCTCCTCCGGGGAAACCAGAACCACCCCAAAGACCGTAACCATTCAAAGATCTTAGAGCCATCGAACATAGGGTGTAGTGAAGATATCGTGGCACTCAACACAATGGAAAAAGCAATTGTTCATCATGTGTGAGGCAATCAAGTCAAGCATGTGATAAGCAAAGGGACATGGCATGTGAAGAACTAGATGCAACACACAAGGCATATATGTCATCAACCCAAGAAAGCAAGTAGTGGAACATGGGTGATGCAATATAGCGAGCATTCATAGCTATCAAATCAAGCAAGCTAGTAGTGCGAAGATGCAACATACTAGGAGGAATCATGGCAAACATGTCATTGGTGCAAATAGTGGGCATGAATTCACATGTCATAGCACAAGCATGAAAGCAAGATATGAGGACAATAGCATGGGGCACATGATAAACATGGCAATAGCAACAAGGATCTCTACCAAGCATGCAAATACACCTAGAAGTAGCATAATGATGAAACATGGGTAGATGCAAGCAAGAGTCACAATTGCATGGGAAAGGCATAGAAGCAAGCATAGCATGGCGAACACGGTAAAATGAGCATAATGTGAAGTGGTAAATGGCCCATAGCCGGTGTGAGCCAAGTAGAGGAGTTCTGGCGTAGTCCTTGCTGAAGGGAGCAGTGTAAGGATAGTCCACGGGATCCCATATCGTCATTGCTCTCAAGAGCTCGTTTTGTCAACTCGTCGTGGAATTGAAGTTGACAAGTATTCATAGGTACCTACACAAGAGACACAATCCAAAGAAATTGTGCGCGTGGTAAATGTACATCATCATCATGATGTGTGTATGTGCATGTGAGTTAGCACAAGATAAGCAATGCTCAAAGAAATTTGAGGCATGGTATATGAACATGTCATCCATCATGAAAGAATAGTTGTTATGTATGACACGATGGGGACACAAATTGAGCAAACAAGTATATGGCACATCAAAAGCATGTTTATTCATGGGGAGCATATGGTGCACACAAGTATGGGATCATGCAATGAATGGGATGAATCAAATCCTCGTAACATGTATGAGGAAACTATGGGTCTCCTCATGAGCAATATCGGAAACATCACATGGAGAAAATGGACAACATCCAAAACAATGCATATCGAAGCTAGGTGGTCATGGCATGGCATATGAGCTAAATGATGCAAAGGAGCATATCAATAGCGTCACAAGAGAAACAAATAATAACCATGGAAGCATGCGTCACGGAGCATCCGTTCATCTCCATGTACCTCAACTACTCTCAAGCCCCAAGGATACATAAGATGAGACCTCGACTATCGCCGCCGGACACAAGGTGAATTCACTCCTCTTGAACCGTTGCTTTCGCATATGAGATATGGCTACTACCTCATCGTGGACCTTGTATGCACTCGAGTACAACCAAGATGACCAAGGAGGATCCAGGACCAAGGCCAAGCATGGAAGAGAGAAAGCGGAAAGAAGAAGAAGGCTGGGTTGGGATCATCAGGACACCAGCGGATCATCCGGGTCGGCCGGATCATCCGGACCCTCCCCGATCATCGGTGGCGCGAAGACTAAAAGCCCTCGGCGGCGAATCATCGAAGATGCCCGGATCATCCGGACCCCGACACCGGATCATCTGGGCCACCATCCGGATCATCGGACCCCGCTGCCTTGTGACTTGGGCGAAGCCCGTGCCTTCGCCCCTCACTTACCCCTTGTGGCTTAGCACTATAAATAGACCTCCTACTCCCCACTTTGAGGTTAGCATTGGATTAGCTCATTCTTAAGTGAGCTTTGCTCCTATCTATCTCTACTCTTGAGAGAGAGACCACTACTCCATTGGGCCAAGACCTCCATCTAGGAAAGATCCTCGTGGATACAAGACCCCTTTACGGGAAGATCCCTCGTGGATTCAAGACCTCCTCTGGAGATGAGCGGTTCCTTTGTATCCTTACCTAGTTGACTATGTATCTTGTGGATCTCATGTGTGTATGTTGATCTAGCACTTGTGTGATCAATTCCTTGTTGGTTGAGTGTTCCTCTCTCCGTGTTTCCCCTCGTGCTTAGCGTGTTCTTCGTGTTTTCTCGTAGTCCCCTCCAAGCGTGAAAGATCGGCGAATTGGGGTTCCACCCTACATCATATGGTATCATGAGCCACGTTGATCACGTTTTGGAGCCCTACCCTCTTTTCTAGCTTGATTTTGTTGATTTCATCCTAAATCCGAAAATCCCCAAAAAAGCCCCAAAATTTTTTGTGATTTGTTGGTTTTGATGATGTTTTGTTGATTTTGATCCGTGGATTTGCTTGGTTTCAAGTGGATCTAGCTTTCTAAGTTTCCCCATCTTCCATCCAAATCTCTTAAATTTTGACCCATAAATCCCCAAATTCCGCAAATTGTCTCCGAGCAAATCGGCGGATTGACTTGCGGGATCATCGGACCTTCTCCGGATCATCGGACCAAGCCGGATCATTGGGCGCCCGGACGTCCGGATCCTGCCTTGCCGAGAAAACAAATGGCGCTGACAAACCGGATCATCCGGCTATACACCGGATCATCCGGATCTAGGATCATCGGACCTCCTCCGGATGTCGGTTAACCTGGCCCGACTTGGCTGATTTTGTTTTGTCAATAACTAATTCATCGAACTCCGATTTTGGCGTTCTTTAGCTCGTTTTGAAGCTATTGACATCACCCATTTGCATCTTATAGGTTGTGCACAAGTGTCGTATCGCCTATTGAGCAATCGTGCTAGCGTCTCTCTTGAGTGATGCAATCTGGCGTTTGGTGGATTCCACATTTGAGCTCATTCCTTGGTTACGACCCCATTTATCTATCCGTGTGTGTGTTTCGTGTACCTTTCATTGCTATTAGTCTACTTGTTTAACTTGCGGGTGAATCTCTTTCAACATTATTGACTCTTGCTAACATTTTGCATTAAATTTTGTGCCACTATCCTCACCGAGCTCCACTATAAGCTTTACTTGTGTAGGTGTGAGAATCGACAAGGATCGGTACCTATAGTGCTATTTCATTGTCCACATTTGAGTGAACTTGATTCATCTTTAACTTTGGTCAAAGGTACATTGGTACCGTTCTTCTCTTTCTCCACTCATATTTGCTCGAGTCTTGTGATGGATAGGCAAGGCATTTCCTCTCCGGTCTCGACAACAACGTGGTGTGAACAACTACATCTCCAGCGTCTATCTTGATCTACAACGACAAATACAAAGCGCACAATCAAGATTGCGAGGCGCGTAGAACATCTCCATCGACATTCGTCACTCCGAAGCAAGGAAAAGGGACTACATCGACAAAGCTTGCCGCACATAAGAGGAGCAAGATGCAAGGATGGGGAGATTAGAGCCTTGATCAAGTCTTCTTCCCTTCATCATCCTCAAGGCGGCCCGGTCGAGCCACAAGTCTTGGGGCGACAAGGATGCAAGTGCAAATCGTCCTCGTCCACATCTACATGGCGATCATCATCACGTTCACGATTCACATCGTCATGAAGGCCAAGTCACCTCCAAGCAACATGTGCTGCGACTGACGGCGACATCTACTACTGAGCTCAAGCACGACAGCGACATCATCATCATGAAGATGCTCAACAAGCGCAAATGAACAAGTACCAACAAGACCTACTTCACGCCAAGTCAAGCGAGCACAAAAGAAGACCGAGATGACCACCACCAAGGCGAGCTACGGCTACATCAACCACTTTGGCATCTTAGCCAAGGGTTCTCAAGAATCTTAACCGCCGGATATGGAATCTTCGCCTACTTCCACGAAATGCGCCTACATCGACTTCATCAAGTCCAAGCGACCACCTCTGAGAGAGGTGACACTTCCATCTTGGAAGCCCCCAAGGAAGATGGCGAGCATGGGAAACTCCTTCGGTCATGGAGGCGAGCTATGAGGTGCCATATCATATGGGCCTCCAATCACAAAACGGTGACAAGAAGGTTGAGCATGGGACTATCCCTTCAACCAACAGCGATCGGAGTTGAGCATGGAGACATTGCACCTACATCCTCAAGCACCACATATGTCGAGATGCCCCAAGTGCCATGTGAGAGAACCACCACCACATGAGAGACATGGCGACTCCACCATATGTGACATTGAGGCATTTCCTTTGAGAGGATGAGTGTGACCACCACTAGCCCACACACGAGAGCACACACATCCTATGTGAGGTTGGCGCCACTTAGTGACCCACCAACCATGGTGTGAGCATCTTTGAGGGTGAGTGAGCCACTACACTTAGTGAGTGAGGTAGTTGACCACGGCATGTGAGGCCACCATGATTTCTAACGACTTAACCTCTACTCCTAGTGTGTTTTCTTCTATGGTGCTAGGTCTCCTACATGATGACACGCCTACCATTGATGAGTCCATACCTCCTATGGATCGTGATGGCCATGATGGGCGATGCACCCCACTTAGTTCCATCAAGATGAAGATGACAGCAGAGCGATCTTCAACACCTCACCTACAACACATGAGCAGCGCTCAAAGGTAACATAGGTGATGGTGCTTCTCTTGTCCCACTAGTGGACTCTCTTGACATTGATTGCTCCCATGATGTTGACCCACCTACCATGCTTCATGCTAGTGAAACTCCTTTATGCCTTGACTTACCTATTAATGATGAATATGATGATGAGCATGTTAAGTTGCCTAGATGTGATGCTATGCTTCATAGGATAACATGTGAAAATTCTATTGGTCACTTCATGTTTGACAATCCATTGAACTTGTCATATGCTATGAGTGAGATCTCCCATTGCTTCATTTCAATCTCAACATAGTAACTATGCATGCCCCATTAAAATCAATCCCATTTGCACTTATGGCATAGATGGCGAGATGATGGTCATTGGCTTTTGTTTTCATCGATGATATTGCCATGCTTCCTTTACATGATTTCATAATTCATCCAATATGTCATGCCATGATCACATTGTTCCAAATATGCATTGTTTTGGATGTTGTCAATATTCTCCCGTGATGTGCTACTCATGCTCATGAGAGACCCCATAGTTTCCTCATACGTATTAGGAGACTTTGATGCATTCCATACCTTGCATAATTCACATAATTGCTTGCACCATATGCATTCCATGAATAACAATGCTCTAGATATTTCTCATGATGCATTACACAATTTGAGTCTCCATTATGCGATACATCATAACAAACCTCTCATGATGGATGACATGTTTCTATATCGCATCTCATTTATTTGGCGTTGGATATTTGGTGCTAACAAACTGCGCGTGCGCATCATGATGGATGATGTGTACATTTACCACCACACAATTTTCCCTTTGTCTTTGTTTAGTGTAGGTACTCATGTACTCGTCAACCTCTCAATCCCAAGAGTTGTGGCTTGAGCTCTTGAAACAACGATGCTTTGGGATCCGTGGACTATCCTCACCCGTCCCCTTGGCGCAGGACTCACAGCGACTCCTCCACTTGGCTCTCCTGCGGCTATGGGCCATTTACCATTTCTCATTATGCTCATTTCACGTGTTCACTTTGCATGCTATGCTTGATCCTATGCCTTTGCCATGCAATTGTGACCCTTGCTTGCATACCCATGATTCAACATTATGCTACTTCTATGTGTATTTGCATGCTTGGTGGAGATCCTTGTTGCTTTTGCCATGTTTATCATGTGCCCCATGCTATTGATGCTTGTTGTGTTGGGAGAGTCATGATGCTCCATTGCTATTTACATATGGTCTCTCGCCAATACATTGATGACATTTTACTCATATCTTGCTTTCATGCTTGCTATGACATGTGAATTATTCATGCCCACTATTTGCACACATGACATGCTTGCCATAATTCCTTCTAGTATGCATCTTACTTTTCTAGCTTGCTTGAATTGATCACTATGATTGCTTGCTATGTTGCATCACCCATGTTCCACTATTACTTGCTTTCTTGGGTTGATGACATATATGCTCATGCCTCTCCTCGATTTGTCATGATCATTGTCTCTTGTCTCCATTAGTTGCATCTCTCATATCACCTTGCATTGAGTGCCAACTTATGCTTATTCATCTGGAGACTTGGACACTATAATTGTGATGCATGCCTATTTGATTGAGCCTCTTGTATTTGGATGTTCTTACATCATATGCCTCCATACTTTGAAATGCTCCCTTGTACTTTCTTATGATGAGCATGATGCATACACTTGTTGGTATCTTACCACCGCATGATAGGTTTTGCATTTCCGCTTCTCGGTTGTTTTCCTAGTGTTTATCATGTTCTTTCATATTGGAGGTTTCACAAGGCGACGTCGTAATGCGACAACTTGGTTATGTGAAGGCATACATGATGTACAACTCCAACATCTTCGGGAACATTCATAAGGTGAACTCCTTCCCTTTGAGCCACCCTCAAGTATGCATATTGGATGGGTCACTCTTTCAATGTTGTTGTCTATATGATACATCTACATGACGGAGGGCGACATTAAGATTGGCTCTATGGACCTTCACATTGAGGCGCTTCGCATATTGGATGCACCTTGGCACTCCACTCATGCCTCGACATCGAGCTTTGGTACACCAACACCTCCATATTTGTTGTTTTGCTCATACCCATGCTCGATGGACATATCATGCTCACCACAAGTTTGCACCTCATGCATGTATTGACTCAGATTATGATTGCCTTGTTGCATCTTGTATTCCCGTGTCATCCATGATATATGAGCTTGTTCACTTCCTTAGGAAATTTGTTGTGATCTTCCTTGATGGCATATTCATACATCATGATCATATTGTCCACCATCAATTGTGATAGCTTCCATATTGAGCATCCATTGCCATATTCATGCTATTGATGAACCGTCCTTCTATGACATCATTTTGCACAATGGTAGAATTTGTGGCTTTGTGCACCATGCTAATTATCACATGATAGCTTTGCATATCATTCTATATCATCTTGATAAGCTTCGCGCTTTGTCATACTATCCATTCATACGGACTCTTGCTTAATGATGGACACTTTGTATGCGCTAACCATTGTATTTCAAGTGTACTTTGTGTTTGATCATTTGCATGTACCATACGGAACACCTTGGAGTACTTGGAGTCGCAATGCCTTCCCTATGTCCCTTCTAAGTCCGTCCGACACCCGTTTCCATGGCGATGAGGATCCGATCCGGTCGGATCTTTCCCAAGGGGGATATGATCGCGGAGCATCCCGTTCATCTCCATGTACACTCCAACTTCTCTCAAGCCCCAAGGATACATAAGATGAGACCTCGACTATCGCCGCCGGACACAAGGTGAATTCACTCCTCTTGAACCGTCGCTTTCATATGAGATATGGCTACTACCTCATGCGTGGACCTATGCACTCAGGTACAACCAAGATGACCAAGGAGGATCAAGGACCAAGGCCAAGCTTGGAAGAAGGGCGGAAGAAAGGAGAAGAAGAAAGCTGGGTGCCGTCATCCGGACACCACGGATCATCGGGTCGCGGATCATCCGGACCCTCCCGGATCATCCGAGCATCGGCGCCGAAGACGAAGCCCCTCGGCAAGCGGATCATCCGGGACCGATGCCGGATCATCCGGACCCCGACACCGGATCATCAGGGCGCCATCGGATCATCGGGACCCGCTCTTGTGGCGTGACTTGGGCGAAGCCCGTGCCTCGCCCTCACTTACCCGTGGCTTAGCACTATAAATAGACCTCCTCCTCCCACTTTGAGGTTAGCATTGGATTAGCTCATTCTTAAGTGAGCTTTGCTCCTATCTATCTCTACTCTTGTGAGAGAGACCACTACTCCATTGGAGGCCAAGACCTCCATCTGGAGAAAGATCCCTAAATGGATACAAGACCCCCTTTACGGGAAGATCCCTCGTGGATTCAAGACCTCCTCTGGGAGATGAGCAGTTCCTTTGTATCCTTACCCTAGTTGACTATGTATCTTGTGGATCTCATGTGTGTATGTTGATCTAGCACTTGTTTGATCAATTCCTTGTTGGTTGAGTGTTCCTCTCTCCCGTGTTTCCCCTCGTGCTTCCGCGTGTTCTTCGTGTTTTCTCCGTAGGATCCCCTCCAAGCGTGAAAGATCGGCGAATTGGGTTCCACCTACATCATTGTCATCTATGTCATATGTGCAAATTGGGTTTATTTTAATGGCATATAGTAACTATGAAAGATTGCAAATAAGACATATGGTTGATCTCATGCATAGCATATGACAAGTCAGCGGATTATCAAACATGATGTGACCTAAAGTTGTCAAAGAAATCCTATGTAACATGGCATCACAACTAATAGACTCCACAATAGAATCATCATACTCATCATAAATGGGAAAATCATGCATGGGAAATCATACTAGCATGAAGCATGGCAATAGGTGGATCAACATCATGCAAGCAATCAATGTCAGAATGTCCACTAGTGGGACTAAGGCGACCGTCACCTTTATTTGTCATTCCACTCAAGTGGTGTGGGTGAGGTGGGAAAGACCAAATGGTGGTCATCATCATCATCTTTGATGGAACCATGTGGGTGGTTGATAGAGGCAAAGGTGTCCGTCTTTTCGATGAGATGGTGGATTCGCTTTGGTGGAAGTCGACTTTGACGATCCGATCGAGCGTCTGAGGGCGTCGTCTGCTGCAACCGCTAAACCAACTCCGAGAGGTTATTAACCACGCGGAGCAGCGATCAACTTGACCACGGTCTGTTTCCTTGACAAGCGAAGAACAAGCGAAACTGAGATTGTCTGGATATTGCGAATATAAGATAAAGCTTTATTGATCAAGGTGGGGTTGTGGCCTTTATGCGGTCGTTGAACACAAGCGAAATGCAGAAGTTGCAGCTATGGCGAACTTTTAATCTAAACAAAACCCAAAGTCTAAGCAGCGCCCTAAGGGCTGTATATATGGGGGAAAGGAGAATTTCGTGGCCCTTGAGGATGGGGTCAAAACCAACTAACTCTTGTTTCCCACACATAGGACTCTAAAAATAGCCTATACTAAGTATTTCGAAATTACATGGGCTGGCCCAATAATAAGGTAACGCAGCACCTAGAATAGCCTATGGATGAATATTATGAAGTGGCATCTTGTATATTTCGTCCAAGGCTTCATGCACTCCTTATGGTGGCTTCAAAGTCCTGAAATCATCACTTGTAACTCCGTTCTTGATCCCCTTGCATGCCATCAACTCCATCGTGTTCTTGCTCAATGTTCATCCTTCTCCAAGCTAGGCCCTTCATTTGTAAGCAAAACAAATGTATCCAATTTAAGCGACATCATATTCTCATGAACATTAGAATCATTACCAAGAAGCGAAGTACACAGTAATTTAATTGGCGTCTTGTGAGCTCTAGTAATTGGTCGTATATGTGTAGCAGTAGGGGCTGTGGGTGTAACAATGGTATTGATGTCCTCATCATCCTCCCCTTCTTGAAATGAAGTCGTCCTCGTGAGGAGCTCATCTTCCTCACCCAAATAAGGCTTCAATCTGCAATGTTAAAAGTGGGACTAACCCCAAAATCTGCAGGCAGCTCAAGTTTATATGCATTATCATTTATTTTCTCCAACACATTAAAGGGACCAGCGACCGTGGCATTAGTTTTGATTTGCGCATCGGAAATCTATCCTTATAAATGTAACCAAACAAGATCTCGAGGTGCAAACACATGTTTTCTACCTTATCTCTGCAAGTTTATATTTAGCATTCATCGCTCAATGTTTTCCTTAGTTAACTCATGCATTTTAAAATCAATTCAGCACGTTCTTTAGCATCAAAATTAACCTTCTCCGAAGATGGAAGAGGACAAATCAATAGGTGCGAGGTAGGAAACCATACACAACTAAAAGGCACATCTTAGTAGTAGAATGCAATGAATGATTATAAGCAAATTCAATATGAGGCAAGCATTCCTCCCACATTTTCTTATTATTCTTTAGAACAGCCCTAAGCATAGTAGACAATGTTCTATTGACTACTTCAGTTTATCCATCGGTTTGGGGGTGACAAGTAGTACTAAAAGCGGTTTAGTCCCCAACTTGGCCCATAAACATCTCAAAAGTGGCTAAGAAATTTAGTATCACGATATGAAACAATAGTATTGGCACACCATGCAAGCGAATAATTTCACGAAAGAACAAATCAACAACATTAACAACATCATCGCTTTTATGACATGGTATAAAGTGTGCCATTTTAGAATCTATCCGACAACAAATATGCTATCCCTCCCTTCTTTGTTCTAGGTAAACCTAAAACAAAGTCCATAGATATATCCTCCCAAGGAACACTAGATGCGAGGCAAAGACATATATAAACCATGATGATTGAGTGTGACTTAGCTTTTTGACATGTAGTCAGTTGAGCAATAAAGCGCTCAACATCCGTCTCATCTTTGGCCAAAAAGAAATGTATGTAGCAAATCGTCCTCCGTCTTCTTCACGCCAAAGTGTCCCATTAGTCCTCCTCCATCGCCTCTGCAACAACAAAAGGACGGAGCTAGCTGGAATGCATAGCTTGTTGTACGAACACAAATCCATCATTAACGACAAACTTGTTCCATGTTCTTCCTTCTTTACAATTCTGCCATCTTTAAAATCAGCATCATGCATATTGATCTTTGATGGTCTCCAAACCAAATATTTTGAAGTCAAGTTGTGAAAGCATAGTATAGCGACGAGACAATGCATCAACAATAACATTTTCTTTACCCTTCTTGTGTTTAATGACATAAGGGAAAGTCTTAATGAATTCAACCCATTTAGCATGTCTACGATTCAGTTTAGCTTGACTTTTAATATGTTTCAAAGATTCATGATCGAGATGTATAACAAATTCTTTGGGCCATAAATAATGTTGCCATGTTTCTAAAGTCGAACAAGAGCATATAATTCTTTATCATAATTAGAATAATTCAGACTAGGCCCTCAATTTTTGAAAAGTATACAACAGGTTTGCCATCTTGTAATAACACACCTCTAATCCAATTCCACTAGCATCACATTCAAGCTCAAAAGTCTTATTAAAATCAGGAAGTTGGAGTAAAGGGCATGTGTCAACTTAGCTTTCAACACCGTGAGGAAACTTCTTCTATGCGTACCCAAACAAAGAGCACATCCTTCTTTGTAAGCTCATTGAGAGGTGCACAATGGTGCTGAAATCTCTCACAGCGCCTATAGAATCCAGTGAGGCCAGAAAACTCCTCACTTGTGTGACCGTTTTGGGCTGCGCCAACTCTCAATAGCTTCAATCTTGGCTTTATCAACTTCAATTCCACATGGAGTAACAACATAGCCAAGAAAAGACACTCGATCGGTGCAAAGGTGCACTTCCCAAGGTTACCAAACAAGCGTGCATCACGTGAGAGCAATAAAAACAACACGTAAATGTTCCAAATGTTCCTCCAAAGATGCGCTATAAATCAATATGTCATCAAAGTAAACTACCACAAATCGTCCAATGAAAGCACGTAAAACTTAGTTCATTAATCTCATGAAAGTACTAGGTGCATTAGTTAACCCAAAAGCATGACTAACCACTCATATAATCCAAACTTAGTTTTAAATGCTGTTTTCCATTCATCCCCAATTTCATACGAATTTGATGGTATCCACTCATAAATCAACTTTGGAGAATATTGTAGAGCCCTCAATTCATCAAGCATATCATCTAGCCTAGGAATAGGATGGCGATAACGAATAGTAATATTATTATCTACAATCAACACACATATGATTGCATCCTACCGGCACTAGAATAATAGGAACACACAAGGACTAAGGATTGCGTATATAACCTTTGTCGAGCTCTTGTACTTGACGCATAATCTCCTTCGTCTCCTCTGGATTAGTGCGGTATGGTGCACGGTTTGGCGGTGAAGCACCGGAATTAAGTCAATCGATGCTCAATCCCACGAATAGGTGGTAATCCGGTGGCACGTCTTGTGGAAGAGCGTCGAACTCACGCAAAATGTTAGTGACAGCGGGAGGCAAAGAAAACACGTCCTCGAATGAAAATAATGCCTCTTTGCACACAAAGCATAGCAAACAGATTTGCTAAAATCTAGCTCATCAATATCGATTTAGTGGCAAGTAAACATGCACTTTTCAATTTAATTTGAAGCAACACTAGATGGTTTACTATTAGGCTTCATATGTTGCTCAAATTCTTTTGACAATCTGATTTTCACTCTTATTTTTCTCTGTTTTGCTTTATTAGCTCTATTAATATCTTTCAAAATGGACTCGAAGTCATAGGAAGCAAAGTAATATTTTATCCTTATGAACAAAGTATCTTGATTGTTTCTACCATGGTGTACAAATTTTATCAAATTGCCATGGTCTACCAAGTAATAAGGAACATGCTTGCATAGGTACCACATCACAATCAACATAATCATATGTAGAGATACTAAAATGCACACGAACAGTCGTGTTACCTTAACCTTGCATGTTGTTGAACCATTGGATGTAGTAAGGATGTGGATGTGGTCTTGTGGTGAGATAGCTTCTCCACCATCTCCATGCTAGCCAAGTTGTTGCAGCTCCCTCCATCTATGATGGCCGAATAGACGTTCCTTCACAACTCCTTTGTATGGAACAAATTATGCCTCTGATTTTGCTCGACATGTAACTGCACTCAAAACACGTTGAGCAACTAAACATTCATACATCGGCATCTTGGCGGCATATGTATTGTGTCTCATGATCGAATCATCTCGTGTTCCTCATGTGTAATAAGAGCCAAAGTCTCCTCATCATAGTCACTAGCGGACTCACCCACCATCCTCGATAGCAATCATCACAGCTGAGATTTGCATTCTCTGCATAAATGTCCTCTTCCTTCTGACGACAACAAATAATATCACTTGTGTGCCTGTTGATGCCATGGAAGAAGAGGCTCTGTGCAGGTCCGTGGTGTGCTCTTGGCGGATAGTGGTGGTTGTGCCTACTTTCTTATATCACGGTTGGAGGTGGCACCGAATGGAGGTGCGGTGTGGCGAGCGATGTGGAAGTAGATGATGCCGCGTGGTGTCCATGATGAAGGTCGACTGCGAAAAGTTAGTCGCGCCAATGCACATCGATCACTGCACTTCGTTCGACTTTACAAGCAAGATGGAATAAGCAGTGATATTACTATAATCCTTATAGTCTAGAATGGTGCGAATCTCTATTTAATCCACCGAGCGTGCAAGCATAGCTTCATTCTCCTCAACAATACCACATCTAATCAAGCCAGTTTGTAATTCACGATAATATTCTTCTACAGAATTTTTCCTTGTCTTAAGCGCTGCAATTTTGAAGCAATTCACGTTGATAATATGGTGGAACCAGATGCGCATAGCAGTTTTCAAAACAGCCCAAGTAGCTGGGCGGGATATAATCTACAATGTTCAGACCACCAAACACATGCAAAGCTAGTGAAAGCACAAGCAATGAGAGAACACGTCTCTCCTCGGGATATTGTTAACATGTAAATCGTTGTTCAGTTTCTAACTCCCAAGTAAGATATATATCGGAACATATCTACCCTCAAATGGTGGAATATTCAATTTCAGTTTAGGAGATGGTCATGATCTCGTACTGAGGGAGCCCTAACATTGCCATTATTTGCATGTGGGCGACCTGTGGTTGTGGTGCTGGTGGTTGTGGTTACGATGTTGATCAACCTCATCCTCGTCTCCCACATAATCATCCTCGTCGTCGGTAATGACGATGGCGAGAGCCAAGAAGCACCAACGGTACCAGTGGCACCAGATTTTGTCGGCTCAATAGGAACACGTGAGCTCGTCCATACTGATTCGGAAGCGTAGTTGTTGTCGTTCGGAAGATTAAATGGTTGCAGCCGGTGGTTGTGGAAAATCTTGAGCAATTCATCAAACTTTCTATCAAGCTTTGTTTCAAGCGTCTTCTCAATGCCATCTATCTTCTCCATGGCCTCGTCAAATCTGTTTAGCACATCTTGCACCTATCAATCATCATTTGAAAACTTATCATGTAGCTTTGTTTGTTATGAGTTCTCCCAATCAGTCTCATCGGCTTGATCCACCGCCATGGTTAGCAGCAATAGAAACACGAACAATATGATCCTCTGAGACTACTAGGAAGTGGTGGTGGTGTGGTGGGCGGTCACAAATCCGTCAAGCAAATCTCAAATTCTTACAGTTCTTACCCAGCAGCGGTGGTGATCGGCAACCGTTGTAGTCAAAACTCTCAAAGCTTGGATAGCGATTACCAAAGAATCAAAGCATACGTAGATGTTTGTGGAGCTGGAGGGCTTATAATATGGTAGCAAAACAGATCAAATAATCAATTCAGAGATGCAAAGTTGAATAAGCGCTCATGACGATCTTGTGCTGGTCCTAGGCTAGACCGTGCTAGAGGCGAGCCTAGAACACTAACAAAATCACGGCGTGCCGTAAACAAGGAAAAGCACACGATTTTTCGCTTTTATTTGCGTTGCTTTTTTTGCGAAAAATCACTATAATGGCGAGTGTCTCAAAACTCTTCCAGTCAAGCGGATGGGCTCAAAATTTTCGACCAATTTTTTTTTTACTTGGGACCCAAAAAGCTGGAAGCAGGTCAAAAAACTTTTCTCTTGTTGGCTCAATACGGCAAAACACCTAAAAATAGGATAGCGAAAACTTTTTGTCACATGCGTTTTGGAAAATTTTGGGCCTAAGAAGTGGTTTTGAAAAAAAATTGAAACCAACCTCTTCTCGAAAATGAAAAGATTGAATCGAAACCTACTCAACAAGAAACATGAATCGGAAATTAGATGGATCCGAAAACAAACCTAATATGCAAGGAACTTCGGTTGGTGGATATGGTGGTAGGATATGGCAGTGGTGGTGGTATATGATGGCGGTGGTGGTATATGATAGCGGTGGTGGTATGGATCTGGATTGAGCGGTGGCGGATAAGCGGTGGTGGTAGATGGTAGAGGCGATGATGATGGTGCGTGGCGTGACAACTTATGACCGAACTCGAAACTCTAAAGACTAGACTCTAAGACCAGCAACTAGACACGGCGATGCAACATAAATTTGTCCGTGGATGCTCCGCATCATCCCTCCCCTTGGGAAAGATCCGACCTCGGATCGAAATCCAAATCACCATGGGAAAGAGATGATGTAAATCGTGTAGAAGTGGACGATCACCAAGCATTCGTCATCTTGTAGTTCCGAATGGGCACTCTCCAATGTCGCACCGTCTTGTAATTCCTTCAAAAGTAGCAAAGATAAGAAGCACTTGGAAAAACAAATGTGGTTGTCGTAAGAGCAAAACCAAGCATTCAAGAGGTGATTCACCCAACAAGTGTTGTCATCAAGCATAGCATATGGTTTGACAAATAAGTGTGCATGGCATTTGAGCATATAAATTGAGCACAATCAAGTATATCATGGGAACAAGCATGCAACTGGAAGGTCAAGATGCAAATATATGTGATAAGTGAACAAGCATCTACCTCAAGGTCATAGCAAGCATGCATAAAGAGCTCAATGAACGGTCTATGGTAGGCATAAGAGTCATTCACCACACCAAATATAGTGAAATGTCTAAACACATGGGGCAAGTGCAAGACAATCCAAGCATAACGTGCATAGGGTGTAGTGAAGATATCGTGGCACTCAACACAATGGAAAAAGCAATTGTTCATCATGTGTGAGGCAATCAAGTCAAGCATGTGATAAGCAAAGGGACATGGCATGTGTGAAGAACTAGATGCAACACACAAGGCATATATGTCATCAACCCAAGAAAGCAAGTAGTGGAACATGGGTGATGCAATATAGCGAGCATTCATAGCTATCAAATCAAGCAAGCTAGTAGTGCGAAGATGCAACATACTAGGAGGAATCATGGCAAACATGTCATTGGTGCAAATAGTGGGCATGAATTCACATGTCATAGCACAAGCATGAAAGCAAGATATGAGGACAATAGCATGGGGCACATGATAAACATGGCAATAGCAACAAGGATCTCTACCAAGCATGCAAATACACCTAGAAGTAGCATAATGATGAAACATGGGTAGATGCAAGCAAGAGTCACAATTGCATGGGAAAGGCATAGAAGCAAGCATAGCATGCAAAGCGAACACGGTAAAATGAGCATAATGTGAGAAGTGGTAAATGGCCCATAGCCGTGTGAGAGCCAAGTAGAGGAGTTGCGCGTAGTCCTTGCGCGAAGGGAACGGTGTAAGGATAGTCCACGGGATCCCATATCGTCATTGCTCTCAAGAGCTCGTTTTGTCAACTCGTGGAATTGCGAAGTTGACAAGTATTCATGGGTACCTACACAAAAGAGACACAATCCAAAGAAATTGTGCGCGTGGTAAATGTACACATCATCCATCATGATGTGTATGTGCACATGTGAGTTAGCACAAGATAAGCAATGCTCAAAGAAATTTGAGGCATGGTATATGAACATGTCATCCATCATGAAAGAATAGTTGTTATGTATGACACGATGGGGACACAAATTGAGCAAACAAGTATATGGCACATCAAAAGCATGTTTATTCATGGGGAGCATATGGTGCACACAAGTATTGGGATCATGCAATGAATGGGATGAATCAAATCCTCGTAACATGTATGAGGAAACTATGGGGGTCTCCTCATGAGCAATATCGGAAACATCACATGGAGAAAATGGACAACATCCAAAACAATGCATATCCGAAGCTAGGTGGTCATGGCATGGCATATGAGCTAAATGATGCAAAGGGAGCATATCAATAGCGTCACAAGAGAAACAAATGCCAATAACCATGGGCTTGTCTGATGCGGAGCATCCCACGTTCATCTCCATGTACACTCCGACTACTCTCCAAGCCCCAAGGATACATAAGATGAGACCTCGACTATGCGCCATCGGACACAAGGTGAATTCACTCCTCTTCGAACCGTTGCTTTCCGCATATGAGATATGGCTACTACCTCATCGTGGACCTTGTATGCACTCAGTACAACCAAGATGACCAAGGAGGATCCAGGACCAAGGCCAAGCATGGAAGAAAGACGGAAGAAAGGAGAAGAAGAAGATCTGGGTTGCCGGATCATCCGGACACCCAGCGGATCATCCGGGTCGGCCGGATCATCCGGACCCTCCCCGATCATCCGGGCATCGGCGCGAAGACTACAAGCCCTCGGCGGCCGATCATCCGGACGGTCGCCGGATCATCCGGACCCCGACACCGGATCATCTGGGCCACCATCCGGATCATCCGGACCCGCTTCTGTAGCGTGACTTGGGCCGAAGCCCGTGTACCCCTTCGCCCCTCACTTACCCCTTCGTGGCTTAGCACTATAAATAGACCTCCTACTCCCCACTTTGAGGGTTAGCATTGGATTAGCTCATTCTTAAGTGAGCTTTGCTCCTATCTATCTCTACTCTTGAGAGAGAGAGACCACTACTCCATTGGAGGCCAAGACCTCCATCTAGGAGAAGATCCCCTCGTGGATACAAGACCCCCTTTCTGGGAAGATCCCCTCGTGGATTCAAGACCTCCTCTGGGAGATGAACGGTTCCTTTGTATCCTTACCCTAGTTGACTATGTATCTTGTGGATCTCATGTGTGTATGTTGATCTAGCACTTGTGTGATCAATTCCTTGTTGGTTGAGTGTTCCTCTCTCCCGTGTTTCCCCTCGTGCTTCCGCGTGTTCTTCGTGTTTTCTCCGTAGGATCCCCTCCAAACGTGAAAGATCGACGAATTAGGGTTCCACCCTACATCATATGGTATCATGAGCCACGTTGATCACGTTTTTGGAGCCCCTACCCCTCTTTTTCTAGCTTGATTTTGTTGATTTCATCCTAAATCCGAAAATCCCCACCAAAAATAGCCCCAAAATTTTTTGTGATTTGTTGGTTTTGATGATGTTTTGTTGATTTTGATCCGTGGATTTGCTTGGTTTCAAGTGGATCTAGCTTTCCCACAAGTTTCCCCATCTTCCATCCACGAAATCTCTTAAATTTTGACCCGCAAATCCCCAAATTCCGCCCAAAAATTCGTCTCCACGAGCAAATCCCGAGCGGATTGACTTGCCCGGATCATCCGGACCTTCTCCCGGATCATCCGGACCAAGCCCGGATCAGTTGGGCGCCCCGGACGTCCGGATACCTACGCACCCGAAAACAGGCTGGCGGCTGACAAACCCGGATCATCCGGCTATACACCCGGATCATCCGGATCTAGCCCGGATCATCCGGACCTCCTCCCGGATGTCCGGTTAACCCTGAAACTGACTTCGGCTGATTTTTGTTTTGTCCGTAACTAATTCATCCGAACTCCGATTTTGACGTTCTTTAGCTCGTTTTGAAGCTATTGACATCACCCATTTTGCATCTTATAGGTTGTGCACAAGTGTCGTATCTGCCTATTGAGCAATCGTGCTAGCGTCTCTCTTGAGTCGTGCAATACGAGCGTTTTGGTGGATTCCACATTTTGAGCTCATTCCTTGGTTGCACGACCCCATTTATCTATCCGTGTGTGTGTTTCCGTGTACCTTTCATTGCTATTAGTCTACTTGTTTCGCTTGCGAATTTGTGAATCTCTTTCAACATTATTGACTCTTGCTAACATTTTGCATTAAATTTTTGTGCCACTATCCTCACCGAGCTCCACTATAAGCTTTACTTGTGTAGGTGTGAGAATCGACAAGGATCGGTACCTATAGTGCTATTTCATTGTCCACATTTGAGTGAACTTGATTCATCTTTAACTTTGGTCAAAGGTACATTGGTACACGTTCTTCTCTTTCTCCCACTCATATTTGCTCGAGTCTTGTGATGGATAGGCAAGGCATTTCCTCTCCGGTCTACGACAACAACGACGGTGTGAACAACTACATCTCCAAAGCGTCTATCTTCGATCTACAACGACAAATACAAGGCGCACAATCAAGATTGCGAGAGCGCATCGAGAACATCTCCATCGACATTCGTCACTCCGAAGCAAGGAAAAGGGACTACATCGACAAGAAGCTTGCCGCACATAAAGAGGAGCAAGATGCAAGGATGGGGGAGATTAGAGCCTTGATCAAGTCTTCTTCCCCTTCATCATCCTCAAGACGACGACGGTCAAGCCACAAGTCTTCGGAGCGCGACAAGGATGCAAGTGCAAATCGTCCTCGTCCACATCTACATGGCGATCATCATCACGTTCACGATTCACATCGTCATGAAGGCCAAGTCACCTCCAAGCAACATGTGCACGACGACGACGAACGACATCTACTACGAGCTCAAGCACGACAACGACATCATCATCATGAAGATGCTCAACAAGCGCAAATGAACAAGTACCAACAAGACCTACTTCACGCCAAGTCCAAGCTTCAAGAGCACAAAAGAAGACCGCGAGATGACCACCACCAAGACGGCGCTACGGCTACATCAACCACTTTGGCATCTTCGCCAAGGGTTCTCAAGGAATCTTCGCCTTCGGATGTACGGAATCTTCGCCTACTTCCCACGAGTACGCCTACATCGACTTCATCAAGTCCAAGGCGACCACCTACGAGAGAGGGTGACACTTCCATCTTCGGAAGCCCCCCAAGGAAGATGGCCGAGCATGGGAAACTCCCTTCGGTCATGGAGACGAGCTATGAGGTGCCATATCATATGGGCCTCCAATCACAAGACGGTGACAAGAAGGTTGAGCATGGGACTATCCCTTCAACCAAGGCAACGATCGGAGTTGAGCATGGAGACATTTGCACCTACATCCCTCCGACACCCACATATGTCGAGATGCCCCAAGTGCCATGTGAGGAGAACCACCACCACATGAGAGACATGAGCGACTCCACCATATGTGACATTGAGAGCATTTCCTTTGAGAGGATGAGTGTGACCACCACTAGCCCCACACACGAGAGCATGCCACACATCCTATGTGAGGTTGAGCGCCACTTGAGTGACCCCACCAACCATATGGTGAGAGCATCTTTGAGGGAGTGGTGAGCCACTACACTTAGTGAGTGAGGTAGTTGACACGGCATGTGAGGCCACCATGATTTCTAACGACTTAACCTCTACTCCTAGTGTGTTTTCTTCTATGGTGCTAGGTCTCCTACATGATGACACGCCTACCATTGATGAGTCCATACCTCCTATGGATACGACGATGGCCATGATGGACGATGATGCACCCCCCACTTAGTTCCATCAAGATGAAGATGACAACGAGACGATCTTCAACACCTCACCTACAACACATGAACGACGCTCCAAAGGTAACATAGGTGATGGTGCTTCTCTTGTCCCACTAGTGGACTCTCTTGACATTGATTGCTCCCATGATGTTGACCCACCTATTACCATGCTTCATGCTAGTGAAACTCCTTTATGCCTTGACTTACCTATTAATGATGAATATGATGATGAGCATGTTAAGTTGCCTAGATGTGATGCTATGCTTCATAGGATAACATGTGAAAATTCTATTGGTCACTTCATGTTTGACAATCCATTGAACTTGTCATATGCTATGAGTGAGATCTCCCATATTGCTTCATTTCAATCTCAACATAGTAACTATGCATGCCCCATTAAAATCAATCCCATTTGCACTTATGGCATAGATGACGAGATGATGGTCATTGGCTTTTGTTTTTCATCTGATGATATTGCCATGCTTCCTTTACATGATTTGCGCAATTCATCCAATATGTCATGCCATGATCACATTGTTCCAAATATGCATTGTTTTGGATGTTGTCAATATTCTCCACGTGATGTCGCTACTCATGCTCATGAGGAGACCCCCATAGTTTCCTCATACGTATTAGGAGACTTTGATGCATTCCATACCTTGCATAATTCACATAATTGCTTGCACCATATGCATTCCATGAATAACAATGCTCTAGATATTTCTCATGATGCATTACACAATTTGAGTCTCCATTATGCGATACATCATAACAAACCTCTCATGATGGATGACATGTTTCTATATCACGCATCTCATTTATTTGAGCGTTGGATATTTGGTGCTAACAAACACACGCACGTGCGCATCATGATGGATGATGTGTACATTTACCACGCACACACAATTTTCCCTTTGTCTTTGTTTAGTGTAGGTACTCATGTATACTCGTCAACCTCTCAATCCCAAGAGTTGACGAAACGAGCTCTTGAGAGCAACGATGCTTTGGGATCCCGTGGACTATCCTCACCACCGTCCCCTTCGCGCAAGGACTACGCGCAACTCCTCCACTTGGCTCTCACACGGCTATGGGCCATTTACCATTTCTCACATTATGCTCATTTCACCGTGTTCACTTTGCATGCTATGCTTGATCCTATGCCTTTGCCATGCAATTGTGACCCTTGCTTGCATATACCCATGATTCAACATTATGCTACTTCTATGTGTATTTGCATGCTTGGTGGAGATCCTTGTTGCTTTTGCCATGTTTATCATGTGCCCCATGCTATTGATGCTTGTTGTGTTGGGAGAGTCATGATGCTCCATTGCTATTTACATATGGTCTCTCGCCAATACATTGATGACATTTTACTCATATCTTGCTTTCATGCTTGCGCTATGACATGTGAATTATTCATGCCCACTATTTGCACACATGACATGCTTGCCATAATTCCTTCTAGTATGTTGCATCTTCGCACTACTAGCTTGCTTGAATTGATCACTATGATTGCTTGCTATGTTGCATCACCCATGTTCCACTATTACTTGCTTTCTTGGGTTGATGACATATATGCTCATGCCTCTCACTCGATTTGTCATGATCATTGTCTCTTGTCTCCATTAGTTGCATCTCTCATATCACCTTGCATTGAGTGCCAACTTGCTATGCTTATTCATCTCGGAGACTTGGACACTATAATTGTGATGCATGCCTATTTGATTGAGCCTCTTGTATTTGGATGTTCTTACATCATATGCCTCCATACTTTGAAATGCTCCCTTGTACTTTCTTATGATGAGCATGATGCATACACTTGTTCGGTATCTTACCACACGCATGATAGGTTTTGCATTTCCGCTAACCTCGGTTGTTTTTCCTAGTGTTTATCATGTTCTTTCATATTGGAGGTTTCACAAGGCGACGTCGTAATGCGACAACTTGGTTATGTGAAGGCATACATGATGTACAACTCCAACATCTTCGGGAACATTCATAAGGTGAACTCCTTCCCTTTGAGCCACCCTCAAGTATGCATATTGGATGGGTCACTCTTTCAATGTTGTTGTCTATATGATACATCTCGCGACCGGAGGAGCGACATTAGAGATTGGCTCTATGGACCTTCACATTGAGGAGCGCTCGCACTTATTGGATGCACCTTCGGCACTCCACTCATGCCTCGACATCGAGCTTTGGTACACCAACACCTCCATATTTGTTGTTTTTGCTCATACTTGCCATGCTCGATGGACATATCATGCTCACCACAAGTTTGCACCTCATGCATGTATTGACTCAGATTATGATTGCCTTGTTGCATCTTGTATTCCCGTGTCATCCATGATATATGAGCTTGTTCACTTCCTTAGGAAATTTGTTGTGATCTTCCTTGATGGCATATTCATACATCATGATCATATTGTCCACCATCAATTGTATGATAGCTTCCACATATTGAGCATCCATTGCCATATTCATGCTATTGATGAACCGTCCTTCTATGACATCATTTTGCACAATGGTAGAATTTGTCGCTTTGTGCACCATGCTAATTATCACATGAATGCTTTGCATATCATTCTATATCATCTTGATAAGCTTCATGCGCTTTGTCATGCACTATCCATTCGCACGGACTCTTGCTTAATTGATGGACACTTTGTGTGCGCTAACCATTGTATTTCCAAGTGTACTTTGTGTTTGATCATTTTGCATGTACCACATACCGGAGACACCTTGGAGTACTTGGAGTGCGCAATGCCTTCCCCTATGTCCCGCTACAAGTCCGTCCACGACACCCGTTTCCATGGCGATGAGGATCACGATCCGCGGTCGGATCTTTCCCAAGGGGGGGGGATATGATGCGGAGCATCCCACGTTCATCTCCATGTACACTCCAACTACTCTCCAAGCCCCAAGGATACATAAGATGAGACCTCGACTATGCGCCATCGGACACAAGGTGAATTCACTCCTCTTCGAACCGTCGCTTTCCGCATATGAGATATGGCTACTACCTCATGCGTGGACCTTGTATGCACTCAGGTACAACCAAGATGACCAAGGAGGATCCAAGGACCAAGGCCAAGCTTGGAAGAGAAGACGGAAGAAAGGAGAAGAAGAAGACTGGAGTTGCCCGGATCATCCGGACACCCAGCGGATCATCCGGTCCAGCGGATCATCCGGACCCTCCCGGATCATCCGGGCATCGGCGCCAAGACTACTGAAGCCCTCGGCGGCCGGATCATCCGGACGGTCGCCGGATCATCCGGACCCCGACACCGGATCATCCGGGCCGCCATCGGATCATCCGGACCCGCTCTTGTAGCGTGACTTGGGCGAAGCCCGTGTACCTCGCCCTCACTTACCCCTTCGTGGCTTAGCACTATAAATAGACCTCCTCCTCCCCACTTTGAGGGTTAGCATTGGATTAGCTCATTCTTAAGTGAGCTTTGCTCCTATCTATCTCTACTCTTGACAGAGAGAGACCACTACTCCATTGGAGGCCAAGACCTCCATCTAGGAGAAGATCCCCTCGTGGATACAAGACCCCCTTTCTGGGAAGATCCCCTCGTGGATTCAAGACCTCCTCTGGGAGATGAACGGTTCCTTTGTATCCTTACCCTAGTTGACTATGTATCTTGTGGATCTCATGTGTGTATGTTGATCTAGCACTTGTTTGATCAATTCCTTGTTGGTTGAGTGTTCCTCTCTCCCGTGTTTCCCCTCGTGCTTCCGCGTGTTCTTCGTGTTTTCTCCGTAGGATCCCCTCCAAACGTGAAAGATCGACGAATTAGGGTTCCACCCTACATCATTGTCATCTATGTCATATGTGCAAATTGGGTTTATTTTAATGGCATATGCATAGTAACTATGAAGAGATTGCAAATAAGACATATGGTTGATCTCATGCATAGCATATGACAAGTCAAGCGGATTATCAAACATGATGTGACCTAAAGAATTGTCACAAGAAATCCTATGTAACATGGCATCACAACTAATAGACTCCACAATAGAATCATCATACTCATCATAAATGGGAAAATCATCGCATGGGGAAATCATACTAGCATGAAGCATGGCAATAGGTGGATCAACATCATGCAAGCAATCAATGTCAAGAATGTCCACTAGTGGGACTAGAGCCTGACCGTCACCTTTGTTACCTTTGTCATTCCACTCAAGTGGTGTAGGTGAGGTGGGAAAGACCAAATGGTGGTCATCATCATCATCTTTGATGGAACCATGTGGGTGGTTGATAGAGGCAAAGGTGTCCCGTCTTTCGATGAGATGGTGGATTCCGCTTTGGTGGAAGTCGACTTTGACGATCCGAGTACGAACGTGCGAGGACGTCGTGCCTTAGCAACCGCTAAACCAACTCCGAGAGGTTATTAACCACGCCGGAGCACGATCAACCTGACCACGAGGGTCTGTTTCCCGCGAGCAAACGAAGAACAAGCAAGAAACTGAGATTGCAATCTGGATATTGCGAATATAAGATGAAAGCTTTATTGATCAAGGTGGGGTTACTGGGCGCCTTTATGCAGTCGTTGAACACAAGCGAAATGCGAAGTTGCAGCTATGGCGAACTTTTAATCTAAACAAAACCCAAAGTCTAAGCAGCGCCTAAGGGCTGTATATATGGGGGAAAGGAGAATTTCGTGGCCCTTGAGGATGGGGTCGAAACCAACCCTAACTCTTGTTTCCCCACACATACGGACTCTAAAAATAGCCTATACTTAAGTATTTCGAAATTACATGGGCTGGCCCAATAATAAGGTGACGCAGCACCTAGAATAGCCTATGGATGAATATTATGAAGTGGCATCTTGTATATTTCGTCCAAGGCTTCATGCACTCCTTATGGTGGCTTCAAAGTCCTGAAATCATCACTTGTAACTCCGTTCTTGATCCTTTAGCATGCCATCAACTCCATCGTGTTCTTGCTCCAATGTTCATCCTTCTCCAAGCTAGGCCCTTCATTTGTAAGCAAAACAAATGTATCCAATTTAAGCAGCATCATATTCTCATGAACATTAGAATCATTACCAAGAAACGAAAGTACACGGTAATTTAATTGGCGTCTTGTGAGCTCTAGTAATTGGTCCCGTATATGTAACAGATGAGGGGCTGTGGGTGTAACAATGGTATTGATGTCCTCATCATCCTCCCCTTCTTGAAATGAAGTCGTCCTCGACGGAAGCTCATCTTCCTCACCCAAATAAGGCTTCAAATCTGCAATGTTAAAAGTGGGACTAACCCCAAAATCTGCAGGCAGCTCAAGTTTATATGCATTATCATTTATTTTCTCCAACACATTAAAGGGACCAGCAGCACGTGGCATTAGTTTTGATTTGCGCAAATCAGGAAATCTATCCTTACATAAATGTAACCAAACAAGATCTCGGTGCAAACACAACATGTTTTCTACCCTTATCTCCTGCAAGTTTATATTTAGCATTCATCGCTCAATGTTTTCCTTAGTTAACTCATGCATTTTAAAATCAATTCAGCACGTTCTTTAGCATCAAAATTAACCTTCTCCGAAGATGGAAGAGGCAACAAATCAATAGGTGCACGAGGTAGGAAACCATACACAACTTCAAAAGGGCACATCTTAGTAGTAGAATGCAATGAATGATTATAAGCAAATTCAATATGAGGCAAGCATTCCTCCCACATTTTCTTATTATTCTTTAGAACAGCCCTAAGCATAGTAGACAATGTTCTATTGACTACTTCAGTTTATCCATCAGTTTGGGGGTGACAAGTAGTACTAAAAAGCAGTTTAGTCCCCAACTTAGCCCATAAACATCTCCAAAAGTGGCTAAGAAATTTAGTATCACGATATGAAACAATAGTATTTGGCACACCATGCAAGCGAATAATTTCACGAAAGAACAAATCAGCAACATTAACAACATCATCGCTTTTATGACATGGTATAAAGTGTGCCATTTTCGAGAATCTATCCACGACAACAAATATGCTATCCCTCCCCTTCTTTGTTCTAGGTAAACCTAAAACAAAGTCCATAGATATATCCTCCCAAGGAACACTAGAGTGCGAGCAAAGACATATATAAACCATGATGATTGAGTCGTGACTTAGCTTTTTGACATGTAGTGCAGCGAGCAATAAAGCGCTCAACATCCGTCTCATCTTTGGCCAAAAGAAATGTGTAGCAAGTCGTCCTCCGTCTTCTTCACGCCAAAGTGTCCCATTAGTCCTCCTCCATCGCCTCCTGCAACAACAAAAGACGAACGGAGCTAGCTGGAATGCATAGCTTGTTAGCACGAACACAAATCCATCATTAACGACAAACTTGTTCCATGTTCTTCCTTCTTTACAATTCTGCAATACATCTTTAAAATCAGCATCATGCACATATTGATCTTTGATGGTCTCCAAACCAAATATTTTGAAGTCAAGTTGTGAAAGCATAGTATAGCGACGAGACAATGCATCAACAATAACATTTTCTTTACCCTTCTTGTGTTTAATGACATAAGGAAAGTCTTAATGAATTCAACCCATTTAGCATGTCTACGATTCAGTTTAGCTTGACTTTTAATATGTTTCAAAGATTCATGATCGAAATGTATAACAAATTCTTTGGGCCATAAATAATGTTGCCATGTTTCTAAAGTCCGAACAAGAGCATATAATTCTTTATCATAATTAGAATAATTCAGACTAGGCCCACTCAATTTTTCGAAAAGTATGCAACAGGTTTGCCATCTTGTAATAACACACCTCTAATCCAATTCCACTAGCATCACATTCAAGCTCAAAAGTCTTATTAAAATCGGAAGTTGGAGTAAAGGAGCATGTGTCAACTTAGCTTTCAACACCGTGAAGGCTTCTTCTGTCTTGGTACCCCAAACAAAAGGCACATCCTTCTTTGTAAGCTCATTGAGAGGTGCAGCAATGGTGCTGAAATCTCTCACAAACGCCTATAGAATCCAGCGAGGCCAAGAAAACTCCTCACTTGTGTGACCGTTTTGGGCTGCGGCCAACTCTCAATAGCTTCAATCTTGGCTTTATCAACTTCAATTCCTGTGGAGTAACAACATAGCCAAGAAAAGACACTCGATCGGTGCAAAAGGTGCACTTCCCAAGGTTACCAAACAAGCGTGCATCACGTGAGAGCAATAAAAACAACACGTAAATGTTCCAAATGTTCCTCCAAAGATCTGCTATAAATCAATATGTCATCAAAGTAAACTACCACAAATCGTCCAATGAAAGCACGTAAAACTTCGTTCATTAATCTCATGAAAGTACTAGGTGCATTAGTTAACCCAAAAGGCATGACTAACCACTCATATAATCCAAACTTAGTTTTAAATGCTGTTTTCCATTCATCCCCCAATTTCATACGAATTTGATGGTATCCACTCATAAATCAACTTTGGAGAATATTGTAGAGCCACTCAATTCATCAAGCATATCATCTAGCCTAGGAATAGGATGGCGATAACGAATAGTAATATTATTAATGCCTCTACAATCAACACACATCGCGATGCACCATCCTTTTTCGGCACTAGAATAATAGGAACAGCACAAGGACTAAGGGATTCGCGTATATAACCTTTGTCGAGAAGCTCTTGTACTTGACGCATAATCTCCTTCGTCTCCTCCGGATTGGTGCGGTATGGTGCACGGTTTGGCGGTGAAGCACCGGAATTAAGTCAATCGATGCTCAATCCCACGAATAGGTGGTAATCCGGTGGCACGTCTTGTGGAAAGACGTCGCGAACTCTGCAAAATGTTAGTGACAGCAGGAGGCAAAGAGGAAAACACGTCCTCGAATGAAAATAATGCCTCTTTGCACACAAAAGCATAGCAAACAGATTTGCTAAAATCTAGCTCATCAATATCAGATTTAGTGGCAAGTAAACATGCACTTTTCAATTTAATTTCAGAAGCAACACTAGATGGTTTACTATTAGGCTTCATATGTTGCTCAAATTCTTTTGCCACAATCTGATTTTCACTCTTATTTTTCTCTGTTTTGCTTTATTAGCTCTATTAATATCATCTTTCAAAATGGACTCGAGAGTCATAGGAAGCAAAGTAATATTTTATCCTTATGAACAGAGTATCTTGATTGTTTCTACCATGGTGTACAGAATTTTATCAAATTGCCATGGTCTACCAAGTAATAAGGAACATGCTTGCATAGGTACCACATCACAATCAACATAATCAGCATATGTAGAGATACTAAAATGCACACGAACAGTCGTGTTACCTTAACCTTGCCGCTGTTGTTGAACCATTGAATGTAGTAAGGATGTGGATGTGGTCTTGTGGTGAGAGATAGCTTCTCCACCATCTCCATGCAAGCCAAGTTGTTGCAGCTCCCTCCATCTATGATGGCCTTGAATAGAACGTTCCTTCACAACTCCTTTGTATGGAACAAATTATGCCTCTGATTTTGCTCAGCTTGTGTAACCTGCACACTCAAAACACGTTGAGCAACTAAACATTCATACTGTCGGCATCTTGGCAGCCATGTATTGTGTCTCATGATCGTAATCATCTCCACCGTGTTCCTCATGTGTAATAAGAGCCAAAGTCTCCTCATCATAGTCACTAGCGGACTCATACCCACCATCCTCGGAGCAATCATCACACGCTGAGATTTGCATTCTCTCAAAATGTCCTCTTCCCTTACAACGACAACAAATAATATCACTTGTGTGCCCTGTTGATGCCATGGAAGAAGAAGAGCTCTGTGCAGGTCCGGCGGTGTGCTCTTGGCGGATAGTGGTGGTTGTGCCTACTTTAGTGTATCACGGTTGGAGGTGGCACCCGACGGAGGTGCGGTGTAGCGAGCGTGTGGAAGTAGATGATGCACGTGTGTCCATGATGAAGGTCGACCTGCGAGAAAAGTTAGTCGCGCCAATGCTCATCGATCCTGCACTTCACGTTCAGCTTTACAAGCAAGATGGAATAAGCGAGTGATATTACTATAATCCTTATAGTCTAGAATGGTCTGAATCTCTCTATTTAATCCACCCGAAAACGTGCAAGCATAGCTTCATTCTCCTCAACAATACCACATCTAATCAAGCCGGTTTGTAATTCCCGATAATATTCTTCTACAGAATTTTTCCTTGTCTTAAACGCTGCAATTTTTGAAGCAATTCACGTTGATAATATGGTGGAACCCAACGAGTGCGCATAGCAGTTTTCAAAACAGCCCAAGTAGCTGGAACAGGATATAATCTACAATGTTCGGACCACCAAACACATGCAAAGCTAGTGAAAGCACAAACAGCGGGAGGAACACGTCTCTCCTCGGGATATTGTTAACATGTAAATCGTTGTTCAGTTTCTAACTCCCAAGTAAGATATATATCGGAACATATCTACCCTCAAATGGTGGAATATTCAATTTCAGTTTAGGGAGATGGTCATGATCTCGTACTGAGGGGAGCCCTAACATTGCCATTATTTGCATGTGGGCGACCTGGTGGTTGTGGTGCTGGTGGTTGCACGTGGTTCGATGTTGATCAACCTCATCCTCGTAATCTCCCACATAATCATCCTCGTCGGTACCAGCAGCAGCAGATGGCGAGGAGCCAAAGAAGCACCAACAGCAGTACCAGTGGCACCAGAATTTTGTCTGGCTCAATAGGAACACGCTGAGCTCGTCCATACTGATTCGGAAGGGGCGTAGTTGTTGTCGTTCGCAGAGGTGCGATAGGTGCAGCCGCGGTGGTTGTGGAAAATCGCGAGCAATTCATCAAACTTTCTATCAAGCTTTGTTTCAAGCGTCTTCTCAATGCCATCTATCTTCTCCATGGCCTCGTCAAATCTGTTTAGCACATCTTGCACCTATCCAATCATCATTTGCTGAAACTTATCATGTAGCTGTTTGTTAGTCGAGTTCTCCCAATCAGTCTCATCGGCTTGTGATCCTGCCATGGTTAGCAGCAATAGAAACACGAAACAATATGATCCTCTGAGACTACTAGGAAGTGGTGGTGGTGTGGTGGACAGTCACAAATCCGTCAAGCAAATCTCAAATTCTTACCAGTTCTTACCCAGCAGCAGGCGGTGATCGGCAACCGTTGTAGTCAAAACTCTCAAAGCTTGGATATAGCGATTACCAAGGAGAATCAAACGCACGACGTAGATGTTTGTGGAGCTGGGAGGGCTTATAATATGGTAGCAAAACAGGTCAGCAATAATCAATTCAGAGATGCAAAGTTGAATAAACGCTCAACGACAGTACTGTGCTGGTCCTAGGCTAGACCGTGCTAGAGACGCGAGCCTAGAACACTAACAAAATCACAGCGCTGCACGTAAACAAGGAAAAAGCACACCCTGATTTTTTTTCGCTTTTATTTGCGTTGCTTTTTTTTTTGCGAAAAATCACTATAATGGCGAGTGTCTCAAAACTCTTCCCAGGTCAAACTGACAGGATGGGCTCAAAATTTTTTCGACCAATTTTTTTTTTTTGCCGGACCCAAAAAGCTGAAGCGGGTCAAAAAACTTTCTATAACGGCGACTGGCTCAATACGCTTAGAAACACCTAAAAATAGGATAGCCAGAAAACTTTTTGTCCTGTGCGTTTTTGGAAAATTTTGGGCCTAAACGGAGGGTGGTTTTTGGAAAAAAAAAATTGGAAACCAACCTCTTCTACGGACGGCAAAAGATTGCTGGAATCCGAAACCTACTCCAACAAGGAAACATGAATCGGAAATTAGATGGATCCCGAAAACAAACCTAATATGCAAGGAACTCGGATTGGTGGTGGATATATGGTGGTAGGATATGGCAGCGGTGGTGGTATATGATGGCGGTGGTGGTATATGATAGCGGTGGTGGTATATGGATACGGATTCGAAGCGGTGGCGGATAAGCGGTGGTGGTAGATGGTAGGGGCGATGATGATGGTGCGGCGGCGGCGTGACAACTTATGACCAGAACTCGAAACACTAAAAGACTAGACTCTAAGACCAGCAACTAGACACGACGATGCAACCGCAAATTCAACAATGCAAATCTGAAAAAGATTATGCAAAGGCTCAGATTGGTTCGGATATGATGAACTAACCCTAATTTTCTTTTTGTGGCTTTTTCGTGGACTGTAGGTATGAAGAACAGACTCGACCTAAACTACGAAAAACTGTAAAATCTCACCGAGCAACCTGGAAATCTGATACCACTTGATAGAGGCAAAGGTGTCCCATCTTTCGATGAGATGGTGGATTTCGCTTTGGTGGAAGTCGACTTTGACGATCCGACTACGAACATGCGAGGACGTCGCGCCTTAGCAACCGCTAAACCAACTCCGAGAGGTTATTAACCACGCCGGAGCACGATCAACCTGACCACGAGGGTCTGTTTCCTGTGAGCAAACGAAGAACAAGCAAGAAACTGAGATTGCAATCTGGATATTGCAAATATAAGATGAAAGCTTTATTGATCAAGGTGGGGTTACGTGGCGCCTTTGTGCAGTCGTTGAACATAAGCGAAATGCAGCGAAGTTGCAGCTATGGCGAACTTTTAATCTAAACAAAACCCAAAGTCTAAACGACGCCTAAGGGCTGTATATATGGGGAAAAGGAGGAATTTCGTGGCCCTTGAGGATGGGGTCCAAACCAACCCTAACTCTTGTTTCCCCACACATACGGACTCTAAAAATAGCCTATACTTAAGTATTTCGAAATTACATGGGCCTGGCCCAATAATAAGGTGACGCAGCACCTAGAATAGCCTATGGACGAATATTATGAAGTGGCATCTTGTATATTTCGTCCAAGGCTTCATGCACTCCTTATGGTGGCTTCAAAGTCCTGAAATCATCACTTGTAGCTCCGTTCTTGATCCCTTAGCATGCCATCAACTCCATGCGTGTTCTTGCACCAATGTTCATCCTTCTCCAAGCTAGGCCCTTCATTTGTAAGCAAAACAAATGTATCCAATTTAAGCAGCATCATATTCTCATGAACATTAGAATCATTACCAAGAAACGAAAGTACACAGTAATTTAATTGGCGTCTTGTGAGCTCTAGTAATTGGTCCCATATATGTAACAGTAGGGGCTGTGGGTGTAACAATGGTATTGATGTCCTCATCAGTGGTGCATCATAATCCACCATGGCCATCGTCTTGTCCAAAGGGAGGACGAAGTCGTCGAGGATCGGCGCGTCATCATAAATGGGACCTAGCACCAAACAAGAAGACACAATAGAGGTAGAGGTCAAGTTTTTAGAAATGCAAATGGCCTCACGAGACCTATCAACTATCTCACTCTCTCTATGTGGTGGTTCACTCACTCCATCAAAATAGGTGCACTCAAACTCACATATGGTGGAGTCACTCATCTCACTCAAGTGGTGGGGGTTGTGGCTCTCCTCACATGGGAATTGTGGCAACTCATCATATATGGGGCTAGTGGTGAAGTCACTCTCACTCTCAATATGGTGGCACAAGTCACTCAAGTAATCATACGTCGTCGTGGTTGAAGGGAAAGTCCCATGCTCAACCATCTTGTCGTGGTCGCCGTGGATGAAGGCCGAAGATGGCACATCATCACTCTCGTCGTGGATGAAGGCCGAAGATGGCACATCATCACTCTCGTCGTGGATGAAGGCGGAAGATGGCACATCATCACTCTCGCCTCCTAAGATGGAAGCATCATCCTTGCTCACCACCTTGTCGCTCGCCTCCAAAGCTTGGTCCTTGAGGGTCTCCGTAGTCGTACTCGTCGCCGCACCATGTTGAAAAAGAGCCGAAGTAGACTCGGCACCATGAATGCCATAAAGAGGGATGGCGGTGAAGTCAAACTCGGGAACATCGTCTTGGAGCTCGTCGGGCTTGGACATCTTGGTGTTACTAGCCTCATGCTTCTCATAGAGCTTGGTCGCCGTGAAGTTTGCTTGGGGTGGAGAAGCCTTGGCCTTCATGAGTTCTTGTTCCGCCTTGAGAGCACCAATGTAGTAGTCGTCGATGGACTTGTAGTTCTCGAGGAAGATGGTCTTGTAGATGTCGTTGTGCAATCCCATCATGAAGTGGAACTTCATCGAAATGGGGTCGTCCACGCCGGCTCGTCGTAAGGCAATCATCATCTCCTTGAAGTACTTGTCGATGGACTTGGATCCTTGGGTGGTGTTCTCCAATTGGCGTCGAAGTTGTTCCGTGTTGGTTGGAGGCACAAACTCTCGCCGTAAAGCTCTCTTCGTCTTGGGCCAACTCATCTCGTAGCTCTCCGAAGGTGTGTGAAGCCACCATATCGAGGCGTAGTCGTGGAAGTTTCTTGTGGCGCACTTCACTTGATCTTCGGGACGAACTTGATGTAGCTTGAGGTAGTCGTCCATCAAACGCTCCCACTCGAGGTACTCCTCGGGTTCTTGAGTCCCATAGAAAGGAATCTTGTGGTCGGTGTCGAGGTCGTAGTAGCTCATGGAAGTCGTGGACTTGAGCTTGGGTAGCTTTTCTTGAGTGTAGTCTTGAGGTTCTTGTTGGCGAAGATGCCCTATGTCCGTAGGCGAAGATGCCTTGAAGTCGCTTGGCGAAGATGCCAAGGGAGATGGTGAAGTCGTTGAGCGGTTGTTGGTGTTGAGCTCTTGACCTGCACGTTCTTGTTGGTGATGGTGTCGATGCCGATGTGATCTTGCCGGAGGTGCTAGCTCGGAAGGATGTGCTCTTGAGCGTCTTCTCGAAGATGAGGAAGATCGCTTGTAGGACTTGATGAGGGCCTTGATCTCCACCATGCGCTTGTCCATCTTGGCGTCGTAGTTGTTGTTCATGGCATCGAACTCGTCGTTGTTGTTGTAGACCGAAAGTGAAATGCCTTGCCTATCCATCACAAGACTCGAGTAGAGGTGAGTAGGAAATGAGATAAACAATACCAAGTTACCTTTTCCCAAAGTTGAGGATGTATCCCGTGTCACTCAATGTGAGATGAAAGAATAGTGGAATTGGTACCGGACTTGTTCACTCACACCTATCAAGTAAAGCTTATGGTAGAGCTCGGTGAGGATAGTGGCACAAAAATTTGATGCAAAATGTTAGCAAGAGTCAATAATGTTGAAAGAGATTCACAAATTCGCAAGTGAAACAAGTAGACCAATAGCAATGAAAGGTACACGGAAACACACACACGGATAGATAAATGGGGTCGTGCAACCAAGGAATGAGCACAAAATGTGGAATCCACGGAAAACACTCGTGTTGCACAACTCAAGAGAGACGCTAGCACGATTGCTCAATAGGCGGATACGACACTTGTGCACAACCTATAAGATGCAAAATGGATATTCTTCTATCCCAAGTATGCTATGTATGTATGGTTCCCGGTGTTTCTCTCAAGCATGATATCATATGATATAGATTTGACAATCTTATGTGCAATGGGGTATGATGCTATGGCACTTGCTCACGAGCTCTTTGCTCTCTTTTTGCTTAAAAGCTTTTTTTTTCTATGGCCACTTTTGCACAATGTACAAACGAAGATAGCAATTGTGTATATGCGGGAACAAACTTGAGGCACAATGGATGATATGATACCAATATGGTATGGTATGTATGCAATGGAAGGTATGGACCACTAATGTGCACAAGTAACGTTGCCGGCAATACTCAAATGGCTAGTCTCCATAGGTAAGTGACGCAAAATGGGCTAGGGGTTAACAATGCAATTGCAAGGTAATATACAATGGTGTCCTCGAGGTTACCGTCCTTTCGATGATGAGTGGCGGTGTTCTTGGTGTAGATACCAAGATGATGGAGACTCGTCCCTAAGTAGCCGAAACACCTTAGGAAACGGAAAAACCGCAAACTCAAAACCTCAAATGACAAATGTCAAAATGGTGGTAGCGGAAAGCAGTGGTGGTGTTGCACTAAGCAATGCGGAAGTGGATTGTTGGGCTATACACGAGTCGGAGTTGAAGTTGCCGTCCCTAAGTAGCTGAAACACCTTAGGAGACACAAGCCACAACTCGAACAAGCTCAAACAACAATTGGGTTAAGTTGGGTTGTCGGAAGTGTATGGTGGGAAGGTTATGTGGAAGTGGTGGTGGTGGTGGTTGATGAAGAAGCAACCGTCCCTAAGTAGCCGAAACACCTTAGGAGACTCAAGTCACTACTCAAACAACCTCAAATGCTATGGCGAACAAAATGGGTTAGGTTGCGGAAGTCGGTGGTGGTAATGCGGATGATATGGTGGAGGGCCTAGGCAAACTTGCCAAATTTCAGAAAATTTGATGGTGTCAAATGGTGTTGGTTGTATTTTTGTTGGATGGGGGATGTCAATAGCTTCAAAACGAGCTAAAGAACGTCGAAAACGGACTCCGGATGAATTAGTTATGACCGAAACAAGATTTCAGCCGTGTCAGTTTCAGGGTTAACCGGATGATCCGGGAGGAGGTCCGGATGATCCGGGCTAGGTCCGGATGATCCGGAGGAAATCCGGATGATCCGGGTTCGTCAGCGCCGGTTCTGTTTTCTGGGTGCGTGATTTATCCGGACGTCCGGGGGGGCGTCCAGCTGATCCGGGTGAGGTCCGGATGATCCGGGAGAATGTCCGGATGATCCGGGCAAGTCAATCCGCTCGGGATTTGCTCGTGGGGATGAATTTTTGGGCGGAAATGGATGATTTTCGGGGCAAATTTTGATGGATTTCGTGGATGGAAGGTGGGGAAACTTGGGGAGATGCTAGATCCACTTGAAACCAAGCAAATCCATGGATCAAAATCAACAAAACTTCATCAAACCAACAAATCACAAAAAAATTTGGGGCTATTTTTGGTGGGGATTTTCGGATTTTAGGACGAAATCAAGCAAAAGAAGGCTAGAAAACGGTGGGAGGGGCTCCAAAAACGTGATCAACGTGGCTCATGATACCATATGATGTAGGGTGGAACCCTAATTAAATCGATCTTTCACATTTGGGCGGGATCCCTCGAAGAACATGATGAACACGGGGAAGAACGGGGAGAAATCACTAGGGGAAACACTCAAGAACAAGTCCAAATCACACATCCACTAGACAATCAAACACACAAGATCACAAGGTACATGAACAACAAAGGGAAAGATACAAGGTAAGGTTCATCTCCAAGAGGAGGTCTTGATGATATCCTAGATGGATCTTCCCTAAAGAGGGGTCTTGTAACCGCAGGGGGATCTTCTCCTAGATGGAGGTCTTGGCCTCCAATGGAGTAGTGGTCTCTCTCTCTCTCAAGAGTAGAGATAGGTAGGAGCAAAGCTCACTTAAGAATGAGCTATCACTTTGCTAACCCTAGAAAGGAGGTGGAGGAGGTCTATTTATAGCCCAAGGGGCGAAGGGGTAAGTGAGGGGCGAAGGGGTACACGGGCTTCGGCCCAAGTCACGCACGCAGGCGGGGTCCGGATGATCCGGATGGTGGCCCGGATGATCCGGGTGTCGGGGGTCCGGATGATCCGGGCGACCGTCTGGATGATCCGGCTTCGTCGGGCTGCTTCTGTTGCCTTCGGACGAATTGTCCGGATGATCCGGGGGAGGACCCGGATGATCCGGCCGAGCCCGGATGATCCGGACGGGGGTCCGGACGTCCGGCCTGGCTCCTGCAGCCGCTCCGTCTTCTTCTTCTTTCTTCCGTCTTCTCTTCCATGCTTCCCTCGCGGATGGTGTAGTCGTTCCTTGGCGCTTGCACTCCTCCTTGACATCCGTGCAGGTCCGACAATACCTACGCATGCACACGTAAGGAGTGTCAAGTAGTATACCATCCTCGAGAGTGTCAAGTGAGCACGTGTAAAGGAGATGATTCACCTTTGTGTATGTGAAGTAGATGTCGCACGTGTCACTTGCCAAGTGGACTCTTGACATGGTGATGTCCGTAGGATGCTCCGCATCAGAAGGGGTACATGGGCTCAGCCCAACTTGCGCACGCAGGCGCTGGCCGGATGATCCGGACGAGGGTCCGGATGATCCGGGCTGGTCCGGATGATCCGGGCGGGGACCCGGATGAGCCGGGGGCTCGGCAGGTGGCGGCGACGGGCCGGATGTCCGGTTGGGGGTCCGGATGATCCGGGCCGGGGTCCGGATGATCCGGGCCGGGGTCCGGATGATCCGGCCTCGGGGGGAAGCTTCTGTTGCCTTCGGTCGCTGTAGCCGGATCGTCCGGACCGGGGTCCGGATCATCCGGGCTCTGTCCGGATCGTCCGGGCCTCCGTCCGGATCATCCGGCCTCTCTGGTCCTTGTTGCTTTCTCCTCTCCGTCTTCATGCATGCCTTCCGCTTCCGGTTCTCCTTCCTTCCTAGCTTCCTCATGGTCAACTCCTCGGTGCCTGAGTATGCATAGGGTATCCGTTTGAGGTAGTAACCATGTCTCATGTGAATCGAAGGGGAGTTGTGAGAGGATTGATGTCACCTCGGCTTCAAGAGCTCTTGCACGTGCTCGAGTCATCGTCCCTTGTGGTGTTGTAGGTGTTGATGTAGAGTCCATGGGGATGATGAACGGATGCTCCGCATCATATCCCCTCCCTTCGAAAGGATCCGACCACGGATCTAGATCTTTATCACCATGGAAAGGCAAGAGGTCTTTGATGTTGAAGGTGTCGCTCACGTTGTACTTGTCGCTTGGTAGGTCGAGCTTGTAGGCGTTGTTGTTGTAGCGTGCTAACACCTTGAAGGGGCCATCGGCTCGAGGTAGAAGTTTGGACTTGCGTTCGTTGGGGAAGCGTTCCTTGCGAAGGTGTAGCCACACAAGATCACCTATGTTGAAGACCATGGGTTGTTTGTTGATGTTGAGTTTGGTAGTGAGTCGTTGTACGTGGCGCTCGATGGTGTGTCTTGTCTCTTCATGCATCTTCTTAGTGTAGCTTGCACGGGCACTTGCGTCGAGGTTGGTGCGCTCTTGTAGAGGTAGAGGTAGAATGTCCAATGGGGACAATGGATTGAAGCCGTAGACGACCTCGAAGGGTGACTTGCCGGTCGTCGAATGTCTTGCGCGGTTGTAGGCATACTCGGCGATGGGTAGACACGCCTCCCACTCCTTGATGTTCTTCTTGATCAATACGCGAAGTAGAGTGGAGAGCGTTCGGTTCGTCACCTCCGTTTGGCCGTCGGTTTGAGGATGGTATGCGGATGAGAAGAAGAGCTTGATTCCGAGCTTGGCGCATAGGGTCTTCAAAAGTAACTCAGGGAACTTGGCGTCATGGTCGGAGACGATTGTCTTTGGTATGCCATGGAGGCGCAAGATTTCCCTACAAAAGAGATTTGCAATATGTGAAGCATCGTCTACCTTGTTGCAAGGAATGAAATGTGCCATTTTAGAAAATCTATCCACAACAACAAACACGGAATCCTTTCCATTTTGAGTTCTAGGCAAACCAAGTACAAAGTCCATGCTAATGTCTTCCCAAGGTTGATAAGGAATAGGAAGAGGCATGTAAAGACCATGAGATTGAGCTTTTGACTTAGCTTTGCGGTATGTTGAGTATCGGGTGGTGAAGCGTGAGACGTCGCGAAACATCTTGGGCCAAAAGTAGTTCTTGGAGAGCGTGGCGAAGGTCTTGTCGCGTCCAAAATGTCCCATGAGTCCACCTTCATGAGCCTCTTGCAAAAGTAGCAAACGAAGAGAAGACTCGGGTATGCAAAGTTTGTTAGCTCTCATAAGATAACCATCCTTGAGGTAATATTGTTCCCAAGATGTATGCGTCAAACATTTAGCATAATGAGGTGCAAAAGATGGATCACCAGCATACAAATCCTTTATGTGCTCAAAGCCTATAACATTCAACACTAGTTGGGTGACGAGCGTGCATATGCGTGAAAGTGCATCGGCAACTACATTTTCATTGCCCTTAATGTACTTGATCACGTATGGAAAAGATTCAATAAATTCACTCCATTTGGCATGACGCTTTTAAGTACTTAAGCGTTTCATGATCGGTATGGATGAAAAACTCATGAGGTCTAAGATAATGTTCCCAAACATGGAGGACACGCACTAAAGCATACAATTCCTTGTCATACACGGGATAGTTAAGTTGAGCACCGGAGAGGTTTTCACTAAAATAAGCAATGACTCGTTTTTCTTGCATTAAAACTCCGCCAATTCCGGTACCACTTGCATCACAATGAACCTCAAAAGTTTTGTCAAAATTGGGCAAAGCAAGAATCGGAGCATGAGTAAGCAAAGACTTGATCTCATCAAAAGCGTTTGATTGCAAAGGTCCCCAAACAAAAGGAGTATTCTTCTTACTCAAAGCATGCAAAGGAGCTGCAATAGCGCTAATGTTTTTGACAAAGCGGCGATAAAAACCTGCAAGACCAAGGAAACTTCGCACTTGTTGCAAATTGGTGGGTTGGGGCCAAGTTTTAATTGCTTTGATCTTAGTTTCATCAACATGGACACCCTTGGAAGAGACAACGAAACCCAAAAAAACCACTTTGTCAACACCAAAAGTGCATTTTTTCAAGTTGGCATAAAGACTTTCCTTTCGAAGCGTTTGCAAAACAAGCTTAACATGATCAAGATGCTCTTTCATGGTTTTGCTAAACACAAGAATGTCATCGAAGTAAACCACAACAAATATTCCAATGTATGGACGAAGTACATGATGCATGAGACGCACAAAAGTTCCGGGAGCTTCCGACAAACCCATAGGCATAACCAACCATTCATATAAGCCGAATTTTGTTTTGAAAGCAGTTTTCCATTCATCACCCTCATGAATGCGGATTTGATAATAGCCACTTTTAAGATCAATTTTTGAGAAAAAGTTGGCTCCACTAAGTTCATCAAGCATATCATCTAAGCGAGGAATGGGATGCCTATAGCGCACGGTGATAGCATTTATAGGTCTACAATCGGAACACAAGCGGAAACTTCCATCGGGTTTAGGCACAAGTATAACGGGTACGGCACAAGGGCTTAATGATAGAGGCAGAGGTGTCCCGTCTTTCGATGAGATGGTGGATTTCGCTTTGGTGGAAGTCGACTTTGACGATCCGACTACGAGCGTGCGAGGACGTCGCGCCTTAGCAATCGCTAAACCAACTCCGAGAGGTTATTGACCACGCCGAGCACGATCAACCCGACCACGAGGGTCTATTTCCTGCGAGCAAACGAAGAACAAGCAAGAAACTGAGATTGCAATCTGGATATTGCGAATATAAGATGAAAGCTTTATTGATCAAGGTGGGGTTCTGTGACGCTTTGTCCGGTCGTTGAACACAAACGGCACGCGAAGTTGCAGCTATGGCGAACTTTTGATCTAAACAAAACCCAAGTCTAAACGGTGCCCTAAGGGCTGTATATATGGAGGAAGAGGGGTGAATTTCGTGGCCCTTGGTGGAGGGGTCCAAACTAACCCTATCTCTTGTTTCCCCACACATACGGACTCTAAAAATAGCCTATACTAATGTATTTCGAAATTACATGGGCCTAGCCCAATAATAAGGTGACGAGCACCTAGATTAGCCTATGGACGAATATTATGAAGTGGCATCTTGTATATTTCGTCCAAGGCTTCATGCACTCCTTATGGTGGCTTCAAAGTCCTGAAATCATCACTTGTAACTCCGTTCTTGATCCCTTAGCATGCCATCAACTCCATGTGTGTTTTTGCTCCAATGTTCATCCTTCTCCAAGCTAGGCCCTTCATTTGTAAGCAAAACAAATGTATCCATTTTAGGCAACATCATATTCTCATGAACATTAGAATCATTACCAAGAAACGAAAGTACCGGTAATTTAGTTGGCGTCTTGTGAGCTCTAGTAATTGGTCCAAGATGTATAGCAGCAGGGGCTGTGGGTGTAACAATGGTATTGATGTCCTCATCATCCTCCCTTCTTGAAATGAAGTCGCCCTCGACGGAAGCTCATCTTCCTCACCCAAATATGGCTTCAAATCTGCAATGTTAAAAGTGGGACTAACCCCAAAATCTGCAGGCAGCTCAAGTTTATATGCATTATCATTTACTTTCTCCAACACTTTAAAGGGACCAGCAGACGTGGCATTAGCTTTGATTTATGCAAATCAGAAATCTATCCTTACGCAAATGTAACCAAACAAGATCTCCGTGCAAACACAACATGTTTTCTACCCTTATCTCCAGCAAGTTTATATTTAGCATTCATACGCTCAATGTTTTCCTTAGTTAACTCATGCATTTTTAAAATCAATTCAGCACGTTCTTTAGCATCAAAATTAACCTTCTTCAAGATGGAAGAGGCAATAAATCAATAGGTGCACGAGGTAGGAAACCATACACAATTTCAAAAGGGCACATCTTAGTAGTAGAATGCAATGAACGATTATAAGCAAATTCAATATGAGGCAAGCATTCTTCCCACATTTTCTTATTATTCTTCAAAACAGCCCTAAGCATAGTAGACAATGTTCTATTGACTACTTCAGTTTATCCATCGGTTTGGGGTGACAAGTAGTACTAAAAAGTAGTTTAGTCCCCAACTTAGCCCATAAACATCTCCAAAAGTGGCTAAGAAATTTAGTATCACGATCTGAAACAATAGTATTTGGCACACCATGCAAGCGAATAATTTCACGAAAGAACAAATCAGCAACATTAACAAAGATCATCGCTTTTATGACATGGTATAAAGTGTGCCATTTTCGAGAATCTATCCACGACAACAAATATGCTATCCTCCCTTCTTTGTTCGAGGTAAACCTAAAACAAAGTCCATAGATATATCCTCCCAAGGAACACTTGGTACAGGCAAAGGCATATATAAACCATGAGGATTGAGTCGTGACTTAGCTTTTTGACATGTAGTGCAGCGAGCAACAAAACGCTCAACATCCGTCCTCATCTTTGGCCAAAAGAAATGTGTAGCTAGTATATCCTCGCCTTCTTCACGCCAAAGTGTCCCATTAGTCCTCCTCCATGCGCCTCCTGCAACAACAAAAGACGAACGGAGCTAGCTGGAATGCATAGCTTGTTAGAACGAAACAAAATCCATCATTAATGACGAACTTGTTCCATGTTCTACCTTCTTTACAATTCTGCAATACATCTTTAAAATCAGCATCATGCACATATTGATCTTTGATGGTCTCCAAACCAAATATTTTGAAGTCAAGTTGTGAAAGCATAGTATAGCGACGAGACAATGCATCAAGAATAACATTTTCTTTACCCTTCTTGTGTTTAATGACATAAGGAAAGTCTCAATGAATTCAACCCATTTAGCATGTCTACGATTCAGTTTAGCTTGACTTTTAATATGTTTCAAAGATTCATGATCGAAATGTATAACAAATTCTTTGGGCCATAAATAATGTTGCCATGTTTCTAAAGTCCTAACAAGAGCATATAATTCTTTATCATAAGTAGAATAATTCAGACTAGGCCCATTCAATTTTTCGAAAAGTATGCAACAGGTTTGCCATCTTGTAATAACACACCTCCTAATCCAATTCCACTAGCATCACATTCAAGCTCAAAAGTCTTATTAAAATCAGGAAGTTGGAGTAAAGGAGCATGTGTCAACTTAGCTTTCAATACCGTGAAGGCTTCTTCCCGTGCGGTACCCCAAACAAAAGGCACATCCTTCTTTGTAAGCTCGTTGAGAGGTGCAGCAATGGTGCTGAAATCTCTCACAAAACGCCTATAGAAACCAGCGAGGCCAAGGAAACTCCTCACTTGTGTGACCGCTTTGGGCTGCGCCAACTCTCAATAGCTTCAATCTTGGCTTTATCAACTTCAATTCCTGTGGAGTAACAACATAGCCAAGAAAAGATACTCGGTCGGTGCAAAAGGTGCACTTCCCAAGGTTACCAAACAAACGTGCATCACGTAGAGCATTAAAAACAACACGTAAATGTTCCAAATGTTCTTCCAAAGATTTGCTATAAATCAGTATATCATCAAAATAAACTACCACAAATCGTCCAATGAAAGCACGTAAAACTTCGCTCATTAATCTCATGAAAGTACTAGGTGCATTAGTTAACCCAAAAGGCATGACTAACCACTCATATAATCCAAACTTAGTTTTAAATGCTGTTTTCCATTCATCTCCCAATTTCATACGAATTTGATGGTATCCACTACGCAAATCAACTTTGGAGAATATTGTAGAGCCACTCAATTCATCAAGCATATCATCTAGCCTAGGAATAGGGTGACGATAACGAATAGTAATATTATTGATGCCTCTACAATCAACACACATACGTGACGTACCATCCTTTTTCGGCACTAGAATAATAGGAACAGCACAAGGACTAAGGGATTCGCGATATAACCTTTGTCGAGCAGCTCCTGTACTTGACGATAATCTCCTTCGTCTCCTCTGGATTGGTACGGTATGGTGCACGGTTGGGTAATGATGCACCGGAAATTAAGTCAATTTGATGCTCAATCCCTCGAATAGGTGGTAATCCGGTGGCACGCCTTGTGGAAAGACGCCGTGAACTCCCAAAATGTTAGTGACAGCGGGGGCAAAGAGGAAGGCACGTCCTCGAATGAAAATAATGCCTCTTTGCACACAAAAGCATAGCAAATAGATTTGCCAAAATCTAGCTCATCAATATCAGATTTGGTGGCAAGTAAACATGCACTTTTCAATTTAATTTCGAAGCAACAAAGAGATGGTTTATTATTAGGCTTCATGTGTTGCTCAAATTCTTTTGCCACAATCTGATTTTCACTCTTATTTTCTCCTGTTTTGCTTTATTAGCTCTATTAATATCATCTTTCAAAATGGACTCAGAGTCATAGGAAGCAAAGTAATATTTTATCCTTATGAACAAGAGTATACTTGATTGTTTCTACCATGGTGTACAGAATTTTTATCAAATTGCCATGGTCTACCAAGTAACAAGGAACATGCTTGCATAGGTACCACATCACAATCAACATAATCAGCATATGTAGAGATACTAAAATGCACACGAACAAGACGTGTTACCTTCACCTTGCCGCTGTTGTTGAACCATTGGATGTAGTAAGGATGTGGATGTGGTCTTGTGGTGAGAGATAGCTTCTCCACCATCTCCATGCTAGCCAAGTTGTTGCAGCTCCCTCCATCTATGATGACGCTAATAGAACGCTCCTTCACAACTCCCTTTGTATGGAACAAATTATGCCTCTGATTTTGCTCAGCTTGTGTAACCTGCACACTCAAAACACGTTGAGCAACTAAACATTCATACCACAAGATCTTCAAGAGCCATGTATTGTGTCTCATGATCGTAATCATCTCCACCGTGTTCCTCATGTGTAATAAGAGCCAAAGTCTCCTCATCATAGTCACTAGCGGACTCATACCCACCATCCTCCGTAGCAATCATCACACGCTGAGATTTGCATTCTCTCGCAAAATGTCCTCTTCCCTTACAACGACGACAAATAATATCACTTGTGTGCCCTGCTGACGCCATGGAAGAAGAGCTCTGTGCAGGCCCAGCAGGTGTGCTCTTGGCGATAGTGGTGGTTGTGCCTGCTTTCTTGTATCACGGTTGGAGGTGGCACCAAGGAGGTGATGGTGCAAAGGAAGTAGATGATGCACGTGGTGTCCATGATGAAGGTCGACCTGCGAGAAAAGTTAGTGCGTGCCAATGCCCGTCGATCCTGCACTTCACGCTCAGCTTTACAAGCAAGATGGAATAAACGAGTGATATTATTATAATCCTTATAGTCTAGAATGGTCTGAATCTCTATTTAATCCACCCAGAAAACGTGCAAGCATAGCTTCATTCTCCTCAACAATACCACATCTAATCAAGCCAGTTTGTAATTCCCGATAATATTCTTCTACAGAATTTTTCCTTGTCTTAAACGCTGCAATTTTGAAGTAATTCACGTTGATAATATGGTGGAACCCAACGAGTACGCATAGCAGTTTTCAAAGCAGCCCAAGTAGCTGGAACAGGATATAATCTACAATGTTCGGACCACCAAACACATGCAAAGCTAGTGAAAGCACAAACAAAGCAGCAGCAGAACACGTCTCTCCTCGTGATATTGTAAACATGTAAATCGTTGTTCAGTTTCTAACTCCCAAGTAAGATATATATCGGAACATATCTACCCTCAAATGGTGGAATATTCAATTTCAGTTTAGGGAGATGGTCATGATCTCGCACTGAGGGGAGCCCTAACATTGCCATTATTTGCATGTGGACGACCTGGTGGTTGTGGTGCTGGTGGTTGCACGTAGTTCTGATGTTGATCAACCTCATCCTCGTAATCTTCCACATAATCATCCTCGCTCGGTACCAAAGCAGCAGCAGTAGCAGGAGCCAAAGAAGCACCAACAGCAGAGCAGCGCAACAGAATTTTGTCCTGGCTCAATAGGAACACGCTGAGCTCGCCCATACTTGATTCGGAAGGGGCGTGGTTGTTGTCGTTGCAGAGGTGCGATAGGTGCAGCCGGCGGTGGTTGTGGAAAACGAGCGAGCAATTCATCAAACTTGCTATCAAGCTTTGTTTCAAACGCCTTCTCAATGCCATCTATCTTCTCCATGGCCTCGTCAAATCTGTTTACCACATCTTGCACCCGTCCAATCATCATTTGCTGAAACTTATCATGTAGCTGTTTGTTTGTCGTTCTCCCAATCAGTCTCATCGGCTGTGTTCCTGCCATGGTTAGCAAAGAATAGAAACACACAAGAATATGATCCTACAGACTACTAGGAAGTGGTGGTGGTGGTGTGGTGGGCAACACAAACCGTGAAACAAATCTCAAATTCTTACCGTTCTTACCAAAGAAGTGGTGATCGGCAACCGTTGTAGTCAAAACTCTCAAAGCTTGGCTATAGCGATTACTGTGGAGAATCAAACGCACGACGAGATGTATGTGGAGCTGGGAAGGCTTATAATATGGTAGCAAAAGGGTCAACAATAATCAAATCAGAGATGCAAAGTTGAATAAACGCTCAACGACGGTACTGTGTTGGTCCTAGGCTAGACCGTGCTAGAGACGCGAGCCTAGAACACTAACAAAATCACGACGCTGCACGTAAACAAAGGAAAAGCACACTCTGAATTTTTTTTTCGCTCTTTTTTTTCTTTTTTTTTTTTTTTTTTTTTTTTGCGAAAAATCACTATAATGGCGAGTGTCTCAAAACTCTTCCCAGTCAAACCGACAGATGGGCACGAAATTTTTCGACCAAAATTTATTTTTTTCGACCGCCCGACCCAAAAACTGAAACGGGTCAAAAAACTTTCTATAACGGCGATCGCTCAATACGCTTAGAAACACCTAAAAATAGGATAGCCGAAATTTTTTATCCCGTCGTTTTTTTTTTTTTTTTGAAACCAACCTCTTCTACGGACGGCAAAAGATTGCTGGAATCCAAACCTACTCGCACAAGGAAACACGAATCGAATTTAGATGGATCCCAAAACAAATCGAATATGCAAGGAACTCGGATTGGTGGTGGATATATGGTGGTGGTATATGGCAACGGTGGTGGTATATGGCAGCGGTGGTGGTATATGGATACGGATTCGAAGCGGTGGCGGATAAGCGGTGGTGGTAGATGGCAGGGCGATGATGATGGTCGGCGGCGGCGTGACAACTTATGACCGTAACTCAAACTCTAAAAGACTAGACTCTAAGACCAGCAAATAGACACGACGATGCAACCGCAAATTCAACAACGCAAATACGTAAAAGATTATGCAAAGGCTCGATTGGTTCGGATATGATGACCTAACCCTAAATTTTTTTGTGGCTTTTTCGTGGACTGTAGGTATGAAGAATGACTCGATCTAAACTACTTAAAAACTGTAAAATCTCACCGAGCAACCCGGAAATCTGATACCACTTGATAGAGGCAGAGGTGTCCCGCTTTCGATGAGATGGTGGATTTCGCTTTGGTGGAAGTCGACTTTGACGATCCGACTACGAAAGCGCGAGGAGGACGCCACGCCTTAGCAATCGCTAAACCAACTCGAGAGGTTATTGACCACGCCGAGCACGATCAACCTCGACCACGAGGGTCTATTTCCTGCGAGCAAACGAAGAACAAGCAAGAAACTGAGATTGCAATCTGGATATTGCGAATATAAGATGAAAGCTTTATTGATCAAGGTGGGGTTCTGTGGCGCCTTTGTCCGGTCGTTGAACACAAACGGCACGCCAAGTTGCAGCTATGGCGAACTTTGATCTAAACAAAACCCAAGTCTAAACGGTGCCCTAAGGGCTGTATATATGGAGGAAGAGGGGTGAATTTCGTGGCCCTTGGTGGAGGGGTCCAAACTAACCCTATCTCTTGTTTCCCCACACATACGGACTCTAAAAATAGCCTATACTAATGTATTTCGAAATTACATGGGCTGGCCCAATAATAAGGTGACGAGCACCTAGATTAGCCTATGGACGAATATTATGAAGTGGCATCTTGTATATTTCGTCCAAGGCTTCATGCACTCCTTATTGATAGAGGCAAAGGTGTCCCGTCTTTCGATGAGATGGTGGATTTCGCTTTGGTGGAAGTCGACTTTGACGATCCGACTACGAAGCGAGGAGCGCCGCGCTATAGCAATCGCTAAACCAACTCCGAGAGGTTATTGACCACGCCGGAGCACGATCAACCTGACCACGAGGGTCTATTTCCTGCGAGCAAACGAAGAACAAGCAAGAAACTGAGATTGCAATCTGGATATTGCGAATTTAAGATGAAAGCTTTATTGATCAAGGTGGGGTTCTGTGACGCCTTTTTCTGGTCGTTGAACACAAACGAAGTACGCAAAGTTGCAGCTATGGCGAACTTTTGATCTACACAAAACCCAAGTCTAAACGGTGCCCTAAGGGCTGTATATATGGAGGAAGAGGGGGTGAATTTCGTGGCCCTTGGTGGAGGGGTCCGAAACTAACCCTATCTCTTGTTTCCCCACACATACGGACTCTAAAAATAGCCTATACTAATGTATTTCGAAATTACATGGGCCTGGCCCAATAATAAGGTGACGCAGCACCTAGAATAGCCTATGGACGAATATTATGAAGTGGCATCTTGTATATTTTGTCCAAGGCTTCATGCACTCCTTATGGTGGCTTCAAAGTCCTGAAATCATCACTTGTAACTCCGTTCTTGATCTCCTTGCATGCCATCAACTCCATGTGTGTTCTTGCTCCAATGTTCATCCTTCTCCAAGCTAGGCCCTTCATTTGTAAGCAAAACAAATGTATCCAATTTAGGCAGATCATATTCTCATGAACATTAGAATCATTACCAAGAAACGAAAGTACCGGTAATTTAGTTGGCGTCTTGTGAGCTCTAGTAATTGGTCCAAGATGTATAGCAGCAGGGGCTGTGGGTGTAACAATGGTATTGATGTCCTCATCATCCTCCCTTCTTGAAATGAAGTCGCCCTCGACGGAAGTTCATCTTCCTCACCCAAATATGGCTTCAAATCTGCAATGTTAAAAGTGGACTAACCCCAAAATCTGCAGCAGCTCAAGTTTATATGCATTATCATTTACTTTCTCCAACACCTTAAAGGGACCAGCAGCACGTGGCATTAGCTTTGATTTGCGCAAATCAGGAAATCTATCCTTACGCAAATGTAACCAAACAAGATCTCCAGATGCAAACACAACATGTTTTCTACCCTTATCTCCAGCAAGTTTATATTTAGCATTCATACGCTCAATGTTTTCCTTAGTTAACTCATGCGTTTTTGAAATCAACTCAGCACGTTCTTTAGCATCAAAATTAACCTTCTCTGAAGATGGAAGAGGTAACAAATCAATAGGTGCACGAGGTAGGAAACCATACACAACTTCAAAAGGGCACATCTTAGTAGTAGAATGCAATGAACGATTATAAGCAAATTCAATATGAGGCAAGCATTCCTCCCACATTTTCTTATTTTTCTTTAGAACATCCCTAAGCATAGTAGACAATGTTCTATTGACTACTTCAGTTTGTCCATCAGTTTGGGGGTGACAAGTAGTACTAAAAAGCAGTTTAGTCCCCAACTTAGCCCATAAACATCTCCAAAAGTGGCTAAGAAATTTAGTATCACGATCTGAAACAATAGTATTTGGCACACCATGCAAACGAATAATTTCACCAAAGAACAAATCAGCAACATTGACAAAGATCATCGCTTTTATGACATGGTATAAAGTGTGCCATTTTCGAGAATCTATCCACGACAACAAATATGCTATCCCTCCCCTTCTTTGTTCTAGGTAAACCTAAACAAAGTCCATAGATATATCCTCCCAAGGAACACTAGGTACAGGCAAAGGCATATATAAACCATGAGGATTGAGTCGTGACTTAGCTTTTTGACATGTAGTGCAGCGAGCAATAAAACGCCAACATCCCGCCTCATCTTTGGCCAAAAGAAATGTGTAGCAAGTACGCCCTCCGCCTTCTTCACGCCAAAGTGTCCCATTAGTCCTCCTCCATGCGCCTCTGCAACAACAAAAGACGAACGGAGCTAGCTGGAATGCATAGCTTGTTAGCACGAACACAAATCCATCATTAACGACAAACTTGTTCCATGTTCTTCCTTCTTTACAATTCTGCAATACATCTTTAAAATCAGCATCATGCACATATTGATCTTTGATGGTCTCCAAACCAAATATTTTGAAGTCAAGTTGTGAAAGCATAGTATAGCGATTTAGACAATGCATCAAGAATAACATTTTCTTTACCCTTCTTGTGTTTAATGACATAAGGGAAAGTCTCAATGAATTCAACCCATTTAGCATGTCTACGATTCAGTTTAGCTTGACTTTTAATATGTTTCAAAGATTCATGATCGAATGTATAACAAATTCTTTGGGCCATAAATAATGTTGCCATGTTTCTAAAGTCCTAACAAGAGCATATAATTCTTTATCATAAGTAGAGTAATTCAGACTAGGCCCACTCAATTTTTCGTAAAAGTATGCAACAGGTTTGCCATCTTGTAATAACACACCTCCTAATCCAATTCCACTAGCATCACATTCAAGCTCAAAAGTCTTATTAAAATCAGAAGTTGGAGTAAAGGAGCATGTGTCAACTTAGCTTTCAATACCGTGAAGGCTTCTTCCGTATGCGGTACCCCAAACAAAAGGCACATCCTTCTTTGTAAGCTCGTTGAGAGGTGTAGCAATGGTGCTGAAATCTCTCACAAAACGCCTATAAAACCAGCGAGGCCAAGGAAACTCCTCACTTGTGTGACCGCTTTGGGCTGTGGCCAACTCTCAATAGCTTCAATCTTGGCTTTATCAACTTCAATTCCTCGTGGAGTAACAACATAGCCAAGAAAAGATACTCGGTCGGTGCAAAAGGTGCACTTCCCAAGGTTACCAAACAAACGTGCATCACGAGAGCATTAAAAACAGCACGAAATGTTCCAAATGTTCTTCCAAAGATTTGCTATAAATCAAGATATCATCAAAATAGACTACCACAAATCGTCCAATGAAAGCACGAAAACTTCGCTCATTAATCTCATGAAAGTACTAGGTGCATTAGTTAACCCAAAAGGCATGACTAACCACTCATATAATCCAAACTTAGTTTTAAATGCTGTTTTCCATTCATCTCCCAATTTCATACGAATTTGATGGTATCCACTATGCAAATCAACTTTGGAGAATATTGTAGAGCCACTCAATTCATCAAGCATATCATCTAGCCTAGGAATAGGGTGACGATAACTAATAGTAATATTATTGATGCCTCTACAATCAACACACATACGTGACGTACCATCCTTTTTCGCACTAGAATAATAGGAACAGCACAAGGACTAAGGGATTCGCAGATATAACCTTTGTCGAGCAGCTCTCCTGATTTGACGATAATCTCCTTCGCCTCCTCCGGATTGGTACGGTATGGTGCACGGTTGGTAATGATGCACCGGAATTAAGTCAATTTGATGCTCAATCCTCGAATAGGTGGTAATCCCGTGGCACGCCTTGTGGAAAGACGCCACAACTCCCCGCAAAATGTTAGTGACAGCAGGGGCCAAAGAGGAAGGCACGCCCTCGAATGAAAATAATGCCTCTTTGCACACAAAAGCATAGCAAATAGATTTGCTAAAATCTAGCTCATCAATATCAGATTTGGTGGCAAGTAAACATGCACTTTTCAATTTAATTTCGAAGCAACAAGAGATGGTTTATTATTAGGCTTCATGTGTTGCTCAAATTCTTTTGCCACAATCTGATTTTCACTCTTATTTTTCTCCTGTTTTGCTTTATTAGCTCTATTAATATCATCTTTCAAAATGGACTCAGAGTCATAGGAAGCAAAGTAATATTTTTATCTTTATGAACAAGAGTATACTCGATTGTTTCTACCATGGTGTACAGAATTTTTATCAAATTGCCATGGTCTACCAAGTAACAAGGAACATGCTTGCATAGGTACCACATCACAATCAACATAATCAGCATATGTAGAGATACTAAAATGCACACTGAACAAAGACGTGTTACCTTAACCTTGCCGCTGTTGTTGAACCATTGGATGTAGTAAGGATGTGGATGTGGTCTTGTGGTGAGAGATAGCTTCTCCACCATCTCCATGCTAGCCAAGTTGTTGCAGCTCCTCCATCTATGATGACGCTAATAGAACGCTCCTTCACAACTCCTTTGTATGGAACAAATTATGCCTCTGATTTTGCTCACTTGTGTAACTCTGCACACTCAAAACACGTTGAGCAACTAAACATTCATACCACCAAGATCTTCAAAGAGCCATGTATTGTGTCTCATGATCGTAATCATCTCCACCGTGTTCCTCATGTGTAATAAGAGCCAAAGTCTCCTCATCATAGTCACTAGCGGACTCATACCCACCATCCTCGTGAGCAATCATCACACGCTGAGATTTGCATTCTCTCGAAAATGTCCTCTTCCCTTACAACGACGACAAATAATATCACTTGTGTGCCCTGCTGACGCCATGGAAGAAGAAGAGCTCAGTGCAGGTCCGCAGGTGTGCTCTTGGCGATAGTGGTGGTTGTGCCTGTTTCTTGTATCACGGTTGGAGGTGGCACCCGAGGTGAGGTGGCGAAACGTGGAAGTAGATGATGCACGTGGTGTCCATGATGAAGGTCGACCTGCAGAAAAGTTAGTCCGCGCCAATGCCCGCCGATCCTGACTTCACGCTCAGCTTTACAAGCAAGATGGAATAAACGAGTGATATTATTATAATCCTTATAGTCTAGAATGGTCTGAATCTCTATTTAATCCACCCGTAAAACGTGCAAGCATAGCTTCATTCTCCTCAACAATACCACATCTAATCAAGCCAGTTTGTAATTCCCGATAATATTCTTCTACAGAATTTTTTCCTTGTCTTAAGCGCTGCAATTTTTGAAGTAATTCACGTTGATAATATGGTGGAACCCAACGAGTACGCATAGCAGTTTTCAAAGCAGCCCAAGTAGCTGGAACAGGATATAATCTACAATGTTCGCACCACCAAACACATGCAAAGCTAGTGAAAGCACAAACAGCAGCAGGAACACGCCTCTCCTCGTGATATTGTAAACATGTAAATCGTTGTTCAGTTTCTAACTCCCAAGTAAGATATATATCAGGAACATATCTACCCTCAAATGGTGGAATATTCAATTTCAGTTTAGGGAGATGGTCATGATCTCGTACCTGAGGGGGAGCCTTAACATTGCCATTATTTGCATGTGGACGACCTGGTGGTTGTGGTGCTGGTGGTTGCACGTAGTTCTAATGTTGATCAACCTCCTCCTCGTAATCTCCCACATAATCGTCCTCGTCGGTACTAGCAGCAGCAGTAGCAGGAGCCAAAGAAGCACCAACAGCAGTAGCAGCGGCACCAGAATTTTGTCCTGGCTCAATAGGAACACGCTGAGCTCGGCCCATACCGATTCGGAAGGGGCGAGTTGTTGTCGCTGCAGAGGTGCGATAGGTGCAGCCAGCGGTGGTTGTGGAAAACGCACGAGCAATTCATCAAACTTGCTATCAAGCTTTGTTTCAAACGCCTTCTCAATGCCATCTATCTTCTCCATGGCCTCGTCAAATCTGTTTAGCACATCTTGCACCTGTCCAATCATCATTTGCTGAAACTTATCATGTAGCTGTTTGTTCGTCAGTTCTCCCAATCAGTCTCATCGCCTTGTGATCCTGCCATGGTTAGCAGCAAATAGAAACACACAAGAATATGATCCTACAGGCTACTAAGAAGTGGTGGTGGTGTATCACAAACCCGCAAGCAAATCTCAAATTCTTACCAGTTCTTACCAAAGAAGCGGTGGTGATCGGCAACCGCTAGAAGTCAAAACTCTCAAAGCTTGGATATAGCGATTACTGTGGAGAGTCCAACGACGACGAGATGTATGTGGAGCTGGGAAGGCTTATAATATGGTAGCAAAAGGGTCAAGAATAATCAATTCAGAGATGCAAAGTTGAATAAACGCCAACGACGGATCAGGTCTGGTCCTAGGCTAGACCGTGCTAGAGACGTGAGCCTAGAACACTAACAAAATCACGGCACAAGCACGTAAACAAGGGAGGAGCACACTGAATTTTTTTTTCGCTTTTTTTTTTTTTTTTTTGCTGATTTTTTTTTTTGCGCTGTTTTTTTTTTTTTGCGAAATCACTATAATGGCGAAAGTGTCTCAAAACTCTTCCCAGTCAAACTCGACAGATGGGCACGAAATTTTTCGACAAATTTTTTTTTTCGATCGCCTCGACCCAAAATCGAAACGGGTCAAAAAACTTTCTATAACGGCGATCGCTCAATACGCTTAGAAACACCTAAAAATAGGATAGCCGTAAAATTTTTATCCCGTATGCTTTTTTTTTTTTTTTTGGAAACCAACCTCTTCTACGGACGGCAAAAGATTGCTGAATCCAAACCTACTCGTAAAAGGAAACACGAATTGAAAACTAGATGGATCCCGAAAACAAACCTAATATGCAAGGGACTCGGATTGGTGGTGGATATATGGTGGTCGATGGCAGCGGTGGTGATATATGGCAGCGGTGGTGGTATATGGATACGGATTCGAAGCGGTGGCGGATAAGCGGTGGTGGTAGATGGCAGGGCGATGATAATGGTGCGGCGGCGGCGTGACAACTTATGACCACAACTCAAACTCTAAAAGACTAGACTCTAAGACCAAAGACTAGACACGACGATGCAACCGCAAATTCAACAATGCAAATACGTAAAAGATTATGCAAAGGCTCGATTGGTTCGGATAGGATGAACTAACCCTAATTTTTTTTTGGCTTTTTCGTGGACTATAGGTATGAAGACAGACTCGATCTAAACTATGAAAATCTGTAAAATCTCACCGAGCAACCTCGAAATCTGATACCACTTGATAGAGGCAAAGGTGTCCCGCCTTTCGATGAGATGGTGGATTTCGCTTTGGTGGAAGTCGACTTTGACGATCCGACTACGAAGCGGCGAGGACGCCGCTACTTTAGCAATCGCTAAACCAACTCCGAGAGGTTATTGACCACGCCGAGCACGATCAACCCGACCACGAGGGTCTATTTCTGCGAGCAAACGAAGAACAAGCAAGAAACTGAGATTGCAACTGGATATTGCGAATTTAAGATGAAAGCTTTATTGATCAAGGTGGGGTTCTGTGGACGCTTTGTCCGTCGTTGAACACAAACGGCACGCGGGTTGCAGCTATGGCTAACTTTTGATCTAAACAAAACCTAAGTCTAAACGGTGCCCTAAGGGCTGTATATATGGAGGAAGAGGGGTGAATTTCGTGGCCCTTGGTGGAGGGGTCCAAACTAACCCTATCTCTTGTTTCCCCACACATACGGACTCTAAAAATAGCCTATACTAATGTATTTCGAAATTACATGGGCCTGGCCCAATAATAAGGTGACGCAAGACCTAGAATAGCCTATGGACGAATATTATGAAGTGGCATCTTGTATATTTCGTCCAAGGCTTCATGCACTCCTTATGGTGGCTTCAAAGTCCTGAAATCATCACTTGTAACTCCGTTCTGATCTCCTTATGCATGCCATCAACTCCATGTGTGTTCTTGCTCCAATGTTCATCCTTCTCCAAGCTAGGCCCTTCATTTGTAAGCAAAACAAATGTATCCAATTTAGGCAGCATCATATTCTCATGAACATTAGAATCATTACCAAGAAACGAAAGTACCGGTAATTTAGTTGGCGCATGCGAGCTCTAGTAATTGGTCCAAGATGTATAGCGTAAGGGGCTGGGGTGTAACAATGGTATTGATGTCCTCATCACTTATGGTGGCTTCAAAGTCTTGAAATCATCACTTATAACTCCGCTTTGATCCCTCATGCGCATGCCATCAACTCCATGTGTGTTCTTGCTCCAATGTTCATCCTTCTCCAAACTAGGCCCTTCATTTGTAAGCAAAACAAATGTATCCATTTTAGGCAGCATCATATTCTCATGAATATTAGAATCATTACCAAGAAACGAAAGTACCGGTAATTTAGTTGGCAAGGCGCGAGCTCTAGTAATTGGTCCAAGATGTATAGCAGCAGGGCTGTGGGTGTAACAATGGTATTGATGTCCTCATCACTTAAGCTTTCACGCATATGACCGCTGTTTCAGTAGTTGTTGTACTTGCCGCTGAATCTCCTTGGTTTCTTCAGATTGACACGGTATGGGGCTTTGTTTGGAAGTGGCGCCCGGTATGAGGTCAATTGATGCTCAATGCCTCAGAGAGGAGGTAGACCCGAGGTAGCTCATCGGGGAACACATCTTGAAATTCCTGCAAAGAGATTGAAACACCAAAGGTAGCTCATGAGTGGTGTTAGTTTTGGTTCGCCATCCTTGCACACAAGGATAAAGTGCATCACACTCGATGGGATCTCACACACTTCTCTCATCTCATGTTTGGTGGCTTAATAGTATGAGGTTTTTCTCTAGGCTAAGAGGCGCCAAATTTGGCTTGTGGCTCTCACTCACTTTTTGGTGGCTCACTTTCTCACTCTTCTCTTTGGTTGGTGGCTTGTTTGTCGGCTATCACTTGACTAGGAGACATGGGTCGAGGACATATTCTTTGCCTTTCATCTTGAAGCTATAGTTGTTTGTACGCCCATTGTGGTAGACACCACGGTCGAATTGCCATGGCCGACCAAGGAGGAGGTGGCAAACGGTCATTGGGACCACATCACACTCCAAAGTGTCCTCATATGCACCTATTTTGAAGGATACTTGGACCGATGCTCAACTCAGATAGTGCCGAGTCACTTAGCCATTGAACCTTGTAGGGTTGCGGATGCTTCTTCTTGACTAATTGGAGCTTGGAGCATAGTTCTTCGCTTGCTGTTGTGGCAACTACCTCCATCGATGATGACCTTGACGGATCTCCCATTGATGTCGGCCTTTGTGTGGAAGATGTGGCATCGCTGGTCTTCTTCTTGTTGATGTTGAAGTGTCAAGACCTTGGAGACAACAAGAGCGGACTTGTATCTTCATCACAAAAGACTTGATCATCTTCATCCTCGCTGATGCGCCGCATGGCCACTTGCTCGATAGCGCCCATTTCATCTTCACTCATTGAGTCATAGGTGCCATCGCTGTTGAGTATCATGGTCCGCTTGTTGGTGCATTCATATGACTTGTGGCCTCGGCCGCCGCAAGTAAAACACTTGAAGGAGCTTGTCTTGACGGTCTCATCGCTTGGAGTAGATAATGAAGCACGGGCTTGGGGTTGCTTGTAGTAGGAGGAGGATGACTTGAACTTGTAGAAGCTTTATTGTAACTTGACTTGTCGTCGCTTGGTTGGATAAGGCTTGGTTGATGTCGGTTGGAGTAGTTGTTGAAGCTTGGTTGTTGGAGAAGTCAGATGCCTTGGATGAGTACTTGGCGATTTGAAGTCATCTTGTACTTGTCGCTCCGCCTTGGTAGCTTGATGCACGAGCTCAATGAGGTTGGAGTAAGGTTGAAGTCGGCGATCTTCTTGATGGGATGGTTGAGTCCATTCAAGAATCGTGCCATTGTTTGCTCATCATCTTCCTTGACATTGGCTCGAATCATGGCAATCTCCATTTCTTTGTAGTATTCTTCAACACTCTTTGTTCCTTGCTTGAGGAGTTGTAGCTTCTTGAAGAGATCACGGTTGTAGTAGGTGGGCACAAAGCGTGCTCGCATGACATCCTTCATTTGAGCCCAAGTGGTGATTGGAGGTTCACCTCTTGCTTGTCGGCGCTCAAGGATTTGTTCCCACCATATGAGCACATAGTCTTGGAAATCAAGTGATGCCATAGAGATCTTCTTTTCTTCATCATAGTTGTGCAAACGAAAGATTTTGTCGACCTTCAATGCCCATGAGAGGTATTCTTCGGGATCATTGGTTCCATTGAACTTGGGCATTGTGAACTTGAGCTTGCCATAGCGTTGTTCTTCATTGTGTTGAGGTCGATGTTGATGATGACATTCTTGACGTGGAGGGTAATCATCCTCATGTTGCTCTTGGCGAGGAGGAAGTCCATGATCAACTTGCTCTTGTCGACCTTTTGAGGTTGAGGTTGAGCTTGAGGAGCTTGTGGAGCTTGTGGAGGAGCTTGACGTTATGCACGCCGGATGGTAGTTCCTCTCTTGTATTTCTTCTCAAGGGCTTCCTCTTGATTGCGCCTTTCGCGATTGCGGTTGGCTTATAGCTCGACTTGATGCTTGAAGGAACGCTCCGCCAAGAGCTTGTGCTTCTCGTTGTTGTTGTTGAAGATGTTGGGCCTCGGATCTTGTTACGCTTTGATGTAGTCGCTACCGTTTGTTCTTGTTGGCATTTAAGACGTTGTCGTTTTGAGCTTGAGCAAATGCCACTTGGTTCGATTGAGGACGAGGAACTTGTTCATCAACTTGCTCTTGGGGATGCTTGTCATGTAGCGGGTTGCGGATGCATGACGGTCTTGACGCTGCTGCGTCAAGAGTGTTCGATGACGGTGTACTTGTGTCGGAGAAGGAGTCGCCGGAGTGGCGACTTGAGTGGCTCCGCCTTGAGTGTGAAGAGGTAGAAGTACGCCGCTTCACCAACAAGGCGCGAATCTCGCCCATTCTTGCATCGTTTCTTTCTTGTGCGCGCTTAGTTTGTTGTCGGCGTAATCTCATGTACGCTGCTCGGAGAGTCGCAAGTCGGTGGAGAGGTTGTCGATGCGTTTCGCCATTGCTTGTTGCTCTTGATGGAGAGCTCACAGCGCCAAAGAGGTGGCTCTTGGTGACGATGATGACATGTCGCCGCCTTGCTCGATGAAGAGTGGATTTGTAGAAGAACTTGGCCTATCCATCATTTCAAGCAAATTGTGAGTTGTGGAAGGAGAAGAACGAATACCAATGTACCTTTGACCGTTGAAGATGAATCAAGTTCACTCAAATGCGGACAATGAAATAGCACTATTGGTACCGATCCTTGTCGATTCTCACACCTACACAAGTAAAAGCTTTTGGTGGAGCTTGGTTAGATGGTGGCACAAAATTGATTGCAATCGTTAGCTTGACTCAAAATGTTGAAGAAGATTCGCAAATTCAAGATATGCAACAAGTAGACCAAGCAAGTAGTGGTACACGGAAACACACACGCAAATAGATAAATGGGATTGTGCAAACCAAAATGAGCCAAAATGTGGAATCCACGAAAATGCTCTTGTTGCACAATACTAGAGAGACGCTAGCACGATTGCAATAATAGGCGGATACGGAGCTTGTGCACAACCTACTAGGCAAAAATGCAACGATCTCTATTCCAAGTATTCTATATGTATGGTGTATCGTGCAATGATCCAAGATGATCTTATATGACAATCTTAATGTTGTATGATGCTATGCTTGTTGCTTATAAGCTCTTTGCTTATCTTTCCTCTTTCCTTAAAAGCTTGAGTGGCTATTTCTCTTGAGCTCTTTTCTTATGCAAACTTGACTAACTAAGATAGCAATTGTGTATGCGATGACAACTTTGTGACACACAAGTTGATTCCAGATATGCACCTCAAGGTATGTATGATATGGTGTATGCAACTAATGTGCACAAGTCACTTTGCCGCAATACTCAATGGCTAGTCTCGTGGGTAAGCAACGCAAAAGATGGTATATGATGGTTATCAATGCAATCACAAGGTATGACAAAGATGTCGTCGATGTTACCGTCCGTAGCGAAGATGAGTAGCCGACCAAATTGAGCGTTTGTTGTTGATGTCACACCGCGGCTAAATAGCCGAAACACAAGAGGACACGGAAATCTCACTCAAATTGTCGAACTCAAAATTGAATGGTAGTACGGAGGTTGAGTCTTAGGGTTTGGCAATTGGAAATGGTGTTGGATGGGTGGGAAGGGTGTATATGTGTGGATGGTGGTGGTGGTGGATGGGGCTGCAGAATCTGCAGTTTCGGCAGAGGAAGATGGATGATCCGGGCCAGGAGCCGGATGATCCGTGTATGTCCGGATGATCCGGGACTTGGTCCGGATGATCCGGGCAGGTCAACCGCGCACGGGAACAACTCGGGAAGAACACGAAGATGGGGTGGAAATTGACGATTTCGGGGATTTTGGATGGATTTCGAGGGGGAGAAGGTGGGGAAACACAAGATCCACGAGTTACACACCGAATCTACGGATCAAAAACAACAAAACATCATCAAAACTAACAAATCACAAAAAATTTTGGGGGGTATTTTTGTGGGGATTTTCGGATTTTAGGACGAAAACAACAAAATCAAGCTAGAAGTCACGGGGCAGGGGCTCCAAAAACATGATCAACATGGCTCATGATACCATATGATGTAGGGTGGACCCCTAATTCGTCGATCTTTCACGTTTGGAGGGGATCCTACGGAGGGAACACGAAGAACATGCGGAAGCACGAGGGAAAACACGGGGAAAACGAGAGGAAATCACTCAACCAACAAGGAATCGATCACACAAGTGCTAGATCAACATACACACATGAGATCCACAAGATACATAGTCAACTAGGGTAAGGATACAACGGAACCGTTCATCTCCAAGAGGAGGCCTTGATGTTCTTCCCTAGGTAGGGTCTTGAATCCAAGGGATCTTCTCCGAAGGAGGTCCTGATCTCCGAGGAGAAGTAACCGAGTGGATGAGCAAAGGCTCTCACACAAATATGAGCTAATCCAATGCTAAGTCTCGAAGTGAGGAGAGGGGGTCCTATATATTGAGTCTGGGGCGAAGGGGTACATGGGTTAAGCCCAACACGCGCGCGCAGGCGCTGGCCGGATGATCCGGACGAGGGTCCGGATGTTCCGGGCTGGTCCGGATGATCCGGGTGGAGGCCCGGATGAGCTGGAGGGTCGGCTGGTGGTCGCGCAGGGCCGGATGTCCGGCTGGAGGTCCGGATGTCCGGGCCGACCGGATGATCCGGCTTCAGGGTGGAGCTTCTGTAGCCTTCAGTCGATTTGGCCGGATCGTCCGGACCGGGGTCCGGATCGTCTGCTCGTCTCGATCGTCTGGCCGCCGTCCGAATCGTCCGCCACCCCGGTCCTTGGTGCTTTTTCCTCCGCCTTCCCGCATGTCTTCGCTTCCTGCCTCTCCTTGCTTCCTAGCCTCTTCATGGTTGACTCTTGGTACCGAGTATGCATAGCATTTCCGCTTGAGGTAGTAACCATGTCTCATGTGAATCGAAGGGGAGTTGTGAGAGGATTGATGTCACCTCGGTTTCAAGAGCTCTTGCACGTGCTCGAGTCATCGTCCCTTGTGGTGTTGTAGGTGTTGATGTAGAGTCCATGGGGATGATGAACGGATGCTCCACATCACGGATCCTTTCGAAGGGAGGGGATATGATGCGGAGCATCCTTACCCTAGTTCACTATGTATCCTCCTCTTGGGGTACCGCACAGGAAGAAGCCTTCACGGTATTGAAAGCTAAGTTGACACATGCTCCTTTACTCCAACTTCCTGATTTTAATAAGACTTTTGAGCTTGAATGTGATGCTAGTGGAATTGGATTAGGAGGTGTGTTATTACAAGATGGCAAACCTGTTGCATACTTTTCCGAAAAATTGAATGGGCCTAGTCTGAATTATTCTACTTATGATAAAGAATTATATGCTCTTGTTCGGACTTTAGAAACATGGCAACATTATTTATGGCCCAAAGAATTTGTTATACATTCTGATCATGAATCTTTGAAACATATTAAAAGTCAAGCTAAACTGAATCGTAGACATGCTAAATGGGTTGAATTCATTGAGACTTTCCTTATGTCATTAAACACAAGAAGGGTAAAGAAAATGTTATTGCCGATGCATTGTCTCGTCGCTATACTATGCTTTCACAACTTGACTTCAAAATATTTGGTTTGGAGACCATCAAAGATCAATATGTGCATGATGCTGATTTTAAAGATGTATTGCAGAATTGTAAAGAAGGTAGAACATGGAACAAGTTCACATTAATGATGGATTGCTTCGCTCTAACAAGCTATGCATTCTAGCTAGCTCTGCTCGCTCTTTTGTTGTTGCAGGAGGCGATGGAGGAGGACTAATGGGACACTTTGGCGTGAAGAAGACCGAGGATATACTAGCTACACATTTCTTTTGGCCAAAGATGAGACGGATGTTGAGCGCTTTGTTGCTCAACGCACTACATGTCAAAAAGCTAAGTCACGACTCAATCCTCATGGTTTATATATGCCTTTGCTCGTACTCAAGTGTTCCTTGGGAGGATATATCTATGGACTTTGTTTTAGGTTTACCTCTAACAAAGAAGGGAGGGATAGCATATTTGTTGTCGTGGATAGATTCTCTAAAATGGCACACTTTATACCATGTCATAAAAGCGATGATGTCGTTAATGTTGCTGATTTGTTCTTTCGTGAAATTATTCGCTTGCATGGTGTGCCAAATACTATTGTTTCAGATCGTGATACTAAATTTCTTAGCCACTTTTGGAGATGTTTATGGGCTAAGTTTGGGACTAAACTACTTTTTAGTACTACTTGTCACCCCCAAACCGATGGATAAACTGAAGTAGTCAATAGAACATTGTCTACTATGCTTAGGGCTGTTTTGAAGAATAATAAGAAAATGTGGGAAGAATGCTTGCCTCATATTGAATTTGCTTATAATCGCTCATTGCATTCTACTACTAAGATGTGCCTTTTGAAATTGTGTATGGTTTCCTACCTCGCACCTATTGATTTATTGCCTCTTCCATCTTCGGAGAAGGTTAATTTTGATGCTAAAGAACGTATGAGTTGATTTTAAAAATGCATGAGTTAACTAAGGAAAACATTGAGCGATGAATGCTAAATATAAACTTGCCGGAGATAAGGGTAGAAAACATGTTGTGTTTGCACCGAGATCTTGTTTGGTTACATTTATGTAAGGATAGATTTCCGATTTGCGCAAATCAAAGCTAATGCCACGTGTCGCTGGTCCCTTTAAGGTGTTGGAGAAAGTAAATGATAATGCATATAAACTTGAGCTGCCTCGCAGATTTTGGGGTTAGTCCCACTTTTAACATTGCAGATTTGAAGCCATATTTGGTGAGGAAGATGAACTTCCGTCGAGGACGACTTCATTTCAAGAAGGGAGGATGATGAGGACATCAATACCATTGTTACACCCACAGCCCCCGCCGCTATACATACCGGACCAATTACTAGAGCTCACAAGACGCCAACTAAATTACTGTGTACTTTCGCTTCTTGGTAATGATTCTAATGTTCATGAGAATATGATGTCGCTTAAATTGGATACATTTGTTTTGCTTACAAATGAAGGGCCTAGCTTGGAGAAGGATGAACATTGGAGCAAGAACACACATGGAGTTGATGGCATGCGCAAGGAGATCAAGAACGGAGTTACAAGTGATGATTTCAGACTTTGAAGCCACCATAAGGAGTGCATGAAGCCTTGGACGAAATATACAAGATGCCACTTCATAATATTCGTCCATAGGCTATTCTAGGTGCTGCACACCTTATTATTGGGCCAGGCCCATGTAATTTCGAAATACATTAGTATAGGCTATTTTAGAGTCCAGATGTGTGGGGAACAAGAGATAGGGTTAGTTTCGACCCTCCACCAAGGGCCACGAAATTCACCCCTCTTCCTCCATATATACAGCCCTTAGGGCACCATTTAGACTTGGGTTTTGTTTAGATCAAAAGTTCGCCATAGCTGCAACTTCACAGATTTCGCTTGTGTTCAACGACTGCATAAAGGCGCCACAGTAACCCCACCTTGATCAATAAAGCTTCCATCTTATATTCGCAATATCCAGATTGCAATCTCAGCTTGCTTGTTCTTCGCTTGCTCGCAGGAAATAGACCTCGTGGTCGTTGATCGTGTTCGCGGGTCAATAACCTCTCGGAGTTGGTTTAGCGACATAAGGCGCGACGCCCTCGCACGCTCAGTAGTCGGATCGCCAAAGTCGACTTCCACCAAAGCGAAATCCACCATCTCATCGAAAGACGGACACCTTTGCCTCTATCAAGTGGTATCAGATTTCCGTGTTGTTGCTCGTGAGATTTTACAGCTTTTCGTAGTTTAGATCGAGTCTGTTCTTCATACCTACAGTCCACGTAAACAGCCAAAAAAATTAGGGTTAGGTCATCATATCCAACCAATCTGAGCCTTTGCATAATCTTTTTCAGATTTGCGTTGTTGAATTTGCGTTGCATCGCCGTGTCGAGTTGCTGGTCTTAGAGTCTAGTCTTTAGAGTTTCGAAGTTCTGGTCATAAGTTGTCACGCCGCCGCCGCACCATCATCATCGCCTCGCCATCTACCACCACCGCTTATCCGCCACCGCTCAATCCAGATCCATATACCACCACCGCTGCCATATACCACCACCGCTGCTATATACCACCACCATATATCCACCACCAATCCGAAGTTCCTTGCATATTAGATTTGTTTTCGATCCATCTAATTTCCGATTCGTGTTTCCTTGTCTCGAGTAGGTTTCGATTCCAGCAATCTTTTGTCGTCCGTAGAAGAGGTTGGTTTCAAAAAAAAATAATAATAATTCCAAAACGCACAGATAAAAAAAATTTCGCTATCCTATTTTTAGGTGTTTCTAAGCGTATTGAGCCAACCAAGATAGAAAGTTTTTTGACCTGCTTCAGCTTTTGGGTCCGGCAAAAAAAAAAAAAATTTTGGTCGAAAAATTTCGTGCCCATCCCGCTCATTGACCTGGGAAGAGTTTTGAGACACTCGCCATTATAGTGATTTTTCACAAAAAAAAAGCAAGCAAAAAAAAAAGCAAAAAAAAAAAAGCGAAAAAAATTCAGAGTGTGCTTTTCCTTTGTTTACGCAGCAGCGCCGTGATTTTGTTAGTGTTCTAGGCTCGCCTCTAGCACGGTTCAGCCTAGGACCAGACAAGACTGTCAAGAGCGCTTATTCAACTTTGCATCTCTCGATTTGATTATTGTCAATCTTTTTGCTACCATATTATAAGCCTTCCCAGCTCCACATACATCTACGCCAGTATGCTTGATTCTCCCCGTAATCGCTATAGCCAAGCTTTGAGAGTTTTGACTACAACGGTTGCCGATCACCACCGCCGCTGGGTAAGAACCGTAAGAATTTGAGATTTGCTTCACGGATTTGTGACCGCCCACCACACCACCACCACCACTTCCTAGTAGTCTCAGAGGATCATATTCTTGTGTGTTTCTATTGTCTGCTAACCATGGCAGGAACACAGCCGATGAGACTGATTGGGAGAACTCGACAAACAAACAGCTACATGATAAGTTTCAGAAATGATGATTGGACAGTGAAGATGTGGTAAACAGATTTGACGAGGCCATGGAGAAGATAGATGGCATTGAGAAGACGCTTGAAACAAAGCTTGATAGCAAGTTTGATGAATTGCTCGCTTTTCCACAACCACCGCCGGCTGCACCTATCGCACCTCTCAAGAACGACAACAACTACGCCCTTCCGAATCAGATGGACGAGCTCAACGTGTTCCTATTGAGCCAGACAAAATTCGTGCCATTGCCATCATTGTTGGTGCTTCTTTGGCTCTCGCCATCGCTGTCTGCCGGTACCGACGAGGATGATTATGTGGAAGATTACGAGGATGAGGTTGATCAACATCGTAACTACGCGCAACCACCAGCACCACAACCACCAGTGTCGCCCACATGCAAATAATGGCAATGTTAGGGCTCCTCAGTACGCCGATCATGACCATCTCCCTAAACTGAAATTGAATATTCCACCATTTGAGGGTAGATATGTTCCCGATATATATCTTACTTGGGAGTTAGAAACTGAACAACGATTTACATGTTTACAATATCCCGAGGAGAGACGTGTTCTCGCTGCTGTTTGTGCTTTCACTAGCTTTGCATGTGTTTGGTGGTCCTAACATTGTAGATTATATCCTGCTCCAGCTACTTGGGCTGCTTTGAAAACTGCTATGCGATCGCTGGTTCCACCATATTATCAACGTGAATTACTTCAAAATTGCAGCGCTTAAGACAAGGAAAAATTCTGTAGAAGAATATTATCGAATTGCAAACCGCTTGATTAGATGTGGTATTGTTGAGGAGAATGAAGCTATGCTTGCACGCTTTTCGGGTGGATTAAATAGAGAGATTCGCACCATTCTAGACTATAAGGATTATAATAATATCACTGCTTATTCCATCTTGCTTGTAAAGTGAACGTGAAGTGCAGGATCGACAGCATTGGCGCCGCACTAACTTTTCTCGCAGGTCGACCTTCCACATGGACACCACGCATCATCTACTTCCACCGCACCATCACCTCCTTCAAAGCCACCTCCAACCGTGATACAAGAAAGGTGCACAACCACCACTATCTCGCCAAGAGCACACCGCTGGGCCTGCATAGAGCTCTTCTTCCATGGCGCCAACAGGCACACAAGTGATATTATTTGTCGTCATTGTAAGGGAAGAGGACATTTTATGAGAGAATGCAAATCTCAGCGCAGTGATGATTGCTACGAGGATGGTGGGTATGAGTCCGCTTAGTGACTATGATGAGGAGACTTTGGCTCTTATTACACATGAGGAACACGGTGGAGATGATTCTGATCATGAGACACAATACATGGCTGCCAAGATGCCGACAGTATGAATGTTTAGTTGCTCAACGTGTTTTGAGTGTGCAGGTTACACAAGCTGAGCAAAATCAGAGGCATAATTTGTTCCATACAAAGGAGTTGTGAAGGAACGCTCTATTTGCGCCATCATAGATGGAGGGAGCTGCAACAACTTGGCTAGCATGGAGATGGTGGAGAAGCTATCTCTCACCACAAGACCACATCCACATCCTTACTACATCCAATGGTTCAACAACAGCGCAAGGTGAAGGTAACACGATCGCTCATGTGCATTTTAGTATCTCTACATATGCTGATTATGTTGATTGTGATGTGGTACCTATGCAAGCATGTTCCTTGTTACTTGGTAGACCATGGCAATTTGATAAAATTTCAGACACCATGGTAGAAACAATCAAGATACTCTTGTTCATAAAGATAAAAATATTACTTTGCTTCCTATGACTCTGAGTCCATTTTGAAAGATGATATTAATAGAGCTAATAAAGCAAAACAGAGAAAATAAGAGTGAAAATCAGATTGTGGCAAAAGAATTTGAGCAACACATGAAGCCTAATAATAAACCATCTACCGTTGCTTCAAATTAAATTGAAAAGTGCATGTTTACTTGCCACCAAATCTGATATTGATGAGCTAGATTTTGGCAAATCTATTTGCTATGCTTTTGTGTGCAAAGAGGCATTATTTTCATTCGAGGACGGTTTTCCTTTTTTGCCCCTCGCTGTCACTAACATTTTGCAGAGTTCACCGACGCCTTTCCACAAGACGCAAGCACCGGATTACCACCTATTCGAGGGATTGAGCATCAAATTGACTTAATTCCCGTGCATCATTACCCAACCGTGCACCATACCGCACTCAATCCAGAGGAGACGAAGGAGATTATGCGTCAAGTACAGTGAGCTGCTCGACAAAGGTTATATACGCCAATCCCTTAGTCCTTGTGTTGTTCCTATTATTCTAGTGCCGAAAAAGGATGGTACGTCACGATGTGTGTTGATTGTAGAGGCATCAATAATATTACTATTCGTTATCGCCACCCTATTCCTAGGCTAGATGATATGCTTGATGAATTGAGTGGCTCTACAATATTCTCCAAAGTTGATTTATGAGTGGATACCATCAAATTCGTATGAAATTGGGAGATGAATGGAAAACAGCATTTAAAACTAAGTTTGGATTATATGAGTGGTTAGTCATGCCTTTTGGGTTAACTAATGCACCTAGTACTTTCATGAGATTAATGAACGAAGTTTTACGTGCTTTCATTGACGATTTGTGGTAGTTTATTTTGATGATATACTGATTTATAGCAAATCTTTGGAAGAACATTTGGAACATTTACGTGTTGTTTTTAATGCTCTACGTGATGCACGCTTGTTTGGTAACCTTGGGAAGTGCACCTTTGCACCGATCGAGTATCTTTTCTTGGCTATGTTGTTACTCCACAGGAATTGAAGTTGATAAAGCCAAGATTGAAGCTATTGAGAGTTGGCCGCAGCCCAAAACGGTCACACAAGTGAGGAGTTTCTTGGCCTCGCTGGTTTCTATAGGCGCTTGAGAGATTTCAGCACCATTGCTGCACCTCTCAACGAGCTTACAAAGAAGGATGTGCCTTTTGTTTGGGGTACCGCACAGAAGAAGCCTTCACGGTATTGAAAGCTAAGTTGACACATGCCCTTTACTCCAACTTCCGATTTTAATAAGACTTTTGAGCTTGAATGTGATGCTAGTGGAATTGGATTAGAGGTGTGTTATTACAAGATGGCAAACCTGTTGTATACTTTTCTCAAAAATTGAATGGGCCTAGTCTGAATTATTCTACTTATGATAAAGAATTATATGCTCTTGTTCGGACTTTAGAAACATGGCAACATTATTTATGGCCCAAAGAATTTGTTATACATTCTGATCATGAATCTTTGAAACATATTAAAAGTCAAGCTAAACTGAATCGTAGACATGCTAAATGGGTTGAATTCATTGAGACTTTCCTTATGTCATTAAACACAAGAAGGGTAAAGAAAATGTTATTGCCGATGCATTGTCTCGTCAGCTATACTATGCTTTCACAACTTGACTTCAAAATATTTGGTTTGGAGACCATCAAAGATCAATATGTGCATGATGCTGATTTTAAAGATGTATTGCAGAATTGTAAAGAAGGTAGAACATGGAACAAGTTCGCATTAATGATGGATTGCTTCGCTCTAACAAGCTATGCATTCCAGCTAGCTCCGCTCGCTTTTTGTTGTTGTAGGAGGCGATGGAGGAGGACTAATGGGACACTTTGGCGTGAAGAAGACCGAGGATATACTAGCTACACATTTCTTTTGGCCAAAGATGAGACGGATGTTGAGCGCTTTGTTGCTCAACGCACTACATGTCAAAAAGCTAAGTCACGACTCAATCCTCATGGTTTATATATGCCTTTGCCTCGTACTCAAGTGTTCCTTGGGAGGATATATCTATGGACTTTGTTTTAGGTTTACCTCAACAAAGAAGGGAGGGATAGCATATTTGTTGTCGTGATAGATTCTCTAAAATGGCACACTTTATACCATGTCATAAAAGCGATGATGTTGTTAATGTTGCTGATTTGTTCTTTCGTGAAATTATTCGCTTGCATGGTGTGCCAAATACTATTGTTTCAGATCGTGATACTAAATTTCTTAGCCACTTTTGGAGATGTTTATGGGCTAAGTTGGGGACTAAACTACTTTTTAGTACTACTTGTCACCCCCAAACCGATGGATAAACCAAGTAGTCAATAGAACATTGTCTACTATGCTTAGGGCTGTTTTGAAGAATAATAAGAAAATGTGGGAAGAATGCTTGCCTCATATTGAATTTGCTTATAATCGCTCATTGCATTCTACTACTAAGATGTGCCCTTTGAAATTGTGTATGGTTTCCTACCTCGCACACCTATTGATTTATTGCCTCTTCCATCTTCGGAGAAGGTTAATTTTGATGCTAAAGAACGTGTTGAGTTGATTTTAAAATGCATGAGTTAACTAAGGAAAACATTGAGCGATGAATGCTAAATATAAACTTGCCGGAGATAAGGGTAGAAAACATGTTGTGTTTGCACCGAGATCTTGTTTGGTTACATTTATGTAAGGATAGATTTCCGATTTGCGCAAATCAAAGCTAATGCCACGTGCTGCTGGTCCCTTTAAGGTGTTGGAGAAAGTAAATGATAATGCATATAAACTTGAGCTGCCCGCAGATTTTGGGGTTAGTCCCACTTTTAACATTGCAGATTTGAAGCCATATTTGGGTGAGGAAGATGAACTTCCGTCGAGGACGACTTCATTTCAAGAAGGGAGGATGATGAGGACATCAATACCATTGTTACACCCACAGCCCCCGCTGCTATACATACCGGACCAATTACTAGAGCTCACAAGACGCCAACTAAATTACTGTGTACTTTCGCTTCGGGTAATGATTCTAATGTTCATGAGAATATGATGTCGCTTAAATTGGATACATTTGTTTTGCTTACAAATGAAGGGCCTAGCTTGGAGAAGGATGAACATTGGAGCAAGAACACACATGGAGTTGATGGCATGCGCAAGGAGATCAAGAACGGAGTTACAAGTGATGATTTCAGACTTTGAAGCCACCATAAGGATTGCATGAAGCCTTGGACGAAATATACAAGATGCCACTTCATAATATTCGCCCATAGGCTATTCTAGGTGCACACACCTTATTATTGGGCCAGGCCCATGTAATTTTGAAATACATTAGTATAGGCTATTTTAGAGTCCGTGTGTGGGGAACAAGAGATAGGGTTAGTTTCGACCCTCCACCAAGGGCCACGAAATTCACCCCTCTTCCTCCATATATACAGCCCTTAGGGCACCGCTTAGACTTGGGTTTTGTTTAGATCAAAAGTTCGCCATAGCTGCAACTTCGCTGCATTTCGCTTGTGTTCAACGACTGCATAAAGGCGCCACAGTAACCCCACCTTGATCAATAAAGCTTCCATCTTATATTCGCAATATCCAGATTGCAATCTCAGCTTGCTTGTTCTTCGCTTGCTCGCAGGAAATAGACCTCGTGGTCGTTGATCGTGTTCGCGTGGTCAATAACCTCTCGGAGTTGGTTTAGCGACATAAGGCGCGACGCCCTCGACGCTCAGTAGTCGGATCGCCAAAGTCGACTTCCACCAAAGCGAAATCCACCATCTCATCGAAAGACGGACACCTTTGCCTCTATCAGGTTGGTAGAAGTATTTGGCCTATCCAACATTTCAAGCAAAATGTTAGTGGTAGAAGGAGAAGAACTTATACCATCGTACCTTTGACCGATGTTGATGATGAATCAAGTTCACTCAAATGCGCCAATGAAATAGCACTATTGGTACCGCTTTCTCACACCTACAAAGTAAAAGCTTATAGTGGAGCTTGGTTAGGATGGTGGCGCAAAATTTGATGCAATTGAAAGTGAGATTCAATAATGTTGGAAAAGATTCACAAATTTGCAAATGCAGCAAGTAGACCAAGCAAGTAGGGGTACATGGAAACACACGCAAATAGATAAATGGGATTGTGCAAACAAAAGTGAGCCAAAATGTGGAATCCACGAAAATGCTCTTGTTACACAATACTAGAGAGACGCTAGCACGATTGCACAATAGGCAGATACGGAGCTTGTGCACAACCTACTAGGCAAAAATGCAACGATCTCTATCCCAAGTATGCTATATGTATGGTATTTCGGTGCTATGATCCAAGATGATCTTATATGACAATCTTAATGTAGTATGATGCTATGGTTCTTGGTTATAAGCTCTTTGCTTATCTTTCCTCTTTGCTTAAAAGCTTGGGTGGCTCTTTCACTTTTGAGCTCTTTTCTCATGCAAAACTTCACTTAACCAAGATAGCAATTGCGATGTTATGACAACTTTGTGACACACAAGTGGATCCCAAGATATGCACCACGATGGTATGGTATGTATGCTATGGAGTATGATCACTAATGTGCACAAGTCACGCTGCCGACAATACTCAATGGCTAGTCTCGATGGGTAAGCTACGAAAAAGTAAGGCCATGGGGTATCAATGCAATTGCAAGGTATGACAAAGATGTCGCCGGGTTACCGCCCTGGCGATGTTGAGTAGTCGATGGAGGTGAGCGTGGTGATGGTGACGCCGAACTGCACTCTATATAGCCAAAACACAATAGGACACGGGAACCACAACTCAAAATCTCAAAGACCAAAACGTGTCAAAATCGACATAGGAGGTAGCGGTGAGCGGTGGTGGTGTTTGTGGAAGGTGTTGTGGGTATGCGGAAGGAGGCGTGGGAACCGGGGCAAAATTGGGGGAAAGTATGCGGAAAAGGGCGTGGGGGATGGAGTTTCTGCTTCCAGGGGCCGGATGTCCGGGCCAGCTGCCGGATGTCCGAGGCGCCGGATGTCTGGTGGACATAGGGCGGATGTCCGGGCTCTGGATCGGGGACGAACACGATGAACTCCACGGGAAAAATTGCAACTCGGGGGCAAAATTCGGACGAATTTGTGGATGGAAAAGGGTGGGGAAAGCTAGATCCACACGCAGCAACACAAATCCATGGACCAAATCCAACAAAATTTCATCACACCAACAAATCACAAAAAAAATTTGGGGCTATTTTTGGTGGGGATTTTTGGATTTAGGACGAAAACAACAAAATCAAGCTAGAAAACACGGGGTAGGGGCACCAAAAACGTGATCAACGTGGCTCATGATACCAAGATGATGTAGGGCGGAACCCTATGGTGACGATCTTTCATGTTTGGAGTGGATCCTATGGGGAATCACGAAGAACACGCGGAAGCCCAAAGGGAAAACACGGGGAAAACGAGAGAGAATCACTAAACTGACAAGGAATCAATCACACAAGTGCTAGATCACCGAATACATAGAGTAACTCAAGATCCACAATCAACAAAGGTAAGGATACAAAGGAACCGTTCTTCTCCGTGAGGAGGTCTTGATGGTATTCCCTAGAAAGGGGTCTTGAATCCGCTTGGGGAATCTTCTCCGAAGAGGTAGTGAACTCCGAGGAGAAGTATCCAAGTGGATGAGCAAGGCTCTCACACAAATATGAGCTAATCTAATGCTAACCCTAAAACGTACGAGATGAGGGAGTATATATAGTCCAAGGGCGAAGGGGTACATGGGTCACGGCCCAAAGGAGCTGCACGCAGTGTATACGCCGGATGTCCGGAGACGGCTGATGTCCGGCCACGAGGTGCCGGATGTCCGGGCTGGAGGGGCCGGATGTCCGGGCCAGTGGAGTTGACCCTTCTGTGCACTTGACGGGTGACACAGGATGTCCGCTCGGATGGTCCGAATGTTCGCGGCCTCGGGAGGCGCCGGATGTCCGGGGCGAACACCGGATGTCCGGGCTGCCGGGCAAGCTTCTGTGCTCCCTGGACACCAGTGCCAGATGTCCGCGGCTTCGGGAGGCGCCGGATGTCCGGGGCGAACACCGATGTCCGCTGCCGGCAGCCAGGTTCTCGGACACCAGCAGGCGATGTCCAGGATTTAGGCCAGATTTCCGGTGGGGGCCGGATGTCCGGGCGGACGCCGGATGTCCGGTCCCTGTAGCTTTTTCTGCAGGTGCTTGGCTGATCCAGAGCATCCTTCCATCATCCCCATGGACTCTACATCAACACCTACAACACCACAAGGACCGATGACTCGAGCACGTGCAAGAGCACTTGAAACCGAGGTGACATCACTCCTCTCACAACTCGCCTTCGATTCACATGAGACATGGTTACTACCTCAAACGGAAACAATATGCATACTCAGGTACCAAGGAGTCGACCATGAAGGAGCAAGGGGGCAAGGAGAACCGGAAGCGGAAGACATGCGAGAAGACGGAGAGGAAAAAGCATCAAGGACCAGGGTGGCCGAACGATCCGGACGGCGGCCCGGATGATCCGGACAGAGCCCGGACGATCCGGACCCCAGCCCGGAACATCCGGCCAAATCACCCGAAGCCAACAGAACCTCCACGCTGAAGCCGGATCATCCGGACCACGTCCCGGATCATCCGGACCTGGCCCGACATCCGACCTCCTCACAAGCAGGTTGGGCTGAGCCCATGTACCCTTCGCCCTAGACTCTATATGTAGGACCCCTCTCCTCACTTTGAGACTTAGCATTGATTAGCTCATATTTGTGTGAGAGCCTTTGCTCATCCACTCGTTACTTCTCCTGAGATCGTGACCTCCTTCGAGAAGATCCTCTGGGATTCAAGACCCCTATCTAGGGAAGAACATCAAGGCCTCCTCTTGAGATGAACGGTTCCGCTGTATCCTTACCCTAGTTGACTATGTATCTTGTCGATCTCATGTGTGTATGTTGATCTAGCACTTGTGTGATCGATTCCTTGTTGGTTGAGAGATTTCTCTCGCTTTCCCCTGTTTCCCTCGTGCTTCCGCTGTTCTTCGTGTTTCCGTAGGATTCCCTCCAAACGTGAAAGATCGACGAATTAGGGTTCCACCCAACATCATATGGTATCATGAGCCACGTTGATCACGTTTTTGGAGCCCCTACCCCGTAATTTCTAGCTTGATTTTGTTGTTTTCGTTCTAAAATCCGAAAATCCCCACAAAAATACCCCCAATTTTTTTTGTGATTTGTTAGTTTTGATGATGTTTTGTTGTTTTTGATCCGTGGGTTCGGTGTGTAACTCGTGGATCTTGTGTTTCCCCACCTTCATCCCCTCGAAATCCATCCAAAATCCCCGAAATCGTCAATTTCCACCCCATTTTCGTGTTCTTCCCGAGCTGTTCCCATGCGCGGTTGACCTGCCCGGATCATCCGGACCAAGTCCCGGATCATCCGGACGTGCCCGGATCATCCAGCTCCTGGCCCGGATCATCCGGCTTCCTCTGCCGAAACTGCAGATTCTGCAGTCCCCATCCACCACCACCACCATCCTCACACATATACACCCTCCCCACTCCATCCACCACCATTTCCACCTGCCAAACCCCACGACTCAACCTCCGTACTACCATTCGATTTTGAGTTCAACAATTTGAGTGAGATTTCCGTGTCATCTTGTGTTTCGGCTATTTAGGCGCGGTGTATCAACAACAAACGCTCATTTTGGTCGGCTACTCATCTTCGCTACGGACGGTAACTTCGACGACATCTTTGTCATACCTTGCAATTGCATTGATAACCATCATATACCATCTTTTGCATTGCTTACCCACCGAGACTAGCCATTGAGTATTGCCGGCAACGTGACTTGTGCACATTAGTTGCATACACCATATCATACATACCATCGAGGTGCCTATCTCGAATCAACTTGTGTGTCACAAAGTTGTCATCGATACACAATTGCTATCTTAGTTCGCAAGTTTGCATAAGAAAAGAGCTCAAAAGAGAAAGAGCCACTCAAGCTTTTAAGCAAAGAGGAAAGATAAGCAAAGAGCTTATAAGCAACAAGCATAGCATCTTACAACATTAAGATTGTCATATAAGATCATCTTGGATCATTGCCTCAAATACCATACATATAGTATACTTGGGATAGAGATCGCTGCATTTTTGCCTAGTAGGTTGTGCACAAGTCTCAGATCCGCCTATTGTGCAATCGTATAGCGCCTCTAGTATTGTGCAACAAGAGCATTTTCGTGGATTCCACATTTTAGTTCATTTTTGGTTTGCACAATCCCATTTATCTATTTATGCGTGTGTTTCCGTACCACTACTTGCTTGGTCTACTTGTTGCATATGCTAATCTGCTAATCTTGTTCAACATTTTTGAGTCAAGCTAACGATTGCAATCAATTTTGTGCCACCATCCTAACCAAGCTCCACCAAAAGCTTTTACTTGTGTAGGTGTGAGAATCGACAAGGATCGGTACCAATAGTGCTATTTCATTGTCGGCATTTGAGTGAACTTGATTCATCTTCAACTTCGTCAAAGGTACATTGGTATTCGCTCTTCTCCTTCCACAACTCACAATTTTGCTTGAAATGATGGATAGGCCAAGTTCTTCTACAAATCCACTCTTCATCGAAAGCAAGACGACGACATGTCATCATACGTCACCAAGAGCCACCTCTTTACGCACAACGAGCTCTCCATCAAGAGCAACAAGCAATGAGTGAATGCATCGACAACCTCTCCACCGACTTGCGACTCTCCGAACAACGTACACTAGATTACTTCGACAACAAACTCGACGCAAGACAAGAAAGAGAAGGATGCAAGAATGGACGAGATCCGCGCTTTATTGGTGAACCGCATACTTCTACCTCTTCACACTCAAGACGGAGCCACCTGTTGCCACTCCGACGCCTCCTTCTCCGACACAAGTACACCGTCATCGAACATTCTTCGACGAGTCACAAGGCAAGACCGCTATGCATCTCGCAACCCGCTACATGACAAGCATCCCTAAGAGCAAGTTGATGAACAAGTTCTCGCCCTCAATCGAATCAAGTGGCGCTTGCTCAAGCTCAAGAACGACAACGCCTTCATCGCCAACAAGAACAAGAACGAAAGCGCGCCACATCAAGAGCAACAAGATGCCGAGGCTCAACGCCTTCAACAACAACAACGAAGCACAAGCTCTTGAGGCGAACATGCCCTTCAAGCATCAAGTCGAGCTATTGCCAACCGCAATCGCGAAAGGCGCAATCAAGAGGAAGCCCTTCGAGAAGAAATACAAGAGAGGAACTACCATCCGCGTGCGCAACTTCAAGCTCCACAAGCTCCTCAAGCTCAACCTCAACATCAAGGTCAACAAGAGCAAGTTGATCATGGACTTCCTCCTCGCCAAGAGCAACATGAGGTTGATTGCCCAAAACGTCAAGAACGTCATCATCAACATCGACCTCAACACAATGAAGAACAACGCTATGGCAAGCTCAGGTTCACAATGCCCAAGTTCAATGGAACCAATGATCCCGAAGATTACCTCTCACGGGCATTGAAGGTCGACAAAATCTTTCGTTTGCACAACTATGAGGAAGAGAAGAAGATCGCTATGGCATCACTTGAGTTCCAAGACTATGTGCTCATATGGTGGGAACAAGTCCTTGAGCGCTGACCAGCAAGAGGTGAATCTCTAATCACCACTTGGAATCAAATGAAGGATGTCATGAGAGCACGCTTTGTGCCCACCTACTACAACCGTGATCTCTTCAAGAAGCTACAACTCCTCAAGCAAGGAACAAAGAGTGTTGAAGAATACTACAAAGAAACAGAGATTGCCATGATTCGAGCCAATGTCACGGAGGATGATGAGCAAACAATGGCACGATTCTTGAATGGACTCAACCATCCCATCAAGAAGATCGCCGACTTCCAACCCTACTCCAACCTCATTGAGCTCGTGCATCAAGCTACAAAGGCGGAACGTCAAGTACAAGATGACTTCAAGTACGCCAAGTACTCATCCAAGACATACGGCTTCTCCAACAACCAAGGTTCAACAACTACTCCAACTTCGACATCAACCAAGCCTTCTCCAAGCAACAACGACAAGTCAAGTTACAAGAAAACTTCTACAAGTTCGAGTCGTCCTCCTCCTACTACAAGCAACTCCAAGCCACAGGTTTCATCATCTACTCCAACCGATGAGACCGTAAGACAAGCTCCTTCAACTGTTTGACTTGGCGGCGCCGAGGCCACAAGTCGATGAATGCACCAACAAGCGCACTCATGATACTCAACAACGATGGCACCTACGACTCAATGAGTGAAGATGAAATGGACGCTATCGAGCAAGTGGCCATGCACCGCGATCAACGAGGATGAAGATGATCAAGTCTTTTGTGATGAAGATACAAGTCCCGCTCTTGGTCTCCAAGGTCTTGACACTTCAACATCAACAAGAAGAAGACCAAAGATGCCACATCTTCCACACAAAGGCCGCATCAATGGGAGATCCGCAAGGTCATCATCGATGGAGGTAGTTGCCACAACTTGGCAAGCGAAGAACTATGCTCCAAGCTCCAATTGGTCAAGAAGAAGCATCCGCAACCATACAAGGTTCAATGGCTAAGGACTCCAAGACTATACGAGTTGAGCATACGGTCCAAGTATCATTCAAAATAGGTGCATATGAAGACACTTTGGAGTGTGATGTGGTCCCAATGACCGCTTGCCACCTCCTCCTTGGTCGGCCATGGCACTGACTGTGGTGTCTACCACAATGGGCGACAAACCACTATAGCTTCAAGATGAAAGGCAAAGAATATGTCCCACGACCCATGTCTCCTAGTCAAGTGATAGCCGACAAACAAGCCACCAACCAAAGAGAGAAGAGGAGAAAGTGAGCCACCAAAAGTGAGTGGGAGCCACAAGCCAAATTTGAGCGCCTCTTCGCTAGAGAGAAAAACCTCATACTATTCGCCACCAAACATGAGATGAGAGAAGTGTGTGAGAACCCATCGAGTGTGATGCACTTTGTCCTTGTGTGCAAGGATGGAGAACCAAAACTAACACCACTCATGAGCTACCTTGGTGTTTCAATCTCTTTGCAGGAATTTCAAGATGTTTTCCCGATGAGCTACCTCCGGTCTACCTCCTCTTCGAGGCATTGAGCATCGAATTGACCTCATCCCCGAGCGCCACTTCCAAACAAAGCTCCCTACCGTGTCAATCCCAAGAAACCAAGGAGATTCAACGCAAGTACAACAACTAATCGACAACGGTCATGTACGTGAAAGCTTAAGCCCTTGTGCCGCTCCTGCTATACTTGTGCCTAAGCCCGACGGAAGTTTCCGCCAGTTCGATTGTAGACCCATAAATGCTATCACCGCACTATAGGCATCCCATTCCTCGCTTAGATGATATGCTTGATGAACTTAGTGGAGCCAACTTTTCTCAAAATTGATCTTAAAAGTGGCTATTATCAAATCCACATTCATGAGGGTGATGAATGGAAAACTGCTTTCAAACCAAAATTTGGCTTATATGAATGGTTGGTTATGCCTATGGGTTTGTCTGAAGCTCCTCGAACTTTTGTGCGCTCATGCATCATGTACTTCGTCCATACATTGGAATCTTTGTTGTGGTTTACTTTGATGATATTCTTGTGTTTAGCAAAACCATGAAAGAGCATCTTGATCATGTTAAGCTTGTTTTGCAAACGCTCGAAGGAAAATCTTTATGCCAACTCGAAAAATGCACTTTTGGCGCTGACAAAGTGGTTTTCTTGGGTTTCGTTGTCTCTTCCAAGGGTGTCCATGTTGATGAAACTAAGATCAAAGCAATTAAAACTTGGCCCCAACCCACCAATTTGCAACAAGTGCGAAGTTTCTTGGTCTTGCAGTGTTTTATCGCCGCTTTGTCAAAAACTTTAGCACTATTGCAGCTCCTTTGCATGCTTTGAGTAAGAAGAATACCTTTTGTTTGGGGACCTTGCAATCAAACGCTTTTGATGAGCTCAAGTCTTTGCTTACTCATGTCCGATTCTTGCTTTGCCCAATTTTGACAAAACTTTTGAGGTTCATTGTGATGCAAGTGGTACCGAATTGGCGGAGTTTTAATGCAAGAAAACGAGTCATTGCTTATTTTAGTGAAAACTCTCCGTGCTCAAATTAACTATCCTGTATGACAAGGAATTGTATGCTTTAGTGCATGTCCTCCATGTTTGGGAACATTATCTTAGACCTCATGAGTTTTTCATCCATACCGATCATGAAACGCTTAAGTACTTAAAAGGTCAAACTAAATTGAACAAGGCCATGCCAAATGGAGTGAATTTATTGAATCTTTTCCATACGTGATCAAGTACATTAAGGGCAAGGAAAATGTAGTTGCCGATGCACTTTCACGATATGCACGCCACACCCAACTAGAGTTGAATGTTATAGGCTTTGAGCACATAAAGGATTTGTATGCTAGTGATCAATCTTTTGCACCTCATTATGCTAAATGTTTGACGATACATCTTGGGAACAATATTACCTCAAGGATGGTTATCTTATGAGAGCTAACAAACTTTGCATACCCGAGTCTTCCTTCGCTTGCTACTTTTGCAAGAGGCTCATGGAGGTGGACTCATGGGACATTTTGGACGCGACAAGACCTTCGCCACGCCTCCAAGAACTACTTTTGGCCCAAGATGTTTCATGACGCCTCACGCTTCACCACCCGATGCTCAACATGCCGCAAAGCTAAGTCAAAAGCTCAATCTCATGGTCTTTACATGCCTCTTCCTATTCCTTATCAACCTTGGGAAGACATTAGCATGGACTTTGTACTTGGTTTGCCTAGAACACAAAATGGAAAGGATTCCGTGTTTGTTGTTGTGATAGATTTTCTAAATGGCACATTTCATTCCTTGCAACAAGGTAGACGATGCTTCACATATTGCAAATCTCTTTGTAGGGAAATCTTGCGCCCATGGCGCATCAAAGACAATCGCTCCGATCGCGACGCCAAGTTCCCGAGCTACTTTTGAAGACCCTATGCGCCAAGCTCGAATCAAGCTCTTCTTCTCATCCGCATACCATCCTCAAACCGACGGCCAAACGGAGGTGACGAACCAACGCTTCCACTCTACTTCGCGTTGATCAAGAAGAATATCAAGGAGTGGAGGCGGTTCACCCATCGCCGAGTACGCCTACAACCGCGAAGACATTTGACGACCGCAAGTCACCATTCGAGGTCGCTTCACGGCTTCAATCCATTGTCCCCATTGGACATTCTACCTCTACCTCTACAAGAGCGCACCAACCTCGACGCAAGTGCCCGCAAGCTACATCAAGAAGATGCATGAAGAGACAAGACACACCATCGAGCGCCACGCATAACGACTCACTACCAAGCTCAACATCAACAAGCAACCCATGATCTTCAACATAGGCGATCTCGTGGCTACACCTTCGCAAGGAACGCTTCCCAACGAACGCAAGTCCAAACTTCTACCTCGAGCCGATGGACCCTTCAAGGTGTTAGCATGCTACAACAACAACGCCTACAAGCTCGACCTACCAAGCGACAAGTACAACGTGAGCGACACCTTTAACATCAAAGACCTCTCGCTTTCCATGGTGATGAAGATCTAGATCCGAGGTCGGATCCTTTCAAGGAGGGATATGATGCGAGCATCCTTCCATCATCCCCATGGACTCTACATCAACACCTACAACACCACAAGGACCGATGACTCGAGCACGCAAGAGCTCTTGAAACCGAGGTGACATCACCCTCTCACAACTCGCCTTCGATTCACATGAGACATGGTTACTACCTCAAACGGAAACCCTATGCATACTCAGTACCAAGGAGTCGACCATGAAGGAGCAAGGAGGCAAGGAGAACCGAAGCGGAAGACATGCGAGAAGATGGAGAGGAAAGCACCAAGGACCAGGTGGCTTGGACGATCTCGACGGCGGCCCGGACGATCCGGACAGAGTCTGGACGATCCGGACCCCAGCCCGGACGATCCGCTAAATCACCCGGCCAACAGAACCTCCACGCTGAAGCCGGATCATCCGACCACGCCCCGGATCATCCGACCTGGCCCGACATCCGACCTCCACCGGACGTCCGCCCTCAGCGACCACCACCGCCCATCCGCTCATCCAGCCTCCACTGGATCATCTCGACCGCCCGGATCATCCGGACCTCATCCGGATTATCCGCCAGCGCCACACAGGTTTGGGCTGAGCCCATGTACCCTTCGCCTGCACTCTATATATAGGACCCTCTCCTCACTTTGAGACTTAGCATTGAGTAGCTCATATTTGTGTGAGAGCCTTTGCTCATCCACTCGGTTACTTCTCCTCGAGATCGTGACCTCCTTCGAGAAGATCCTCATGTAATTCAAGACCCCTATCTAGGGAAGAACATCAAGGCCTCCTCTTGAGATGAACGGTTCCACTGTATCCTTACCCTAGTTGACTATGTATCTTGTGGATCTCATGTGTATGTTGATCTAGCACTTGTGTGATCGATTCCTTGTTGGTTGAGTGATTTCTCTCGCTTTCCCCCTGTTTCCCTCGTGCTTCCGCTGTTCTTCGTGGTTTTCCCGTAGGATTCCCTCCAAACATGAAAGATCGACGAATTAGGGTTCCACCCTACATCATTGGCCTTGTGGATCTCCAGGGGCCGGATGTCCGGGATCTTGGCTGGATGTCCGGTGCCTGGAGGCTGTCCTTGCCTTCTTCCCTTCGCCCTCTTCTTCCACGGACTTCGGTCTTGACCATCATCACGCAGCATCCTGGAGGATCCTCTTGGTACCTAATCATGCACAACATTCCGGATTGAGGTAGTAGCCATGTCTCGAGAGGATCATATGAGATATCACTAAAGAGAGAACTCACCTCGGTCTCGAGAGCTCTAGCACGTGCTCTAGTCATGGGTCCTCTTGAGGCTTGGTGAGGCGATGGAAGGTCCGTGGGGATGACCGAAGGATGCTCCGCATCACATTGGCACTTCCTTTTGAAGGAAATTCGAGAGATTATGTTGATTATAGACATTAGCCTCTCGGTAGGTACAAATGTACCTTTCTGCAAATGCTCTATGATCCGGGCAATCTCATTTGGCCATAAATTGAAGAAAATCCAGCGGCTATATGCCTTACTCTCCTTGTTTTCCCCGGATGGCATGCTGTAACTCATGCGCGTGAAAGCCAAGAACAAGAGGGCATTCCTGGCATCGATCAATATATATGTGGAAACGATATTCCACTATAGAGGACAAGAAATTTTGGGGCGTTAGGCAAAAGTGCACGTGAAAATGAAGTATTTTCAAGGACCGCCATAGAATGGGCAGATGTTCACTAAAAGGGTAATATTTTGTCATTTAGAGTCCGTGGTCGGACCCACAAGTTCTCAAACTTCTCGCGAAGCGCTGAACTGAAAATACTCGCTATGCTTAGGAGGCCCGAGTACCTCGACACGGCCTTAAACAAGACTTTTTGCCCCGAAAGTCAAAGAACATCATCCATCGTTGTTTTTCGATAAGTTTCAACCCATTGGCACTTCCTTTGAAGGAAATTCGAGAGATTATGTTGCTTATAGACATTATCCCCCGGTAGGGACAAATGTACCTTTCGCAGATGCACTACGATCCGCAATCTCATTTGGTCAGAATTGAAGAAAATCCAGCGCTATATGCCTTATTCTCCTTGTTTTCACGGATGGCATGTCAGTAACTCATGCACGGAAAGCAAAGAACTAAAGGGCATTCCTGCATCAACAATATATATGTGGAAACGATATTCCACTATAGAGGACAAGAAATTTTGGGGCACGGCAAAAAGCGACGAGAAAATGAAGTACTTTCAAGGACGGCCATAGAATGGACAGATGCTCACTAAGACGGTCATAATTTTGTCATTAGAAGTCAGACCCATAAGTATTAAACTGTTTCACAAGTAGCGCCGAATCCAAAAAATACTCTTCGCTTGCGCCAGAGGCCCGAGTACCTCAACACGGCCTTAAGGTGACTTTTGGCCCTAAAAGTCAAAGAACATCATTCGCCTCGCTTTTCAAAGTTTCAACCCATTGGCACTTCCTTTTGAAGGAAATTCAAGAGATTATGTTGCTTATAGACATTATCCTCGGTAGGGACAAACGATCTTTCAGAGATACTCTATGATCCGCAATCTCATTTTGCCGTAAATTGAAGAAAATCCAGGGCTATATGCCTTATTCTCCTTGTTTTCACGGATGGCATGTCAGAACTCATGCGTGTGAAAGCCAAGAACAAAAGGGCATTCCTGACATCGATAAATATATATGTGGAAACGATATCTCCACTATAGAGGACAAGAAATTTTGGGGCGGTTACGCAAAAAGCGCACGGGAAAATAAAGTACTTTCAAGGACTGCCATAGAATGGACACATGTTCACTAAAAGGGTAATAATTTTGTCATTCGGAGTCCGTGTAGGACCCACAAGTTCTCAAACTGCTCGCGGCGACCGTCTGAATCTAGGAAATACTCCCCGCTTGCACCAAGAGGCTCGGAGTACCCTCAGATACGGCCTTAAGCATGATTTTTTGGCCCTGAAAGTCAAAGAACATCATTCGTCGCTGTTTTTGAAACAAGTTTCTAAACCCATTGGCACTTCCTTTTGAAGGAAATTTGAGAGATTATGTTCCTTATAGACATTAGCCCTCGGTAGGGACAAACGCATCTTTTGCAGATGCTCTATGATCCGCAATCTTATTTGGCAGAATTGAAGAAAATCCAATGACTATATGCCTTATTCTCCTTGTTTTCACCGATGTCATGTCTGTAACTTATGCACGGAAAGCCAAGAACTAAAGGGCATTCCTCAAGGCGCGGTCAATATATATGTGGAAACGATATTCCACTATAGAGGACAAGAAATTTTGGGGCAGGGCAGCAAAAAGCGCACGAGAAAATGAAGTACTTTCAAGGACTGCCGTAGAATGGACAGATGCTCACTAAGACGGTCATAATTTTGTCATTAGGAGTCCTTTTCGGACCCATAAGTACTCAAACTGCTCGTGGCGAGCGCGCGAATCCAAAAAAATACTCCCCGCTTGCACCAGGAGGCCCGGAGTACCCTCAAATATGGCCTTAAGCAGGACTTTTTTGCCCTGAAATTCAAAGAACATCATTCGCCCCGCTTTTTCGCATAAATTTCTGAACGCATTGGCACTTCCTTTGAAGGAAATTCGAGAGATTATTTTGCTTATAGACATTATCCTCTGGTAGGGACAAACTTACCTTTCGAGATCCTCTATGATCCGCAATCTCATTTTGCCAGAATTGAAGAAAATCCAGTTGCTATATGCCTTATTCTCCTTGTTTCATGCGCTGAAAGCCAAGAACAAAAGGCATTCCCGCATCGATCAATATATATGTGGAAACGATATTCCACTATAGAGGACAAGAAATTTTGGGGCGTTAGGAAAAAGCGCACGGAAAATGAAGAACTTTCAAGGACGGCCATAGAATGGACAGATGTTCACTAAAAGGGTAATAATTTTGTCATTCGAGTCCGTGGTCGGACCCATAAGTTCTCAAACTGCACAAGCGAGCGTGAATCCAGAAATACTCATTATGCTTAGGAGGCTCAGAGTACCTCGATATTTAACCTTAAGCAGGACTTTTGGCCCCGAAAGTCAAAGAACATCATTCGTCATTGTTTTTCAAACAAGTTTCAACCCATTGGCACTTCCTTTTGAAGGAAATTTGGGAGATTATGTTCTTATAGACATTAGCCCCACTAGTAGGGACAAACGCATCTTTTGCAGATGCTCTATGATCCGCAATCTCATTTGGTCAGAATTGAAGAAAATCCAGCGGCTATATGCCTAATTTCGTTGTTTTCACGGATGGGATGTCAGAACTCATGCCCGTGAAAGCCAAGAACTAAAGGGCATTCCTGCATCGGTCAATATATATGTGGAAATGATATCTCCACTATAGAGGACAAGAAATTTTGGGGCAGTCAGGCAAAAAGCGCACGAGAAAATGAAGTACTTTCAAAGACTGCCATAGAATGGACAGATGCTCACTAAGACGGTCATAATTTTGTCATTAGGAGTCCGAGTCGGACCCGTAAGTACTCAAACTGCTCATGCGAGCAGCGTAAATCCAAAAAATACTCATTATGCCAGAGGCCCGGAGTACCCTCAAATATGGCCTTAAGCAGGACTTCTTGGCCCTGAAAGTCAAAGAACATCATTCGTCTCTGTTTTTCAGACAAGTTTCGGAACCCATTGGCAGTTCCTTTTGAAGGAAATTCGAGGGATTATGTTGCTTATAGACATTATCCCCTCGGTAGGGACAAACGCATTTTCGCAGACACTCTATGATCCGGCAATCTCATTTTGCCGTGAATTGAAGAAAATGCAGCGCTATATGCCTTATTCTCCTTCTTTCACGGATGGCATGTCAGAACTCATGCGCGGAAAGCCAAGAACAAAAGGGCATTCCTGCATTGATCAATATATATGTGGAAACGATATTCCACTATAGAGGACAAGAAATTTTGGGGCGTTAGGCAAAAGCGACGGAAAATGAAGTATTTTCAAGGACTGCCATAGAATGGACAGATGTTCACTAAAAGGGTAATAATTTTGTCATTCAGAGTCCGTGGTCGGACCCATAAGTTCTCAAACTGCTCAAGCGAGCGCCCAATCCAAAATACTCGCTTGCGCCAGAGGCTCGGAGTACCCTCGACACGGCCTTAAGCAGTGATAGAAGGGTGCCCTGATCTTCGATGGATAATAACTATCGATTTGGTGAAGACGATTTTGACGATCCGACTACAAACGCAGCACGACGCTGCGCTTTAGCAATCGCTAAACCAATCTCCCGAGGTTACCGACGATGCCGAAGCACGATCACCGACCACGAAGGTCTATTCCTGCAACCAATCGAAGAACAAGCAAGAATATGATAAAGCAATCTAAATATTGCGAATATGGATGAAGTATTGATAATTGTGGGGACCCGTAAGCGGTCTTGGTCTTGTCGTTGGACACAAACGATGTACACGAAGTTGCAATAGCTAACTTTAACTAAGCAAATCCCAAGGAAAAGCTACTAGATGGATCTACTTATATAGGAGCAAGGTGGCGGCCAAGGAGGTGGAGGACGTCCCAAGGCAGCCTAAAACTAACCCTAGGTCGCATAAGGCCAATGGGCCCAAGTGGAGGTGACGAACACTTTTGGACTTGTAGTTTGACTCGGATTCTCGCAGCAAAGATCAGATTGTTTCTTCCATAACACACGCTCCGGACGAAGTTTAAGGTGACTCTAATTGGGTTGGAAAGAGGACGAAATCTACTTTTCAACAAAAAAAGAATCACCCAATTCGGAGTCCGTATGAAAAAGTTGTTGACGCTTTTGAGTCGTATGTCTCAGGTTGTCCGAATCTGAGTCCGTAACGTGAGAGACTTGGACTCTATCTTCTCTTGGGCCAAAAGTGACGTGAGAGAACTTTTGAAAAGCAAATAAACATTTCTTTCTTCCTTATCTTCATATGTGGATTGTACAAATGTCCCATACACCTGCAATTAGACAAAACACAAAAGTGTGTGATGTATTTTGTTCGATAACATAAATAGATTATTGAATAGTTTGCACTAGAAATCACCGACAAATATGCATGTATGCAATATTTTGGTCATATCCAAGTTAGTCATGTCCTCATCATTCTCCCTTCTTGAAAATAAAGCCGCCCTCATGCTGCTTAATCTGAAATGTGGCTAACAAAAGAGACAAGGTGTACATGTTGTATATGTATATGTCATCCATTTTTGCATATATGACACATGAATAGATGAGTAACTTGCATAGATCATAAAATCTAAAGCCAAAAAATTAGCACAAGAAGTAGAAGGCATGAAAATATTGCAACTCAGTTTGCACATATAAGTGAAGCTCTTATTCATTTCAAAAGATTGACAATGTTCATCATTAAACCATCCCAACATTGGTGAATAAACCTTACTTGCATCAAATTTACATGCTACAACATGCTTAAATAAGCAAACATGCAATAAGTCATTCAACACAGAATCATCACCAAGATTAGAGGTCATATCAAAATGATTAAACATTGATTCTTTTGCATCAACAGTTAATTCAATTGGTGCACTCAAAATTGTTGGTATTTCAGTTGTTTGATCACATGACACATTCATGGCAAGATCAAGATTCTCTAAAATAGGTGTTGTGCTCATATCACTGTGTAACTCAACACATGATGCATTCAAGTTAACTAGGATGCATCATTCTCATGTGAAGTTATATCATCAATACCTTTATTGTTACCTTGTCGCAAAGACGAGCTGATGTAGGTACAGACGAGACAATGCACCATACTCTTGAGATGATGTCGCGCCACAATCCGAGGTGGGCTGCTCTAGTAGGTGCAATGGTGGAGGAACCAACCGCAAGGGTGAGCATGAACTGAATAGTAGTTGTTGTAGTCACCCAATGCATCCTCCTCAGAATCGTCTCTCAAAGGTACAAGCATGAACATACATACCAAGAATGCAACGAGGAATATATCAAATCTTGCCTGAATATCATGGTTCAAACCACCAAAAAATCTATTCATTGTATCATCCTCAGATTCTTCTATGTCACAATGATGCATATAAGATTTGAACTCTTGGTAGTAAGCATGAAAAGTGTTGTTGCCTTGTTTAAATTGTTCAAATTTATGGAAGAAATTCACGATTTATATTAAGGAGGGAAAATTGTTGTCTCATTACATCTTTCAAATGTTTCCAAGTTATGGGTTGGTTATCAATGTTTTTCTTAAAATGCACACTCCACCAAACAGAAGCAAAACCAGTAAATGCTCTAGTGGCAGCTCATACTCTCTCAAGTTCAGAAAAGTTATGGTGACAAAAAACTTGTTCTACTTCAAGCTCCCAAGCTAGATAAATAGCAGGATTAAATCAACCCTCAAATGACGGTAAAGAGATAACCTGACCATGTGCTTGTGTATGTTGTCCCAACTCTCGTGATGGTGAAGATGTGTCCGTCGTCCAAGAACTTCTATCTTCGGAACCTGTCATGATTAGTAGATACAAGAAACAAAATTCGAGAATAATGTTCCTATGAACTACTAGGATGTGGTTGTAAAGGTCTCACAGTAAAGCAAATATCAATATCTTACAAGTTCTTACCATGCGGCAGTGGTGACAGCAACCGACAAAGGTCAAGTAACTCAAGATTGTGTAAAGCGATTGCTAGGGAATGTACGATACACGTGTAGAAATATGTGGAGCTGGGTTGGCTATATATATGGTGGCAAAAATTTAGCAATAATCAATTCAAAGATGCACTCTTGAATAAACGCCAACAACGGTATCAGGCTGGTCCTAGGCTAGACCGACTAGAGACGCGAGCCTAGAACACTAATGAGGTCACGGCAGAGCACAACTAGCATCAATCAAGGATACTAAGTAGCTCGACAGCAAGATATAAGTGAAGATCACAACGCAATCAAGATAATGATGAAAACAACCGCCAAGCAGATATACAACAACTCTCTCCAACTTTCCTCTTGAAAAGTTTGAGCCAATTTTCTAATAAATTTTCAAAGAATGCTACAAACTCAAGCTTACTAATGCAAAAAGAATCACTCAATTCAATTGATATGAGGAGTCAAAGAATTCTAAAACTGGCCTCAAAAATTGGAACAAGTCTGTGTTAACGAACTTCGAGGGCAAAAGACCTATTTAGTAGCCGATTTTGAGGTGTCAAATATTGAACTAGCTTCAGAATTATCTAGATGAGGCTTATTGCTAGCTTTAATTTGAGTACTCAAGAGCCAAAACGGATTTCAGATGAGGAAATATACCTGCTTTATCGAACAAAGGCGCAAAATGATTCCAATCCGAATTCAGGTACGGGATTGATTCTAGATAGATCTGAATTTTTTTTTCTCTCTTTTTTTCTCACACTTTTTTCTTTTTCTTCTCTATTTTTCTTTTTCTTCTTTCACTTTTCTTTTTCTTTTTTTTCTCTATCTTTTTTTTCTCCCTCTTTCCAAGACAAACTAGATAAGGTGCAGATTGGATCAGTCCAAGATGTGAATGACCTCAACTATGATTATGACAATGAATAGTGCGTAGCACGTGGTGGAAATTGATGGATGGGATGGTGGATAGCGGAAGGGATAATGATGCAGCGGCAGCGTGACTAGTGTGAACAGAACTCGAAACTCTAAAGGAACTAGATACTAAGACCAGCAACTCGACACAACGATGCAACCGATAATTCAATAATGCAAACAATGAAAAGAAAATTGCAAAGGCTCAGACTGGCTAGGACAAAGGATGAATAGATCTAACTTTTTTTGTGGCTTTTTCTTGGGCAATAGGTAAGAAAATAAATGTAATCTAGGGATAACTGGAAATTCTCACCGACCAACCTGAAACTGATACCACTTGATAGAGGCAGGGTGTCCTGATCTTTCGATGAGATAATAACTATCGATTTGGTGAAGACGAGTTTGACGATCCGACTACAAACGTGCACGACGTTGCGCCTTAGCAATCGCTAAACCAATCTCCTGAGGTTACTGACGATGCCGGAAGCACGATCAGCCTGACCACGACGGTCTATTCCTGCAAGCAATCGAAGAACAAGCAAAAATATGATAAAGCAATCTAAATATTGCGAATATGGATGAAGTATAGATAATGTTTGGGATCTGTAAGCGGTCTTGGTCCGTCGTTGGACACAAATGAAGTACACGGTTGCAATAGCTAACTTTAACTAAACAAATCCCAAGGAAAAGCTACTAGATGGATCTACTTATATAGGAGCAAGGTGGCGCAAAGGAGGTGGAGGACGCCCCAAGGCATCCTAAAACTAACCCTAGGTCATACAAGGCCAATGGGCCCAAGTGGAGGTGACGAACACCTTTGGACTTGTAGTTTGACTTGGATTCTGTCAGAGCATCGATTGTTTCTTCCATAACTCAACGCCCGGACGAATTTTAAGTTGAATCCAATTGGGTTGGAAAGAGGACGAAATCTACTTTCCAACAAAAACGAATCACCCAATTCGAGTCCGTATGAAAAGTTGTTGACGCTTTGAGTCGTATGTCTGTAGTCCTAATCGAGTCCGTAACGTGATAGACTTGGACTCTATCTTCTCTTGGGCCAAAAGTGACGTGAGAGAACTTTTTGAACAGCAAATAAACATCTCTTTCTTCCTTATCTTCATATGTGGATTGTACAAATGTCCCATACACCTGCAATTAGACAAAACACAAAAATGTGTGAAGTATTTTTGTTCTGGATAACATAAATAGATTATTTAATAGTTTGCACTAGAAATCACCTAACAAATATGCATGTATGCAATATTTTTGGTCATATCCAAGGTAGTCATGTCCTCATCAGCTGGATTTTTTGGCCCTGAAAGTCAAAGAACATCATTCGTCGCTGTTTTTCAAACAAGTTTCTGAACCCATTGGCACTTCCTTTTGAAGGAAATTTGAGAGATTATGTTCCTTATATACATTAGCCCCCTGGAAGGGACAAACGTACCTTTTTGAAGATGCTCTATGATCCGGGAAATCTCAATTGGCTGTAAATTGAAGAAAATCCACCGGCTATATGCCTTATTTTCCTTGTTTTCGCAGGATGGCATGCTATAACTCATGCACGTGAAAGCCAACAACTAAAGGGCATTCCTGGCATCGGTCAATATATATGTGGAAACGATATCTCCACTATAGAGGACAAGAAATTTTAAAGGCCAGCAAAAAGCGACGAGAAAATGAAGAACTTTCAAGGATCGCAGAGAATGGACAGATGCTCACTAGGACGGTCATAATTTTGTCATTAGGAATCTGTGTCGGACCCATAAGTACTCAAAGTGCTCACATGCAGCGCCACTAATCCAAAAAAATACTCCCCGCTTGCACCAGAGGCCCGAGTACCCTCAACACGGCCTTAAGGTGACTTTTGGCCCCGAAAGTCAAACAACATCATTCGCCTCGCTTTTCAAACAAGTTTCAACCCATTGGCACTAGCTTTTGAAGGAAATTCGAGATATTATGTTGCTTATAAACATGGTCCCTCGGTAGGGACAAACGTATCTTTCTCGCAGATATCCATGATCCGCAATCTCACTTTGCCTTAAATTGAAGAAAATCCAGTATATATGCCTTAATCTCCTTGTTTTCACGGATGGCATGTCAGAACTCATGCGCGCGTGAAAGCTAAGAACAAAAGGGCATTCCTAGCATCTATCAATACATATGTGGAAACGATATTCCACTATACAGACAAGAAATTTTGGGGCGTTAGAAAGCGACGGAAAATGAAGTATTTTCAAGGACTGCCATAGAATGGACAGATGTTCACTAAAAGGGTAATAATTTTGTCATTCGAGTCCGTCTCGACCCACAAGTTCTCAAACTGCTCACAAGCAGCGCCTCAATCCATAAATACTCTTATGCCAGAGGCTCGGAGTACCTCAGATACGGCCTTAACCAGACTTTTGGCCCCGAAAGTCAAAGAACATCATTCGTCATTGTTTTTCAAACAAGTTTCAACCCATTGAACTTCCTTTGAAGGAAATTTGAGAGATTATGTTCCTTATAGACATTAGCCCTCGGTAGGGACAAACGATTTTTGCAGATGCTCTATGATCCGCAATCTCATTTGGCTGTAAATTGAAGAAAATCCAGCGCTATATGCCTTATTCTCCTTGTTTTCACGGATGGAATGTCAGAACTCATGCACGGAAAGCCAAGAACTAAAGGGCATTCCCTGCATCGGTCAAGATATATGTGGAAATGATATTCCACTATAGAGGACAAGAAATTTTTGGCAACAAAAAAAGCGCATGAGAAAATGAAGTACTTTCAAGGACCTGCTGAGAATGGATAGATGCTCACTGAGACGGTCATAATTTTGTCATTAGGAGTCCGTGTCAGACCCATAAGTACTCAAACTGCTCGTGGTCAGCGCGCGAATCGAAAAAATACTCCCCGCTTGCACCAGAGGCCCGAGTACCTCAACACGGCCTTAAGGAGGACTTTTGTCCTTGAAAGTCAAAGAACATCATTCGTCAGCTGTTTTCCGCATAAGTTTCAACCCATTGGCACTTCCTTTGAAGGAAATTCGAGAGATTATGTTGCTTATAGACATTATCCCCTGGTTGGGACAAACGCATCTTTCTCGCAGATTCTCTATGATCCAGCAATCTCATTTTGTCAGAATTGAAGAAAATCCAGCAGCTATATGCCTTAATCATGAGCTTTCGCCAGATGGCATGATGTAACTCATGCCCGTGAAAGCCAAGAACAAAAGGGCATTCCCTGCATCGATCAATATATATGTAAACGATATTCCACTATAGAGGACAAGAAATTTTGGGGCGTTAGGCAAAAAGCGACGGAAAATGAAGTACTTTCAAGGACAGCCATAGACCGGACACATGTTCACTAAAAGGGTAATAATTTTGTCATTCGAGTCCGTCTCGACCCACAAGTTCTCAAACTGCTCACGGCGAAGCGCTTGAATCCAGAAAATATCTTCCATTGCGCCAGAGGCTCAAGTACTTATATACGGCCTTAAGTAGGACTTTTCGCCCCGAAAGTCAAAGAACATCATTCGTCGCTGTTTTCAAACAAGTTTCAACCCATTGGCACTTCCTTTGAAGGAAATTTAAGAGATTATGTTCTTTATAGACATTAGCCTCTGGTAGGGACAAATGTACCTTTTGCAGATGCTCTATGGTCCGCAATCTCATTTGGCCAGAATTGAAGAAAATCCAGCGCTATATGCCTTATTCTTCTTGTTTTTGCCGGATGGCATGATGTAACTCATGCACGGAATGCCAAGAACTAAAGGGCATTCCCTGCATCGGTCAATATATATGTGGAAACGATATTCCACTATAGAGGACAAGAAATTTTGGGGCGTTAGGCAGAGATTGCACGGAAAATGAAGTACTTTCAAGGACCGCCATAGAATGGACAGATGTTCACTAAAACGGTCATAATTTTTCATTAGAGTCCGTGGTCGGACCCATAAGTATCGAAACTGCTCACCATGAGCGCATAATCCAAAAAATACTCCCTGCTTATGCTTAGGAGGCCCGGAGTACCTCAACACGGCCTTAAGGTGACTTTTCTGCCCTAAAAGTCAAAGGACATCATTCGCCTCTGCTTTTGCATAAGTTTCAACACATTGGCACTTCCTTTGAAGGAAATTCGAGAGATTATGTTGCTTATAGACATTATCCCCCGGTAGGGACAAACGATTTTCTCGCAGATACTCTACGATCCGCAATCTCATTTTGTCAGAATTGAAGAAAATCCAGCGCTATATGCCTTATTCTCCTTGTTTTTGCCGGATGGCATGCTGTAACTCATGTGCGTGAAAGCCAAGAACAAAAGGGCATTCCTGGAATCGATCAATATATATGTGGAAACGATAACTCCACTATAGAGGACAAGAAATTTTGGGGCGGTTAGGCAAAAAGCGCACGAGAAAATGAAGTACTTTCAAGGACTGCCGTAGAATGGATAGATGCTCACTGAGACGGTAATAATTTTGTCATTAGGAGTCCGTGTCAGACCCATAAGTACTCAAACTGCTCGTGGCGAAAAGCGCCGAATCAAAAAATACTCCCCGCTTGCACTAGGAGGCCCGAGTACCTCAACACGGCCTTAAGGAGGACTTTTGGCCATGAAAGTCAAAGAACATCATTCGCCTCTGCTTTCCAGAGAAGTTTCAATCCATTGGCACTTCCTTTGAAGGAAATTGAGAGATTATGTTTTATAGACATTATCCCTGGTTGGGACAAACGTATCTTTCTCGCAGATTCTCTATGATCCGTGCAATCTCATTTTGTCAGAATTGAAGAAAATCCAGCGGCTATATGCCTTAATCTCCTTGTTTTCGCCAAATGGCATGATGTAACTCATGCGCGTGAAAGCCAAGAACAAAAGGGCATTCCTGGCATCGATCAATATATATGTGGAAACGATATCTCCACTATAGAGGACAAGAAATTTTGGGGCGGTTAGGCAAAAAGCGCACGGGAAAATGAAGTACTTTCAAGGACAGCCATAGAATGGACAGATGTTCACTAAAAGGGTAATAATTTTGTCATTCGGAGTCCGTCTCAGACCCACAAGTTCTCAAACTGCTCACGGCGAGCATTTGAATCCAGAAAATACTCGCTTGCGCCAGAGGCTCGGTACCTCAGATACGGCCTTAAGCAGACTTTTCGCCCCGAAGTCAAAGAACATCATTCGTCCTCGCTTTTCAAACAAGTTTCAACCCATTGGCACTTCCTTTGAAGGAAATTTAAGAGATTATGTTCCTTATAGACATTAGCCCTCGGTAGGGACAAATGTACCTTTTTTCAGATGCTCTATGGTCCGGGCAATCTCATTTGGCCGTAAATTGAAGAAAATCCAGCGGCTATATGCCTTATTCTCCTTGTTTTTGCCGGATGGCATGATGTAACTCATGCACGTGAAAGCCAAGAACTAAAGGGCATTCCTGGCATCGGTCAATATATATGTGGAAACGATATCTACACTATAGAGGACAAGAAATTTTGGGGTGGTTAGGCAAAGATCGCATGGAAAATGAAGTACTTTCAAGGACCGCCATAGAATGGACAGATGTTCACTAAAACGGTCATAATTTTTCATTAGAGTCCGTGTCGACCCATAAGTACTCAAACTGCTCACGCGAGCGCATGTAATCCAAAAAATACTCCCTGCTTATGCTTAGGAGGCCCAGAGTACCTCAACACGGCCTTCAAGACTTTTCTCGCTCAAGGTCAAATAACATCATTCGCCTCTGCTTTTCGACAAGTTTCAACACATTGGCACTTCCTTTGAAGGAAATTCGAGAGATTATGTTGCTTATAGACATTATCCCCTCGTAGGGACAAACGACCTTTCGCAGAGATATTTCTACGATCCGGCAATCTCATTTTGCCAGAATTGAAGAAAATCCAGCTATATATGCCTTATTCTCCTTGTTTTTGCCGGATGGCATGTCAGAACTCATGTGTGAAAGCCAAGAACAAAAGGGCATTCCTGCATCGATCAATATATATGTGGAAACGATATTCCACTATAGGGGACAAGAAATTTTGGGGCGTTAGGCAAAAAGCACACGGAAAATGAAGTACTTTCAAGGACCGCCATAGAATGGAAAGATGTTCACTAAAAGGGTAATAACTTTGTAATTTGGAGTCCGTGGTCGACTCACAAGTTCTCAAACTGCTCATGCAGCGCCCCAATCCAGAAAATACTCGCTATGCGCAGAGGCTCGAGTACCTCAGATATGACCTTAACCAGGACTTTTTGGCCCTGAAAGTCAAAGAACATCATTCGTCGCTGTTTTTCAAACAAGTTTCTGAATCCATTGGCACTTCCTTTTGAAGGAAATTTGAGAGATTATGTTCCTTATAGACATTAGCCTCGGTAGGCACAAACGCATCTTTTTGCAGATGCTCTATGATCCGCAATCTCTTTGGTCAGAATTGAAGAAAATCCAAATGCTATATGCCTTATTCTCCTTGTTTTTGCCGGATGGCATGTCAGTAACTCATGCACGGAAAGCCAAGAACTAAAGGGCATTCCCGGCATCGGTCAATATATATGTGGAAAGGATATTCCACTATAGAGGACAAGAAATTTTGGGGCAGTCCGCAAAAAGCGCACGAGAAAATGAAGTACTTTCAAGGATCGCCAGAGAAAGGATGATGCTCACCGAGCCCGCAAAATTTTGTCATTAGGAGTCCGTGTCGGACCCATAAGTACTCAAACTGCTCGTGGCGAAGCGCCGAAATAAAAAAATACTCCCCGCTTGCACCAGAGGCCCGGAGTACCTCAACACGGCCTTAAGGAGGACTTTTGGCCCCGAAAGTCAAAGAACATCATTCGCCTTTTTTCCGCATAAGTTTCAACCCATCGGCACTTCCTTTTGAAGGAAATTCGAGAGATTATGTTTTATAGACATTATCCCCTGGTTGGGACAAACGATCTTTCTCGCAGATATCTATGATCCAGCAATCTCATTTTGCCAGAATTGAAGAAAATCCAGCGCTATATGCCTTAATCTCCTTGTTTTCACGGATGGCATGTCAGAACTCATGCTGCGGAAAGCCAAGAACAAAAGGGCATTCCTGGCATCGATCAATATATATGTGGAAACGATATTCCACTATAGAGGACAAGAAATTTTGGGGCGTTAGGCAAAAAGCGACGGAAAATTAAGTACTTTCAAGGACAGCCATAGAATGGACAGATGTTCACTAAAAGGGTAATAATTTTGTCATTCGAGTCCGCCTTGGACCCATAAGTTCTCAAACTGCTCACAAGAAGCGCCCTAATCTGAAAATACTCGCATTATGCCAGAGGCTCGGAGTACACTCAGATACGGCCTTAAGCAGACTTTTGGCCCCGAAAGTCAAAGAACATCATTCGTCATGTTTTTCAAACAAGTTTCAACCCATTGGCACTTCCTTTGAAGGAAATTTAAGAGATTATGTTCTTACATACATTAGCAACCCCGTAGGGACAAATGTACCTTTCTCGCAGATGCTCTATGATCCGGCAATCTCATTTGGCCAGAATTGAAGAAAATCCAGCGCTATATGCCTTATTCTCCTTGTTTTCATGGATGGCATGACGAACTCATGCACGGAAAGCCTAGAACTAAAGGGCATTCCTGCATCGGTCAATATATATATGTGTAAACGATATTCCACTATAGAGGACAAGAAATTTTGGGGCGTTAGGCAAAGATAGCACGGAAAATGAAGTATTTTCAAGGACCGCCATAGAATGGACAGATGTTCACTAAAACGGTCATAATTTTGTCATTAGGAGTCCGTGGTCGGACCCGTAAGTACTCAAACTGCTCGCAAGCAGCACGCCAATCCAAAAATACTCGCTATGCGCCTAATAGGCCCGGAGTGCCTCAACACGGCCTTAAGCAGACTTATTGGCCCCGAAAGTCAAAGAACATCATTCGCCTCGCTTTTCGACAAGTTTCAACCCATTGGCACTTCCTTTGAAGGAAATTCGAGATTATGTTGCTTATAGACATTATCCCCGGTAGGGACAAACGTACTTTTCTACGATCCGCAATCTCATTTTGCCAGAATTGAAGAAAATCCAGCAGCTATATGCCTTATTCTCCTTGTTTTTGCTCGGATGGCATGTCAGTAACTCATGCGCGTGATAGCCAAGAACAAAAGGGCATTCCTCGGCATCGATCAATATATATGTGGAAACGATATTCCACTATAGAGGACAAGAAATTTTGGGGCGTTAGGCAAAAGCGCACGGAAAATGAAGTATTTTCAAGGACTGCCATAGAATGGACAGATGTTCACTAAAAGGGTAATAATTTTTCATTTGAGGCCGTGGTCGACCCACAAGTTCTCAAACTGCTCATGCAAGCATCTCAATCTGAAAATACTCCCGACTTGCGCCAGAGTCTCGAGTACCTCAGATACGGCCTTAAGGTGACTTTTGGCCCCGAAAGTCAAAGACATCATTCGTCGCTGTTTTTCAAACAAGTTTCTAAACCCATTGGCACTTCCTTTTAAAGGAAATTTGAGAGATTATGTTCTTATAGACATTAGCCCTCCGTAGGGACAAACGATCTTTTGCAGATGCTCTATGATCCGCAATCTCGCTGGTCAGAATTGAAGAAAATCCAATGACTATATGCCTTATTCTCCTTGTTTTTGCCGGATGGCATGTCAGAACTCATGCACGTGAAAGCCAAGAACTAAAGGGCATTCCCGCATCGGTCAATATATATATGTGGAAACGATATTCCACTATAGAGGACAAGAAATTTGGGGCAGCCAGCAAAAAGCGACGAGAAATGAAGTAGTTTCAAGGATCGCATAGAATGGACAGATGATCACTAAGACGGTCATAATCTTGTCATTAGGAGTCCGTGGTCGGACCCATAAGTACTCAAACTGCTCACAAGCGAAGCGTATAATCCAAAAAATACTCCCGCTTGCTCAAGGAGGCCCGGAGTACCCGCAAATTCAGCCGTAAGCAGGACTCTTTGGCCCTGAAAGTCAAAGAACATCATTCGTCATTGTTTTTCGATAAGTTTCAACCCATTGGCACTTCCTTTTGAAGGAAATTCGAGAGATTATGTTGCTTATAGACATTATCCCCTGGTTGGGACAAACGCTCTTTCTCGCAGATACTCTATGATCCGTGATGAGGACATCAATACCATTGTTACACCCACAGCCCGCCGCTATACATACCGGACCAATTACTAGAGCTCACAAGACGCCAACTAAATTACTGTGTACTTTCGCTTGGTAATGATTCTAATGTTCATGAGAATATGATGCTGCTTAAATTGGATACATTTGTTTTGCTTACAAATGAAGGGCCTAGCTTGGAGAAGGATGAACATTGAGCAAGAACAAGCATGGAGATGATGGCATGCTAAGGGGACAAGAACGGAGTTACAAGTGATGATTTCAGACTTTGAAGCCACCATAATGAGTGCATGAAGCCTTGGACGAAATATACAAGATGCCACTTCATAAATTTCTGTCCAGAGGCTATTCTAGGTGTCACACCACCTTATTATTGGGCCAAGCCCATGTAATTTCGAAATACATAAGTATAGGCTATTTTTAGAGTCCAGATGTGTGGGAAACAAGAGATAGGGTTAGTTTCGATCCCTCCACCAAGGGCCACGAAATTCACCCCTCTTCCTCCATATATAGCCCTTAGGGCACCGCTTAGACTTCAGTGTTTTGTTTAGATTAAAAGTTCGCCATAGCTGCAACTTCACAGCATTTCTTTGTGTTCAACGACTGCATAAAGGCGCCACAGACCCCACCTTGATCAATAAAGTTTTCATCTTATATTTGCAATATCCAGATTGCAATCTCAGCTTGCTTGTTTTTTTCGCTTGCTCACAGGAAATGCACTCGTGGTCGGGTTGATCGTGTCCTGCGTGGTCAATAACCTCTCGGAGTTGGTTTAGCGATTGCATATGCGCGACGCCCTCAAGACGTCAGAGTCGCCTCACAAAGTCGACTTCCACCAAAGCGAAATCCACCATCTCATCGAAAGATGGGACACCTTTGCTCTATCATCCGCAATCTCATTTTGCCAGAATTGAAGAAAATCCAGCTGCTATATGCCTTAATCTCCTTGTTTTCACCGGATGGCATGTTGTAACTCATGCGCGCGGAAAGCCAAGAACAAAAGGGCATTCCGGCATTGATCAATATATATGTGGAAACGATATTCCACTATAGAGGACAAGAAATTTTGGGGCGGTTAGCGTAAAGCGACGTGAAAATGAAGTACTTTCAAGGACAGCCATAGATTGGACAGATGTTCACTAAAAGGGTAATAATTTTGTCATTCAGAGTCCGCCTCGACCCACAAGTTCTCAAACTGCTCACAAGAAGCGCCTCTAATCCAGAAAATACTCATTGCCCAGAGGCTCGAGTACCTCGACACGGCCTTAAGTAGGACTTTTTGGCCCTGAAAGTCAAAGAACATCATTCGTCGATGATTTTCAAACAAGTTTTTGAACCCATTGGCACTTCCTTTTGAAGGAAATTTAAGAGATTATGTTCCTTATAGACATTAGCCCCCCTGGTAGGGACAAATGTACCTTTTGCAGATGCTCTATGATCCCGCAATCTCATTTGGTCAGAATTGAAGAAAATCCAGCGTTATATGCCTTATTCTCCTTGTTTTCGCGAAATGGCATGATGTAACTCATGCACGGAAAGCCAAGAACTAAAGGACTTTCCCGCATCGGTCAATATATATGTGTAAACGATATTCCACTATAGAGGGCAAGAAATTTTGGGGCGTTAGGCAAAGATCGCACGGAAAATGAAGTATTTTCAAGGACCGCCATAGAATGGACAGATGTTCACTAAAATGGTCATAATTTTGTCATTAGGAGTCCGTGGTCGACCCATAACTACTAAACTACTCACAAGCAGCACGCTAATCCAAAAATACTCCGCTTATGCCAGAGGCCCGGAATACCTCAACACGGCTTTAAGCAGACTTTTGGCCCCGAAAGTCAAAGAACATCATTCGCTCTCTTTTCGCATAAGTTTCAACCCATTGGCACTTCCTTTTGAAGGAAATTCGAGAGATTATGTTGCTTATAGACATTATCCTCTCGGTAGGGACAAACGTATTTTTTCTACGATCCCGCAATCTCATTTTGCCGAATTGAAGAAAATCCAGCGCTATATGCCTTAATCTCCTTGTTTTTGCCGATGGCATGTCTGTAACTCATGCGCGCGAAAGCCAAGAACAAAAGGGCATTCCTGGCATCGATCAATATATATGTGGAAACGATATTCCACTATAGAGGACAAGAAATTTTGGGGTTTGGCAAAAGCGCACGGAAAATTAAGTACTTTCAAGGACAAACATAGAATGGACAGATGTTCACTAAAAGGGTAATAATTTTGTCATTCGAGTCCGCCTGGACCCATAAGTTCTCAAACTGCTCAAAGTAGCGCCTCTAATCCAAAAATACTCGCTTGGCGCCAGAGGCTCGGAGTACCTCCGACACGGCCTTAAGCAGACTTTTGGCCCCGAAAGTCAAAGAACATCATTCGTCGATGTTTTTCAAACAAGTTTCAACCCATTGGCACTTCCTTTGAAGGAAATTTAAGAGATTATGTTCAGATAGACATTAGCCCTCGGTCGGGACAAATGTACCTTTTTGCGATGCTCTATGATCCGGCAATCTCATTTGGCCAGAATTGAAGAAAATTCAGCGGCTATATGCCTTATTCTCCTTGTTTTCGGGATGGCATGATGTAACTTATGCACGGAAAGCCAAGAACTAAAGGGCATTCCCGCATCGGTCAATATATATGTGTAAACGATATTCCACTATAGAGGGCAAGAAATTTTGGGGCGGCATAAAGATCGCACGGAAAATGAAGTACTTTCAAGGACCGCCATAGAATGGACAGATGTTCAATAAAACGGTCATATTTTTGTCATTAGAGTCCGTGGTCGGACCCATAAATACTAAACTGCTCGCGCGCAGCACGCCGAATCCAAAAAATACTCGCTTATGCGCCAGAGGCCCGAATACCTCAACACGCCTTAAGCAGACTTTTGGCCCCGAAAGTCAAAGAACATCATTCGCTCTCTTTTTGACAAGTTTCGAACCCATTGGCACTTCCTTTTGAAGGGAATTCGAGAGATTATGTTGCTTATAGACATTATCCCCTGGTAGGGACAAACGTATCTTTTCTATGATCCCGCAATCTCATTTTGCCGAATTGACGAAAATCCAGCGCTATATGCCTTATTCTCCTTGTTTTTGCCGGATGGCATGTCAGAACTCATGCTCCGAAAGCCAAGAACAAAAGGGCATTCCTGCATCGATCAATATATATGTGGAAACGTTATTCCACTATAGAGGACAAGAAATTTTGGGGCGTTAGGCAAAAAGCGACGGAAAATGAAGTACTTTCAAGGAATGCCATAGAATGGACAGATGTTCACTAAAAGGGTAATAATTTTTCATTTGGAGTCCGTGGTCGGACCCATAAGTTCTCAAACTGCTCACAAGGCGCCTGAATCCAGAAAATACTCGCTATGCCAGAGGTTCGGAGTACCTCAGACACGGCCTTAAGCAGTGACTTTTGGCCTCGAAGTCAAAGAACGCTATTCGTCGTTGTTTTTCAAACAAGTTTCAACCCATTGGCACTTCCTTTTGAAGGAAATTTGAGAGATTATGTTCCTTATAGATATTAGCCCTCCGTAGGGACAAACGATCTTTTGCAGATGCTCTATGATCCGCAATCTCATTCGGCAGAATTGAAGAAAATCCAGCGACTATATGCCTTATTCTCCTTGTTTTCGCTTGATGGCATTTTGTAACTCATGCACGTGAAAGCCAAGAACTTAAGGTTGTTCCCTGCATCGGTCAATATATATATGTGGAAACGATATTCCACTATAGAGGACAAGAAATTTGGGCAGTCAGCAAAAGCGCACGAGAAAATGAAGTACTTTCAAGGACTCGCATAGAATGGACAGATGCTCACTAAGACGGTCATAATTTTGTCATTAGGAGTTCGTGGTCGACCCATAGTACTCAAAATGCTCGAGGCGAGCATGCTAATCCAAAAATACTCGCTATGCAAGGAGGCCCGGAGTACCCGCAAATTCAGCCGTAAGGTGACTTTTGGCCCCGAAAGTCAAAGAACATCATTCGTCATTGTTTTTCGACAAGTTTCAACCCATTGGCACTTCCTTGAAGGAAATTTGAGAGATTATGTTGCTTATAGACATTATCCCCTGGTTGGGACAAACGACTTTTCTCGCAGATACTCTATGATCCAGCAATCTCATTTTGTCAGAATTGAAGAAAATCCACCGCTATATGCCTTAATCTCCTTATTTTCACGGATAGCATGTCAGTAACTCATGCCCGTGAAAGCCAAGAACAAAAGGGCATTCCCGCATCGATCAATATATATGTGGAAACAATATCTCCACTATAGAGGACAAGAAATTTTGGGGCGGTTAGGCCAAAAGCGCACGGGAAAATGAAGTACTTTCAAGGACAGCCATAGAATGGACAGATGTTCACTAAAAGGGTAATAATTTTGTCTTTCAGAGTCCGTCTCGGACCCACAAGTTCTCAAACTGCTCACAAGAAGCGATGATCCAAAAGCTCTCATTATGCCAGAGGCTCGAGTACCTCGATACGGCCTTAAGCAGGACTTTTTGGCCCTGAAAGACAAAGAACATCATTCATCGATGTTTTTCAAACAAGTTTCTGAACCCATTGGCACTTCCTTTTGAAGGAAATTTAAGAGATTATGTTCTCGATAGACATTAGCCCCTCGGTAGGGACAAATGTACCTTTTGCGATGCTCTTGATCCGCAATCTCATTTGGCTGTAAATTGAAGAAAATCCAGCGCTATATGCCTTATTCTCCTTGTTTTCGCCGATGGCATGATGTAACTCATGCACGGAAGGCCAAGAACTAAAGGGCATTCCAAGCATCGTCAATATAGATGTAAACGATATTCCACTATAGAGGGCAAGAAATTTTGGGGCGGTTAGGCAAAGATCGCACGGAAAATGAAGTACTTTCAAGGACTGCCATAGAGTGGACAGATGTTCACTAAAACGGTCATAATTTTGTCATTAGGAGTCCGTGGTTTGACCCATAAATACTAAACTGCTCACAAGCAGCACGCCAATCCAAAAAATACTCCTCGCTATGCCTGTATAGGCCCGAGTACCTCAACACGGCCTTAAGCAGACTCTTGGCCTCGAAAGTCAAAGAACATCATTCGCCTCTGCTTTTCGCACAAGTTTCAACCCATTGGCACTTCCTTTTGAAGGAAATTCGAGAGATTATGTTGCTTATAGACATTATCCCCTGATTGGGACAAACGCATCTTTTCTACGATCCGTAATCTCATTTTGCCGAATTGAAGAAAATCCAGCCGCTATATACCTTATTCTCCTTGTTTTGCCGGATGGCATGTCAGAACTCATGCGCGTGGAAAGCCATGAACAAAAGGGAATTCCCGGCATCGATCAATATATATGTGGAAACGATATTCCACTATAGAGGACAAGAAATTTTGGGGCGTTAGCAAAAAGTGCACGGAAAATGAAGTTCTTTCAAGGACCGCCATAGAATGGACCGATGTTCACTAAAAGGGTAATAATTTTTTCATTTGAGTCCGTGGTCGGACCCACAAGTTCTCAAACTGCTCATGTGAGCGATCGAATCCAGAAAATACTCCGCTTGCGCCAGAGGCTCGGAGTACCCCAGACACGGCCTTAAGCAGACTTTTGGCCCCGAAAGTCAAAGAACATCATTCGTCATTGCTTTTTCAAACAAGTTTCAACCCATTGGCACTTCCTTTTGAAGGAAATTTGAGAGAGTATGTTCTTATAGACATTAGCCCTCCGTAGGGACAAACGATTATTTTGCAGATGCTCTATGATCCGGCAATCTCATTTGGTCAGAATTGAAGAAAATCCAAGGACTATATGCCTTATTCTCCTTGTTTTCACCGGATGGCATGTCAGAACTCATGCACGGAAAGCCAAGAACTAAAGGGCATTCCTGCATCGGTCAATATATATATGTGGAAACGATATTCCACTATAGAGGACAAGAAATTTGGGGCCAGCAAAAAGCGACGAGAAAATGAAGTACTTCCAAGGACCGCATAGAATGGACAGATGCTCACTAAGACGGTCATAATTTTGTCATTAGGACTCGTGTCGGACCCATAAGTACTCAAACTGCTCGCGGCGAAAAGTGCGAATCCAAAAATATACTCCCGCTTGTGCCGGAGGCCCGAGTACCCGCAATTCAGCCGTAAGCAGGACTTTTGGCCCCGAAAGTCAAAGAACATCATTCGTCATTTTTCGATAAGTTTCAACCCATTGGCACTTCCTTTTGAAGGAAATTTGAGATATTATGTTGCTTATAGACATTATCCCTCTGGTAGGGACAAACGTATCTTTCGCAGATGCTCTATAATCCGGCAATCTCATTTGGTCAGAATTGAAGAAAATCCAGCGCTATATGCCTTATTCTCTTGTTTTCACGGATGGCATGTCAGAACTCATGCACATGAAAGCCAAGAACTAAAGGGCATTCCCAAGGCCGGTCAATATATATGTGGAAACGATATTCCACTATAGAGGACAAGAATTTTGGGGCAACAGCAAAAGCGCACGAGAAAATGAAGTACTTTCAAGGATTGCCATAGAATGGACAGATGCTCACTAAAAGGGTAATAATTTTGTCATTCGAGTCCGTGGTCGGACCCATTGTTCTCAAACTGCTCGCAGCGAAGGCCTCAATCCAGAAAATACTCCCCGCTTGCTGCCAGAGGCCTGAGTACCCTCAGATACGGCCTTAACCAGGACTTTTGGCCCCGAAAGTCAAAGAACATCATTCGTCATTGTTTTTCAAACAAGTTTCAACCCATTGGCACTTCCTTTGAAGGAAATTTGAGAGATTATGTTCCTTACAGACATTAGCCCCCGGTAGGGACAAACGTATCTTTTTGCAGATGCTCTATGATCCGCAACTTATTTGGCCAGAATTGAAGAAAATCCAGCGGCTATATGCCTTATTCTCCTTGTTTTCGCGGATGGCATGTCAGAACTCATGCACGTGAAAGCCAAGAACTAAATGTTGGGGAACATAGTAATTTCAAAAAATTTCCTACGCACACGCAAGATCATGGTGATGCATAGGAACGAGAGGGGAGAGTGTTGTCTACATACCCTTGTAGACCGGGCGGAAGCGATCACAACGTAGAGGAAGTAGTCAGACGCTCTCCTCGCGATCCAACCGATCCCAGGCTAGCATTCAAGCGCCCGAAGTTCTTGACACACGACAGCTCAGGTGACGCCTCGGCCCGATCCAAAGAAAGCCCGGAGAGAGTTCCACAAGACGACGGGGCAGGACGATCTTGATGTTCTATCGACGCAGGCTTCGCCTAAGCACCGCCACGATATTACCGAGGTGGAATATGGTGGAGGGGGCACCGACACGGCCAAGGAACGATCTCAAGGATCAACTTGTGTGTTTTAGGGGGCCCCGCCTGTGATATAAAGGAGCAAGGGGAGGGCCGGCCGCCCTAGAGGGGAGCACTCAGGAGGGGAGTCCTCCTCCTAGTGGGAGAGGACTCTTCCTAGTCCAACTAGGAAGGAGGAAGGGGAAGGAAGGAGAGGAGAGGAGAAGGAAAGGTGGCCGTGCCCCCCTCCTTGTCCAATTCGACCCTCATGGGGGCGCGCCACCTCCCGGCGCAGCCCTCTCTCCCTCGTGGCCCATTAAGGCCCATTACTTCGGGGTTCCAGAATCCTCCCAAGACTCCAGATTATCCAAACCACTCGTAACCATTCCATGTCCGAATATAGCTGTCCAATATATCAATCTTTATGTCTCGACCATTCGAGACTCTCGTGTCCGTGATCACATCCGGACTCCAAACCCTTTGGTACATAAAATACACAAACTCATAATATAACCGCCATCGAAACCTTGCTGCATGGGACCTACGGTTCGAGAACAATGTAGACATGATCGAGACACGCCTCCGTCAATAACCAATAGCGGACCTGGATGCCTATATTGGTTCCTACATATTCTACGAAGATCTTTATCGGTCAGACCGCATAACAACATACGTTGTTCCCTTTGTCATCGGTATGTTACTTGCCCGAGATTCATTGTCGGTATCCAATACCTAGTTCAATCTCGCTACGGCAAGTCTCTTTACTCGCTCAGAATACATCATCTCACAACTAACTCATTAGTTGTAATGCTTGCAAGGCTTAAGTGATGTGCATTACCGAGAGGGCCCAGAGATACCTCTCCGATAATCGGAGTGACAAATCCTAATCTCAAATACGCCAACCCAACATCTGCCTTTTGAGACACCTGTAGTACCCTTTATAATCACCCAGCCATTGCCAGACGCTTGGTAGTACCCAAAGTGTTCCTCCGTAAACGGAGTTGCATAATCTTATAGTTATAGGAACATGTATAAGTCATGGATAAAAGCAATAGCAACATACTAAACGATCGGTGCTAAGCTAATGGAATGAGTCATGTCAATCGATCATTCAACTAATGATGTGACCTTGTTAATCAAATGACAACCCTTTGTCTATGGTTAGAAACTTAACCATCTTTGATTAACAAGCTAGTCTAGTAGAGGCATACTAGTGACACTGCTTGTCTATGTATTCACACATGTATTATGTTTCCTAAATACAATTCTAGCAGGAATAATAAACATTTATCATGAAATAAGGAAATAAATAATAACTTTATTATTGCCTCTAGGGCATATTTCCTTCCTCCCACTTGCACTAGAGTCAATAATCTAGATTACATAGTAATGATTCTAACACCCATGGAGTCTTGGTGCTGATCATGTTTTGCTCGTGGAAGAGGCTTAGTCAACGGTCTGCTACATTCAGATCCGTATGTATCTTGCAAATCTCTATGTCTCCCACCGACCAAGTCCCGATGGAATTGAAGCGCCTCTTGATGTGTTTGGTTCTTGTGAAATCTGGATTCCTTCGCTAAAGCAATTGCTCCAAGATTGTCACAAAAGATTTTCATTGGACCCGATGCAATAGGTATGACACCTAGATCGATATGAACCTTCATCCGCATTCTTCATTAGCTGCTTCAAGCTGCTATGTACTCGCTTCACATGTAGATCCCGCCACGACGCTTTGTTTAGAACTGCACCAACCGACAGCCTCCGCTTAGTGTAAATACGATCCGGCTTGCATTTAGAATCGTCCGGATCGCTGTCAAAGCTTGTATCAACGTAACTGCTTATTTATGAGCTCTTTGTCACCTCCATATACGAGAAACATATCCTTAGTCCTTTTCGTACTTCAGATGTTCTCGATCACGTCCAAAGATCCACTCGGATTACTTTGGTCCTCGCTAAGCTTATAGAAAGGCACACATCAGGTCCGGTACACAAAGATTGCATACATGATAGAGCCTATGGTCAAGCATAGGAACATCTTTCATTTTCTCTCTCTCTTTATGGTGGTCGGCATTGAGTCTTACTCAACTTCACACCTTGTAGCCTGTGCAAGAACCCTTTTTTGCTTGATCCATTTTGAACTTCTTCAAAATTTTGTCAAGGTATGTGCTTTGTGAAAGTCCAATTGCCGCCTTGATCTATCTCTATAGATTTTGATGCCTAATATGTAAGCAGCTTCACCGAGGTCCTTCATTGAAAAACTCTTATTCAAGTACCCCTTTATGCTATCCAGAATTTATATCATTTCCGATTAGTAATATGTCATCTACATATAATATCGTAAATGCTACAGAGCTCCCACTCACTTTCTTGTAAATACAAAGCTTCTCAAAAGTCTCAGATAAACCCAAA
>CM038144.1:219700118-219882261 GCA_021437245.1 Aegilops speltoides
TTGATAGAGGCAAGGTGTCCGTCTTTCGATGAGATGGTGGATTCGGCTTTGGTGGAAGTCGACTTTGACGATCCGACTACTGACGTGCGAGGGCGTCGGCATATAGCAATCGCTAAACCAACTCCGAGAGGTTATTGACCCTTGCAGAACACGATCAACTTGACCACGAGTCTATTTCCTGCGACAAGCGAAGAACAAGCAAGAAAGCTGAGATTGCAATCTGGATATTGCGAATATAAGATGAAAGCTTTATTGATCAAGGTGGGGTTACATGGCGCCTTTATGCAGTCGTTGAACACAAGCGAAATCAGCGAAGTTGCAGCTATGGCGAACTTTTAATCTAAACAAAACCCAAAGTCTAAGCGGTGCCCTAAGGGCTGTATATATGGGGGAGGAGGAATTTCGTGGCCCTTGAGGAGGGGTCAGAAACCAACCCTATCTCTTGTTTCCCCACATCGGACTCTAAAATAGCCTATACTTAAGTATTTCGAAATTACATGGGCCTGGCCCAATAATAAGGTATGTGACACCTAGAATAGCCTATGGATGAATATTATGAAGTGGCATCTTGTATATTTCGTCCAAGGCTTCATGCACTCATTATGGTGGCTTCAAAGTCCTGAAATCATCACTTGTAACTCCGTTCTTGATCCCCTTAGCATGCCATCAACTCCATGCTTGTTCTTGCTCAATGTTCATCCTTCTCCAAGCTAGGCCCTTCATTTGTAAGCAAAACAAATGTATCCAATTTAAGCGACATCATATTCTCATGAACATTAGAATCATTACCAAGCGAAAGTACACGGTAATTTAATTGGCGTCTTGTGAGCTCTAGTAATTGGTCCGTATATATAGCGATGGGGGCTGTGGGTGTAACAATGGTATTGATGTCCTCATCATCCTCCCTTCTTGAAATGAAGTCGTCCTCGTGAGGCTCATCTTCCTCACCCAAATAAGGCTTCAAATCTGCAATGTTAAAAGTGGGACTAACCCCAAAATCTGCGAGCAGCTCAAGTTTATATGCATTATCATTTATTTTCTCCAACACCTTAAAGGGACCAGCAACACGTGGCATTAGCTTTGATTTGCATCAAATCGAAATCTATCCTTACATAAATGTAACCAAACAAGATCTCCGTGCAAACACAACATGTTTTCTACCCTTATCTCCAGCAAGTTTATATTTAGCATTCATACGCTCAATGTTTTCCTTAGTTAACTCATGCATTTTAAAATCAATTCAACACGTTCTTTAGCATCAAAATTAACCTTCTCCGAAGATGGAAGAAGCGACAAATCAATAGGTGCGCGGTGGAAACCATACACAACTTCAAAGGGCACATCTTAGTAGTAGAATGCAATGAGCGATTATAAGCAAATTCAATATGAGGCAAGCATTCCTCCCACATTTTCTTATTATTCTTTAGAACAGCCCTAAGCATAGTAGACAATGTTCTATTGACTACTTCAGTTTATCCATCGGTTTGGGGGTGACAAGTAGTACTAAAAAGCAGTTTAGTCCCCAACTTAGCCCATAAACATCTCCAAAAGTGGCTAAGAAATTTAGTATCACGATCTGAAACAATAGTATTTGGCACACCATGCAAGCGAATAATTTCGCGAAAGAACAAATCAACAACATTAACAACATCATCGCTTTTATGACATGGTATAAAGTGTGCCATTTTAGAGAATCTATCCACGACAACAAATATACTATCCTCCCTTCTTTGTTCTAGGTAAACCTAAAACAAAGTCCATAGATATATCCTCCCAAGGAACACTAGAGTGCGAGCAAAGGCATATATAAACCATGAGGATTGAGTCGTGACTTAGCTTTTTGACATGTAGTGCAGTGAGCAATAAAGCGCTCAACATCCGTCTCATCTTTGGCCAAAAGAAATGTGTAGCAAAATCGTCCTCCGTCTTCTTCACGCCAAAGTGTCCCATTAGTCCTCCTCCATCGCCTCCTGCAACAACAAAAGGCGAGCAGACTAGCTGGAATGCATAGCTTGTTAGCACGAACACAAATCCATCATTAACGACAAACTTGTTCCATGTTCTTCCTTCTTTACAATTCTGCAATACATCTTTAAAATCAGCATCATGCACATATTGATCTTTGATGGTCTCCAAACCAAATATTTTGAAGTCAAGTTGTGAAAGCATAGTATAGCGACGAGACAATGCATCGACAATAACATTTTCTTTACCCTTCTTGTGTTTAATGACATAAGGAAAGTCTCAATGAATTCAACCCATTTAGCATGTCTACGATTCAGTTTAGCTTGACTTTTAATATGTTTCAAAGATTCATGATCAGAATGTATAACAAATTCTTTGGGCCATAAATAATGTTGCCATGTTTCTAAAGTCGAACAAGAGCATATAATTCTTTATCATAAGTAGAATAATTCAGACTAGGCCCTCAATTTTTCGAGGAAAAGTATACAACAGGTTTGCCATCTTGTAATAACACACCTCTAATCCAATTCCACTAGCATCACATTCAAGCTCAAAAGTCTTATTAAAATCGGAAGTTGGAGTAAAGGGCATGTGTCAACTTATCTTTCAATACCGTGAAGGCTTCTTCTGTCGGTACCCCAAACAAAAGGCACATCCTTCTTTGTAAGCTCATTGAGAGGTGCAGCAATGGTGCTGAAATCTCTCACAAGCGCCTATAGAATCCAGCGAGGCCAAGAAAACTCCTCACTTGTGTGACCGTTTTGGGCTCGGCCAACTCTCAATAGCTTCAATCTTGGCTTTATCAACTTCAATTCCACATGGAGTAACAACATAGCCAAGAAAAGATACTCGATCGATGCAAAGGTGCACTTCCCAAGGTTACCAAACAAGCGTGCATCACGTAGAGCATTAAAACAACACGTAAATGTTCCAAATGTTCTTCCAAAGATTTGCTATAAATCAATATGTCATCAAAATAAACTACCACAAATCGTCCAATGAAAGCACGTAAAACTTAGTTCATTAATCTCATGAAAGTACTAGGTGCATTAGTTAACCCAAAAGGCATGACTAACCACTCATATAATCCAAACTTAGTTTTAAATGCTGTTTTCCATTCATCCCCCAATTTCATACGAATTTGATGGTATCCACTCATAAATCAACTTTGGAGAATATTGTAGAGCCACTCAATTCATCAAGCATATCATCTAGCCTAGGAATAGGATGGCGATAGCGAATAGTAATATTATTAATGCCTCTACAATCAACACACATCGCGATGTACCATCCTTTTGGCACTAGAATAATAGGAACAACACAAGGACTAAAGGGATTAGCGTATATAACCTTTGTCGAGAAGCTCTTGTACTTGAGCGCATAATCTCCTTAAGTCTCCTCTGGATTGAGTGCGGTATGGTGCACGGTTTGGTAATGAAGCACGGGAATTAAGTCAATCGATGCTCAATCCCTCGAATAGGTGGTAATCCGGTGTACGTCTTGTGGAAAGGCGTCGGCGAACTCTGCAAAATGTTAGTGACAGCGGGGAGGCAAAGAAGGAAACGCGTCCTCGAATGAAAATAATGCCTCTTTGCACACAAAAGCATAGCAAACAGATTTGCTAAAATCTAGCTCATCAATATCAGATTTGTGGCAAGTAAACATGCACTTTTCAATTTAATTTCAGAAGCAACACTAGATGGTTTACTATTAGGCTTCATATGTTGCTCAAATTCTTTTGCCACAATCTGATTTTCACTCTTATTTTCTCTGTTTTGCTTTATTAGCTCTATTAATATCATCTTTCAAAATGGACTCAGGAGTCATAGGAAGCAAAGTAATATTTTATCCTTATGAACAAGAGTATCTTGATTGTTTCTACCATGGTGTACAAATTTTTATCAAATTGCCATGGTCTACCAAGTAATAAGGAACATGCTTGCATAGGTACCACATCACAATCAACATAATCAGCATATGTAGAGATACTAAAATGCACCTGAACGATGCGTGTTACCTTAACCTTGCACTGTTGTTGAACCATTGGATGTAGTAAGGATGTGGATGTGGTCTTGTGGTGAGAGATAGCTTCTCCACCATCTCCATGCTAGCCAAGTTGTTGCAGCTCCCTCCATCTATGATGGCCTTGAATAGAACGTTCCTTCACAACTCCTTTGTATGGAACAAATTATGCCTCTGATTTTGCTCAGCTTGTGTAACCTGCACACTCAAAACACGTTGAGCAACTAAACATTCATACTGTCGGCATCTTGGCAGCCATGTATTGTGTCTCATGATCAGAATCATCTCCACCGTGTTCCTCATGTGTAATAAGAGCCAAAGTCTCCTCATCATAGTCACTAAGCGGACTCATACCCACCATCCTCGGTAGCAATCATCACACGCTGAGATTTGCATTCTCTCATAAAATGTCCTCTTCCCTTACTGACGACAAATAATATCACTTGTGTGCCTGTTGATGCCATGGAAGAAGAAGCTACTCTGCGGTCCGGCCGGTGTGCTCTTGGCGGATAGTGGTGGTTGTGCCTGCTTTCTTGTATCACGGTTGGAGGTGGCACCGACGGAGGTGATTAGTGCGAGCGTGTGGAAGTAGATGATGCGTGGTGTCCATGATGAAGGTCGACCTGCGAGAAAAGTTAGTCGGCGCCAATGCACATCGATCCTGCACTTCACGTTCAGCTTTACAAGCAAGATGGAATAAGCAGTGATATTATTATAATCCTTATAGTCTAGAATGGTGCGAATCTCTCTATTTAATCCACCCGGAAAGCGTGCAAGCATAGCTTCATTCTCCTCAACAATACCACATCTAATCAAGCGGTTTGTAATTCGATAATATTCTTCTCAAAATTTTTCCTTGTCTTAAACGCTGCAATTTTGAAGCAATTCACGTTGATAATATGGTGGAACCAGCAGTGCGCATAGCAGTTTTCAAAACAGCCCAAGTAGCTGGAACAGGATATAATCTACAATGTTGAGACCACCAAACACATGCAAAGCTAGTGAAAGCACAAACAGCGGGAGAACACGTCTCTCCTCGGATATTGTAAACATGTAAATCGTTGTTCGGTTTCTAACTCCCAAGTAAGATATATATCGAGGAACATATCTACCCTCAAATGGTGGAATATTCAATTTCAGTTTAGGGAGATGGTCATGATCTAAATACTGAGGAGCCCTAACATTGCCATTATTTGCATGTGGGCGACACAGTGGTTGTGGTGCTGGTGGTTGCCGTGGTTCGATGTTGATCAACCTCATCCTCGTAATCTCCCACATAATCATCCTCGTCGGTACCGGCAGCGATGGCAGGAGCCAAAAGAAGCACCAACAGACGATGGCGACACCAGAATTTTGTCTGGCTCAATAGGAACCTGTGAGCTCGTCCATCTGATTCGGAAGGGGCGTGGTTGTTTGTCGTTGCGAGGTGCGATAGGTGCAGCCGGCGGTGGTTGTGGAAAATCTTGAGCAATTCATCAAACTTGCTATCAAGCTTTGTTTCAAGCGTCTTCTCAATGCCATCTATCTTCTCCATGGCCTCGTCAAATCTGTTTAGCACATCTTGCACCTATCCAATCATCATTTGCTGAAACTTATCATGTAGCTGTTTGTTCGTCGAGTTCTCCCAATCAGTCTCATCGGCTTGTGATCCTGCCATGGTTAGCAACAATAGAAACACAGAACAATATGATCCTCTGAGACTACTAGGAAGTGGTGGTGGTGTGTGGATGGAGCGGTCACAAATCCGTCAAGCAAATCTCAAATTCTTACCAGTTCTTACCCAGCGGTGATCGGCAACCGTTGTAGTCAAAACTCTCAAAGCTTGGATATAGCGATTACCAAGGAGAATCAAGCATACGGCGTAGATGTATGTGGAGCTGGGAGGCTTATAATATGGTAGCAAAAAAGTCGACAATAATCAATTGAGAGATGCAAAGTTGAATAAGCGCTCAGCAGCAGATCTTGTCTTTGGTCCTAGGCTGAACCGTGCTAGAGGCGAGCCTAGAACACTAACAAAATCACGGTGCTGCGTAAACAAGGAAAAAGCACACCTGATTTTTTCGCTTTTTTTTGCGTTGCTTTTTTTTGCGAAAAATCACTATAATGGCGAGTGTCTCAAAACTCTTCCGAGTCAAAGCTGCGGATGGGCTCAAAATTTTTTCGACCAATTTTTTTATTTGCGGACCCAAAAAGCTGAAGCAGGTCAAAAAACTTTCTATATGTTGGCTCTCAATAAGCTTAGAAACACCTAAAAATAGGATAGCGAGAAAATTTTTTTGTCCTGTGCGTTTTGGAAAATTTTGGGCCTAAGCGGAGGTGGTTTTGGAAAAAAAAAATTGGAAACCAACCTCTTCTCTGAGATGACAAAAGATTGCTGGAATCGAAACCTACTCAACAAGGAAACATGAATCGGAAATTAGATGGATCCGAAAACAAACCTAATATGCAAGAACTTCGGATTGGTGGTGGATATATGGTGGTAGGATATAGCATGGTGGTGGTATATGATGGCGGTGGTGGTATATGATAGCGGTGGTGGTATATGGATACAGATTGAGGCGGTGGCGGATAAGCGGTGGTGGTAGATGGTAGAGGCGATGATGATGGTGCGGCGGCGTGACAACTTATGACCAGAACTTCGAAACTCTAAAGACTAGACTCTAAGACCGACAACTAGACCGACGATGCAACACAAAAATTCAACAATGCAAATCTGAGAAAAGATTATGCAAAGGCTCAGTTGGTTGGGATATGATGAACTAACCCTAATTTTTTTTTGTGGCTTTTAGGTGGACTGTAGGTATGAAGAGCAGACTCGATCTAAACTATGAAAAAGCTGTAAAATCTCACGAAGCAACACGGAAATCTGATACCACTTGATAGAGGCAAAGGTGTCCCATCTTTCGATGAGATGGTGGATTCGCTTTGGTGGAAGTCGACTTTGTGATCCGACTACGAACATCTGCGAGGCGTCGTCAGCTTAACAACCGCTAAACCAACTCAAGAGGTTATTGACCCGCACCGAACACGATCAACGACCACGAGGTCTATTTCCTGTGAGCAAGCGAAGAACAAGCAAGAAGCTGAGATTGCAATCTGGATATTGCAAATATAAGATGAAAGCTTTATTGATCAAGGTGGGGTTACATGGCGCCTTTATGCAGTGGTTGAACACAAGCGAAATGCAGCGAAGTTGCAGCTATGGCGAACTTTTAATCTAAACAAAACCCAAAGTCTAAGCGGCGCCCTAAGGGCTGTATATATGGGGGAAAAGGAGGTGAATTTCGTGGCCCTTGAGGATGGGGTCGAAACCAACCCTATCTCTTGTTTCCCCACACATCGGACTCTAAAAATAGCCTATACTTAAGTATTTCGAAATTACATGGGCCTGGCCCAATAATAAGGTGGCCTGGCACCTAGAATAGCCTATGGACGAATATTATGAAGTGGCATCTTGTATATTTCGTCAAGGCTTCATGCACTCCTTATGGTGGCTTCAAAGTCTGAAATCATCACTTGTAGCTCCGTTCTTGATCCCCTTGCATGCCATCAACTCCATCGTGTTCTTGCTCCAATGTTCATCCTTCTCCAAGCTAGGCCCTTCATTTGTAAGCAAAACAAATGTATCCAATTTAAGCGACATCATATTCTCATGAACATTAGAATCATTACCAAGAAGCGAAAGTACACAGTAATTTAATTGGCGTCTTGTGACTCTAGTAATTGGTCCCATATATATAGCAGTGGGGGCTGTGGGTGTAACAATGGTATTGATGTCCTCATCGGTGGTGCATCATAATCCACCATGGCCATCGTCTTGTCCAAAGGGAGGGCGAAGTCGAAATCGAGGATCGGCGGCGTCATCATAAATGGGACCTAGCACCAAACAAGAAGACACAATAGAGGTAGAGGTCAAGTTTTTAGAAATGCAAATGGCCTCCACGAGACCTATCAACTATCTCTCTCTCTATGTGGTGGTTCACTCACTCCATCAAAATAGGTGCCTCAAACTCACATATGGTGGAGTCACTCATCTCACTCAAGTGGTGGGGGTTGTGGCTCTCCTCACATGGGAGTGTGGCAACTCATCATATATGGGGCTAGTGGTGAGTCACTCTCACTCTCAATATGGTGGCACAAAGTCCTCAAGTAATCATCGTCGTGGTGGTTGAAGGAAAGTCCCATGCTCAACCATCTTGTGCATGATGCTTGCGTGGATGAAGGCCGAAGATGGCACATCATCACTCTAAATCGTGGATGAAGGCGAAGATGGCATCATCACTCTAAATCGTGGATGAAGGCGGAAGATGGCATCATCACTCTCGCCTCCTAAGATGGAAGCATCATCCTTGCTCACCACCTTGTGGCTTTCGCCTCCAAAGCTTGGTCCTTGAGGGTCTCCGTGAGTCGTGCTACCGTTCGCCGCACCATGTTGAAAAAAAGAGCAGAAAGTAGACTCGGCACCATGAATGCCATAAAGAGGGATGGCGGTGAAGTCAAACTTCAGGGAACATCGTCTTGGGCTAAATCGGGCTTGGACATCTTGGTGTTACTAGCCTCATGCTTCTCATAGAGCTTGGTGCTTGCGTGAAGTTTGCTTGGGGTGGAAAAGCCTTGGCCTTCATGAGTTCTTGTTCCGCCTTGAGAGCACCAATGTAGTAGTCGTCGATGGACTTGTAGTTCTCGAGGAAGATGGTCTTGTAGATGTCGTTGTGCAATCCCATCATGAAGTGGAACTTCATCGAAATAGAATTAATCACGCCCGGCTCATCGCAAGAGCAATCATCATCTCCTTGAAGTACTTGTCGATGGACTTGGATCCTTGGGTGGTGTTCTCAATTGGCGTCGAAGTTGTTCCGTGTTGGTTGGAGGCACAAACTCTCGCCAGTAAAGCTCTCTTAAATCTTAGGCCAACTCATCTCGTAGCTCTCCGAAGGTGTGAAACCACCATGTCGGCGTAGTCGTGGAAGTTTCTTGTGGCGCACTTCACTTGATCTTGGGGCGAACTTGATGTAACGAGGTGATAGTCCATCAACGCTCCCACTCGAGGTACTCCTCGGGTTCTTGAGTCCCATAGAAAGGAATCTTGTGGTCGATTGGTGGGTCGTAGTAGCTCATGGAAGTCGTGGACTTGAGCTTGGGTAGCTTTTCTTGAGTGTAGTCTTGAGGTTCTTGTTGGCGAAGATGCCCCTATGTCCGTGGCGAAGATGCCTTGAAGTAAACTTGGCGAAGATGCCAAGGGAGATGGTGAAGTCGTTGAGCGGTTGTTGGTGTTGAGCTCTTGACCTTATGCGTTCTTGTTGGTGATGAATGTCGATGCGATGTGATCTTGCGGAGGTGCTAGCTCGGAAGGATGTGCTCTTGGCGTCTTCTCGAAGATGAGGAAGATCGCTTGTAGGACTTGATGAGGGCCTTGATCTCCACCATGCGGCTTGTCCATCTTGGCGTCGTGGTTGTTGTTCATGGCATCGAACTTCGTCGTTGTTGTTGTAGACCGAAAGTGAAATGCCTTGCCTATCCATCACAAGACTTCGAGTAGAGGTGAGTAGGAAATGAGATAAACAATACCAAGTTACCTTTTCCCAAAGTTGAGGATGTATCCCGTGTCACTCAATGTGAGATGAAAGAATAGTGGAATTGGTGCGGACTTGTTCACTCACACCTATCAAGTAAAGCTTATGGTAGAGCTTCGGTGAGGATAGTGGCACAAAATTTGATGCAAAATGTTAGCAAGAGTCAATAATGTTGAAAGAGATTCACAAATTCATAGAAGTGAAACAAGTAGACCAATAGCAATGAAAGGTACGGAAACACACACGGATAGATAAATGGGGTTCGTGCAACCAAGGAATGAGCACAAAATGTGGAATCCACGGAAAACACTCGTGTTGCACAACTCAAGAGAGAGCCTTAACACGATTGCTCAATAGGCGGATCGACACTTGTGCACAACCTATAAGATGCAAAATGGATATTCTTCTATCCCAAGTATGCTATGTATGTATGGTTCCGGTGTTTCTCTCAAGCATGATATCATATGATATAGATTTGACAATCTTATGTGCAATGGGGTATGATGCTATGGCACTTGCTCACGAGCTCTTTGCTCTCTTTTTGCTTAAAAGCTTTTTTTATTTCTATGGCCACTTTTGCACAATGTACAAAGCAAGATAGCAATTGTGTATATGCGGGAACAAACTTGAGGCACAATGGATGATATGATACCAATATGGTATGGTATGTATGCAATGGAAGGTATGGACCACTAATGTGCACAAGTAGCGTTGCGGCAATACTCAAATGGCTAGTCTCCATAGGTAAGTGGCCTAAAATGGGCTGGGGTTAACAATGCAATTGCAAGGTAATATACAATGGTGTCCTCGAGTTTACCGTCCTTTCGATGATGAGTGGCGGTGTTCTTGGTGTAGATACCAAGATGATGGAACTTCGTCCTAAGTGGCAGAAACACCTTAGGAAGCGGAAAAACCGCAAACTCAAAATCTCAAATGACAAATGTCAAAATGGTGGTAGCGGAAGCGGTGGTGGTGTTGCACTAAGCAATGCGGAAGTGGATTGTTGGGCTATACAGTCGGAGTTGAAGTTGCCGTCCCTAAGTAGGCTGAAACACCTTAGGAGACACAAGCCACAACTCGAACAAGCTCAAACAACAATTGGGTTAAGTTGGGTTGTAGGAAGTGTATGGTGGGAAGGTTATGTGGAAGTGGTGGTGGTGGTGGTTGATGAAGAAGCAACCGTCCTAAATAGCGAAACACCTTAGGAGACTCAAGTCACTACTCAAACAACCTCAAATGCTATGGCGAACAAAATGGGTTAGGTTGCGGAAGTGGGGTGGTGGTAATGCGGATGATATGGTGGAGGCCTAGGCAAACTTGCCAAATTTCAGAAAATTTGATGGTGTCAAATGGTGTTGGTTGTATTTTTTGTTGGATGGGGATGTCAATAGCTTCAAAGCAGGCTAAGAGCGTCAAAATCGGACTCGGATGAATTAGTTATGGCCAAAACAAGATTTCAGCCGTGTCGGTTTCGGGGTTAACGGATGATCCGGAGGAGGTCCGGATGATCCGAACTAGGTCCGGATGATCGGGAGAAATCGGATGATCCGGGATAAGTCGCCTTGATTCTACATTTTTCTGAGTGCGTGATTTATCCGGACGTCAGGCGTCCAGCTGATCAGGTGAGTCCGGATGATCCGGAGAATGTCCGGATGATCCGACAGAATCAATCCGCTCGGGATTTGCTTTCGTGGGGATGAATTTTTTGGCGGAAATGGATGATTTTGGGGCAAATTTTGATGGATTTCGTGGATGGAAGGTGGGGAAACTTGGGGAGATGCTAGATCCACTTGAAACCAAGCAAATCCATGGATCAAAATCAACAAAACTTCATCAAACCAACAAATCACAAAAAAAATTTGGGGCTATTTTTTGGTGGGGATTTTGGATTTTAGGGCGAAATCAAGCAAAAGAAGGCTAGAAAACCGGTGGGAGGGGCTCCAAAAACGTGATCAACGTGGCTCATGATACCATATGATGTAGGGTGGAACCCTAATTCGTCGATCTTTCACATTTGGAGCGGGATCCCTCGAAGAACATGATGAACACGGGGAAGAGCAGGGAGAGAAATCACTGGAAACACTCAAGAACAAGTCCAAATCACACATCCACTAGACAATCAAACACACAAGATCACAAGGTACATGAACAACAAAGGGAAAGATACAAGGTAAGTTCATCTCAAGAGGAGGTCTTGATGATATCCTAGATGGATCTTCCCTAAAGAGGGTCTTGTAACATGAGGGGATCTTCTCCTAGATGGAGGTCTTGGCCTCCAATGGAGTAGGTCAGTCTCTCTCTCTCAAGAGTAGAGATAGGTAGGAGCAAAGCTCACTTAGAATGAGCTATCACTTTGCTAACCCTAGAAAGGAGGTGGAGGAGGTCTATTTATAGCCCAAGGGCGAAGGGGGTAAGTGAGGGGAGAAGAACTACGGGCTTGGCCCAAGTCACTTTTATCTGGGTGAGTCCGGATGATCCGGATGGTGGCGGATGATCCGGTGTCGAAGTCCGGATGATCCGAGGCGACCGTCTGGATGATCCGGCTTCGTCGGGCTGCTTCACATTGCCTTGGACGGGTATTATCCGGATGATCCGAGGAGGACCGGATGATCCGGCCCGAGCCGGATGATCCGGACGAAGTCGGACGTCGGCACGGCTCCTGCAACGCTCCGTCTTCTTCTTCTTTCTTCGTCTTCTCTTCCATGCTTCCCTCGCGGATGGTGTGAGTCGTTCCTTGGCGCTTGCACTCCTCCTTGACATCCGTGCAGGTCCGACAATACCTCGCATGCACCGTAAGGAGTGTCAAGTAGTATACCATCCTCGAGAGTGTCAAGTGAGCACGTGTAAAGGAGATGATTCACCTTTGTGTATGTGAAGTAGATGTCGCGCGTGTCACTTGCCAAGTGAACTCTTGACATGGTGATGTCCGTGGGATGCTCCGCATCGGAAGGGTACATGGGCTCAGCCCAACTTGCGCCTGCCTTGGCGGATGTCCGGACGAGGTCGGATGATCCGGGCTGGTCGGATGATCCGGCGAGGACCCGGATGGCGGGGACTCGGCAGGAGTGGCGGGCGGGCGGATGTCGGTTGGAGTCCGGATGATCCGGGCGAAGTCGGATGATCCGGGCGGGGTCGGATGATCGGCCTCGGGAAGCTTCTATTGCCTTCCGATTACGTATGGCGGATCGTCCGGACGGGTCCGGATCATCCGAGGCTGTCCCGGATCGTCCAGACCTCCGTCCGGATCATCCGGCCTCTCACAGTCCTTGTTGCTTTCTCCTCTCCGTCTTCATGCATGCCTTCCGCTTCCGGTTCTCCTTCCTTCCTAGCTTCCTCATGAGTCGACTCCTCGGTGCACGAGTATGCATAAGGTATCCGTTTGAGGTAGTAACCATGTCTCATGTGAATCGAAGGGAGTTGTGAGAGGATTGATGTCACCTCGGCTTCAAGAGCTCTTGCGTGCTCGAGTCATCGTCCTTGTGGTGTTGTAGGTGTTGATGTAGAGTCCATGGGGATGATGAGCGGATGCTCCGCATCATATCCCTCCCTTGAAAGGATCCGACCACGGATCTAGATCTTTATCACCATGGAAGGCAAGAGGTCTTTGATGTTGAAGGTGTAAGCTCACGTTGTACTTGTCGCTTGGTAAATCGAGCTTGTAGGCGTTGTTGTTGTGGCGTGCTAACACCTTGAAGGGGCCATCGGCTCGAGGTAGAAGTTTGGACTTGCGTTAGTTGGGAAGCGTTCCTTGCGAAGGTGTAGCCACAGATCACCTATGTTGAAGACCATGGGTTGTTTGTTGATGTTGAGTTTGGTAGTGAGTCGTTGTATGCGTGGCGCTCGATGGTGTGTCTTGTCTCTTCATGCATCTTCTTAGTGTAGCTTGCGGGCACTTGCGTCGAGGTTGATGCGCTCTTGTAGAGGTAGAGTAGAATGTCCAATGGGGACAATGGATTGAAGCCGTGAAGCGACCTCGAAGGGTGACTTGCCGGTCGTCGAATGTCTTCTTGCGGTTGTAGGCATACTCGGCGATGGGTGAACCGCCTCCACTCCTTGATGTTCTTCTTGATCAATCAGCAAGTAGAGTGGAAGCGTTGGTTCGTCACCTCCGTTTGGCGTCGGTTTGAGGATGGTATGCGGATGAGAAGAAGAGCTTGATTCGAGCTTGGCGCATAAGGTCTTCAAAAGTAACTCAAGAACTTGGCGTCGCGATCGGAGGCGATTGTCTTTAGTATGCCATGGGCGCAAGATTTCCCTACAAAGAGATTTGCAATATGTGAAGCATCGTCTACCTTGTTGCAAGGAATGAAATGTGCCATTTTAGAAAATCTATCCACAACAACAAACACGGAATCCTTTCCATTTTGAGTTCTAGGCAAACCAAGTACAAAGTCCATGCTAATGTCTTCCCAAGGTTGATAAGGAATAGGAAGAGGCATGTAAAGACCATGAGATTGAGCTTTTGACTTAGCTTTGCGGTATGTTGAGTGTCGGGTGGTGAAGCGTGAGGCGTCTTGAAACATCTTGGGCCAAAAGTAGTTCTTGGAGGCGTGGCGAAGGTCTTGTCGCGTCCAAAATGTCCCATGAGTCCACCTTCATGAGCCTCTTGCAAAAGTAGCAAGCGAAGAAGACTTCGGGTATGCAAAGTTTGTTAGCTCTCATAAGATAACCATCCTTGAGGTAATATTGTTCCCAAGATGTATCGTCAAACATTTAGCATAATGAGGTGCAAAAGATGGATCACTGACATACAAATCCTTTATGTGCTCAAAGCCTATAACATTCAACACTAGTTGGGTGACGGCGTGCATATGCGTGAAAGTGCATCGGCAACTACATTTTCATTGCCCTTAATGTACTTGATCACGTATGGAAAAGATTCAATAAATTCACTCCATTTGGCATGGCGGCTTTTAAGTACTTAGCGTTTCATGATCGGTATGGATGAAAAACTCATGAGGTCTAAGATAATGTTCCCAAACATGGAGGACCGCACTAAAACATACAATTCCTTGTCATACAGGATAGTTAAGTTGAGCACGGAGGTTTTCACTAAAATAAGCAATGACTCGTTTTCTTGCATTAAAACTCCGCCAATTCGGTACCACTTGCATCACAATGAACCTCAAAAGTTTTGTCAAAATAGATAGAGGCAAAACTTCCATCGTGTCCGTCTTTCGATGAGATGGTGGATTTAAGCTTTGGTGGAAGTCGACTTTGGCGATCCGACTCTGACGTCACGAGGGCGTCGCGCCTATATGTCGCTAAACCAACTCAGAGAGGTTATTGACCCGCGAAACACGATCAACGACCACGAGGTCTATTTCCTGCGAGCAAGCGAAGAACAAGCAAGCTGAGATTGCAATCTGGATATTGCGAATATAAGATGAAAGCTTTATTGATCAAGGTGGGGTTACTGTGGCGCCTTTATGCAGTCGTTGAACACAAGCGAAATGCAGCGAAGTTGCAGCTATGGCGAACTTTTGATCTAAACAAAACCCAAGTCTAAGCGGTGCCCTAAGGGCTGTATATATGGAGGAAGAGGGGTGAATTTCGTGGCCCTTGGTGGAGGGTCGAAACTAACCCTATCTCTTGTTTCCCCACACATCGGACTCTAAAATAGCCTATACTAATGTATTTCGAAATTACATGGGCTGGCCCAATAATAAGGTGTGTGACACCTAGAATAGCCTATGGGCGAATATTATGAAGTGGCATCTTGTATATTTCGTCCAAGGCTTCATGCACTCCTTATGGTGGCTTCAAAGTCCTGAAATCATCACTTGTAACTCCGTTCTTGATCCCCTTAGCATGCCATCAACTCCATGTGTGTTCTTGCTCCAATGTTCATCCTTCTCCAAGCTAGGCCCTTCATTTGTAAGCAAAACAAATGTATCCAATTTAAGCGACATCATATTCTCATGAACATTAGAATCATTACCAAGCGAAAGTACACAGTAATTTAGTTGGCGTCTTGTGAGCTCTAGTAATTGGTCCGATATGTATAGCGGCGAGGGGCTGTGGGTGTAACAATGGTATTGATGTCCTCATCATCCTCCCTTCTTGAAATGAAGTCGTCCTCGACGGAAGTTCATCTTCCTCACCCAAATATGGCTTCAAATCTGCAATGTTAAAAGTGGGACTAACCCCAAAATCTGCGAGGCAGCTCAAGTTTATATGCATTATCATTTACTTTCTCCAACACCTTAAAGGGACCAGCAGCACGTGGCATTAGCTTTGATTTGCGCAAATCGGAAATCTATCCTTACATAAATGTAACCAAACAAGATCTCGGTGCAAACACAACATGTTTTCTACCCTTATCTCCGACAAGTTTATATTTAGCATTCATCGCTCAATGTTTTCCTTAGTTAACTCATGCATTTTAAAATCAATTCAACACGTTCTTTAGCATCAAAATTAACCTTCTCCGAAGATGGAAGAAGCAATAAATCAATAGGTGCACGGTGGAAACCATACACAATTTCAAAGGGCACATCTTAGTAGTAGAATGCAATGAGCGATTATAAGCAAATTCAATATGAGGCAAGCATTCTTCCCACATTTTCTTATTATTCTTCAAAACAGCCCTAAGCATAGTAGACAATGTTCTATTGACTACTTGGTTTATCCATCGGTTTGGGGGTGACAAGTAGTACTAAAAAGTAGTTTAGTCCCCAACTTAGCCCATAAACATCTCCAAAAGTGGCTAAGAAATTTAGTATCACGATCTGAAACAATAGTATTTGGCACACCATGCAAGCGAATAATTTCACGAAAGAACAAATCAGCAACATTAACGACATCATCGCTTTTATGACATGGTATAAAGTGTGCCATTTTAGAGAATCTATCCACGACAACAAATATGCTATCCCTCCTTCTTTGTTCTAGGTAAACCTAAAACAAAGTCCATAGATATATCCTCCCAAGGAACACTAGAGCACGAGCAAGGCATATATAAACCATGAGGATTGAGTCGTGACTTAGCTTTTTGACATGTAGTGCAGCGAGCAACAAAGCGCTCAACATCCGTCTCATCTTTGGCCAAAAGAAATGTGTAGCTAGTATATCCTCCGTCTTCTTCACGCCAAAGTGTCCCATTAGTCCTCCTCCATCGCCTCCTGCAACAACAAAAGGCGAGCGGAGCTAGCTGGAATGCATAGCTTGTTAGAGCGAACACAAATCCATCATTAACGACAAACTTGTTCCATGTTCTACCTTCTTTACAATTCTGCAATACATCTTTAAAATCAGCATCATGCACATATTGATCTTTGATGGTCTCCAAACCAAATATTTTGAAGTCAAGTTGTGAAAGCATAGTATAGCGACGAGACAATGCATCGGCAATAACATTTTCTTTACCCTTCTTGTGTTTAATGACATAAGGAAAGTCTCAATGAATTCAACCCATTTAGCATGTCTACGATTCAGTTTAGCTTGACTTTTAATATGTTTCAAAGATTCATGATCAGAATGTATAACAAATTCTTTGGGCCATAAATAATGTTGCCATGTTTCTAAAGTCGAACAAGAGCATATAATTCTTTATCATAAGTAGAATAATTCAGACTAGGCCCACTCAATTTTTAGAAAAAGTATACAACAGGTTTGCCATCTTGTAATAACACACCTCTAATCCAATTCCACTAGCATCACATTCAAGCTCAAAAGTCTTATTAAAATCGGGAAGTTGGAGTAAAGGGCATGTGTCAACTTAGCTTTCAATACCGTGAAGGCTTCTTCACATGCGGTACCCCAAACAAAAGGCACATCCTTCTTTGTAAGCTCGTTGAGAGGTGCAGCAATGGTGCTGAAATCTCTCACAAGCGCCTATAGAAACCAGCGAGGCCAAGAAACTCCTCACTTGTGTGACCGTTTTGGGCTGCGGCCAACTCTCAATAGCTTCAATCTTGGCTTTATCAACTTCAATTCCTGTGGAGTAACAACATAGCCAAGAAAAGATACTCGATCGGTGCAAAGGTGCACTTCCCAAGGTTACCAAACAAGCGTGCATCACGTAGAGCATTAAAAACAACGTAAATGTTCCAAATGTTCTTCCAAAGATTTGCTATAAATCAGTATATCATCAAAATAAACTACCACAAATCGTCCAATGAAAGCACGTAAAACTTAGTTCATTAATCTCATGAAAGTACTAGGTGCATTAGTTAACCCAAAGGCATGACTAACCACTCATATAATCCAAACTTAGTTTTAAATGCTGTTTTCCATTCATCTCCCAATTTCATACGAATTTGATGGTATCCACTCATAAATCAACTTTGGAGAATATTGTAGAGCCACTCAATTCATCAAGCATATCATCTAGCCTAGGAATAGGGTGGCGATAACGAATAGTAATATTATTGATGCCTCTACAATCAACACACATCGTGACGTACCATCCTTTTTCGGCACTAGAATAATAGGAACAGCACAAGGACTAAGGGATTAGCGTATATAACCTTTGTCGAGCAGCTCACATACTTGACGCATAATCTCCTTCGTCTCCTCTGGATTGATGCGGTATGGTGCGGTTGGGTAATGATGCACGGAAATTAAGTCAATTTGATGCTCAATCCCTCGAATAGGTGGTAATCCGGTGGCACGTCTTGTGGAAAGGCGTCGGCGAACTCTGCAAAATGTTAGTGACAGCGAGGGGCAAAGAGGAAAACCGTCCTCGAATGAAAATAATGCCTCTTTGCACACAAAAGCATAGCAAATAGATTTGCTAAAATCTAGCTCATCAATATCAGATTTGGTGGCAAGTAAACATGCACTTTTCAATTTAATTTCAAAACAACGATAGATGGTTTATTATTAGGCTTCATGTGTTGCTCAAATTCTTTTGCCACAATCTGATTTTCACTCTTATTTTTCTCTGTTTTGCTTTATTAGCTCTATTAATATCATCTTTCAAAATGGACTCGAGAGTCATAGGAAGCAAAGTAATATTTTATCCTTATGAACAAGAGTATCTTGATTGTTTCTACCATGGTGTCTGAATTTTTATCAAATTGCCATGGTCTACCAAGTAACAAGGAACATGCTTGCATAGGTACCACATCACAATCAACATAATCAGCATATGTAGAGATACTAAAATGCACACGAGCAGTCGTGTTACCTTCACCTTGCATTGTTGTTGAACCATTGGATGTAGTAAGGATGTGGATGTGGTCTTGTGGTGAGAGATAGCTTCTCCACCATCTCCATGCTAGCCAAGTTGTTGCAGCTCCCTCCATCTATGATGGCCTTGAATAGAGCGTTCCTTCACAACTCCTTTGTATGGAACAAATTATGCCTCTGATTTTGCTCGACTTGTGTAACCTGCACACTCAAAACACGTTGAGCAACTAAACATTCATACTGTCGGCATCTTGACAGCCATGTATTGTGTCTCATGATCAGAATCATCTCCACCGTGTTCCTCATGTGTAATAAGAGCCAAAGTCTCCTCATCATAGTCACTAAGCGGACTCATACCCACCATCCTCGTAGCAATCATCACCGCTGAGATTTGCATTCTCTCATAAAATGTCCTCTTCCCTTACAACGACGACAAATAATATCACTTGTGTGCCTGTTGGCGCCATGGAAGAAGAGCTCTGTGCAGGCCAGCGGGTGTGCTCTTGGCGGATAGTGGTGGTTGTGCACCTTTCTTGTATCACGGTTGGAGGTGGCACTGAAGGAGGTGATGGTGCGGTGGAAGTAGATGATGCCGTGGTGTCCATGATGAAGGTCGACCTGCGAGAAAAGTTAGTGCGGCGCCAATGCACATCGATCCTGCACTTCACGTTCAGCTTTACAAGCAAGATGGAATAAGCAGTGATATTATTATAATCCTTATAGTCTAGAATGGTGCGAATCTCTCTATTTAATCCACCCGAGCGTGCAAGCATAGCTTCATTCTCCTCAACAATACCACATCTAATCAAGCCGGTTTGCAATTCACGATAATATTCTTCTCTGAATTTTTCCTTGTCTTAAGCGCTGCAATTTTGAAGTAATTCACGTTGATAATATGGTGGAACCAGCAGTGCGCATAGCAGTTTTCAAAGCAGCCCAAGTAGCTGGAGCAGGATATAATCTACAATGTTAGGACCACCAAACACATGCAAAGCTAGTGAAAGCACAAACAGCGGCGAGAACACGTCTCTCCTCGGGATATTGTAAACATGTAAATCGTTGTTCAGTTTCTAACTCCCAAGTAAGATATATATCGGGAACATATCTACCCTCAAATGGTGGAATATTCAATTTCAGTTTAGGGAGATGGTCATGATCTCGTACTGAGGAGCCCTAACATTGCCATTATTTGCATGTGGGCGACACGGTGGTTGTGGTCTTTGGTGGTTGCGTGGTTACGATGTTGATCAACCTCATCCTCGTAATCTTCCACATAATCATCCTCGTCGGTACCAGCAGCAGCGATGGCGAGGAGCCAAAGAAGCACCAACAGCGATGGCAATGGCACGAATTTTGTCTGGCTCAATAGGAACACGTTGAGCTCGTCCATCTTGATTCGGAAGAGGCGTAGTTGTTGTCGTTCGGAGGTGCGATAGGTGCAGCGGCGGTGGTTGTGGAAAAGCAGCGAGCAATTCATCAAACTTGCTATCAAGCTTTGTTTCAAGCGTCTTCTCAATGCCATCTATCTTCTCCATGGCCTCGTCAAATCTGTTTACCACATCTTGCACTGTCCAATCATCATTTCTTGAAACTTATCATGTAGCTGTTTGTTTGTCGGGTTCTCCCAATCAGTCTCATCGGCTGTGTTCCTGCCATGGTTAGCAGCAATAGAAACACACAAGAATATGATCCTCTGAGACTACTAGGAAGTGGTGGTGGTGGTGTGGTGGGCAGTCACAAATCCGTGAAGCAAATCTCAAATTCTTACGGTTCTTACCCGGCGGTGGTGATCGGCAACCGTTGTAGTCAAAACTCTCAAAGCTTGGCTATAGCGATTACGGGGAGAATCAAGCATACAGCGTAGATGTATGTGGAGCTGGGAAGGCTTATAATATGGTAGCAAAAATTCGACAATAATCAAATCGAGAGATGCAAAGTTGAATAAGCGCTCAGCAGCAGTCTTGTCTTGGTCCTAGGCTGAACCGTGCTAGAGGCGAGCCTAGAACACTAACAAAATCACGGCGCTGCGTAAACAAGGAAAAGCACACTCTGAATTTTTTTTTTTCTTTTTTTTTTGCTCTTTTTTTTTTTGCTTTTTTTTTTTTTTGCTTTTTTTTTTTTTTTTTTGAAAAATCACTATAATGGCGAGTGTCTCAAAACTCTTCCCAGTCAAAGCCCGACGGGATGGGCACGAAATTTTTCGACCAAAATTTTTTTTTTTCTTGCGGACCCAAAAAGCTGAAGCAGGTCAAAAAACTTTCTATAACGGCGGTCTCAATCGGCAAAACACCTAAAAATAGGATAGCGAAAATTTTTTTTATCCGTGCGTTTTGGAAAATTTTTTGGTTTTTTTTTTTTTTGAAACCAACCTCTTCTCTGGACGGACAAAAGATTGCTGGAATCGAAACCTACTCGGACAAAGGAAACACGAATCGGAAATTAGATGGATCCGAAAACAAATCGAATATGCAAGGAACTTCGGATTGGTGGTGGATATATGGTGGTGGTATATGGCAGCGGTGGTGGTATATGGCAGCGGTGGTGGTATATGGATCTGATTGAGCGGTGGCGGATAAGCGGTGGTGGTAGATGGCGAGGCGATGATGATGGTGCGGCGGCGGCGTGACAACTTATGACCGAACTTCGAAACTCTAAAGACTAGACTCTAAGACCAGCAACTAGACACGGCGATGCAACATAAATTCAACAACGCAAATCTGAGAAAAGATTATGCAAAAGGCTCGAGATTGGTTGGGATATGATGACCTAACCTAATTTTTTTTGTGGCTTTTTAAATGGACTGTAGGTATGAAGAACAGACTCGATCTAAACTACGAAAAAGCTGTAAAATCTCACGAGCAACACGGAAATCGATACCACTTGATAGAGCGGAGGTGTCCGTCTTTCGATGAGATGGTGGATTTACGCTTTGGTGGAAGTCGACTTTGGCGATCCGACTACTGACGTGCGAGGGCGTCGCGCATATAACAATCGCTAAACCAACTCAGAGAGGTTATTGACCACGCGAACACGATCAACGACCACGAGGTCTATTTCCTGCGAGCAAGCGAAGAACAAGCAAGAAGCTGAGATTGCAATCTGGATATTGCGAATATAAGATGAAAGCTTTATTGATCAAGGTGGGGTTACGTGGCGCCTTTATGCAGTCGTTGAACACAAGCGAAATGCTGCGAAGTTGCAGCTATGGCGAACTTTTGATCTAAACAAAACCCAAGTCTAAGCGGTGCCCTAAGGGCTGTATATATGGAGGAAGAGGGGTGAATTTCGTGGCCCTTGGTGGAGGGTCGAAACTAACCCTATCTCTTGTTTCCCCACACATCTGGACTCTAAAAATAGCCTATACTAATGTATTTCGAAATTACATGGGCTGGCCCAATAATAAGGTGACGCAGACACCTAGAATAGCCTATGGGCGAATATTATGAAGTGGCATCTTGTATATTTCGTCCAAGGCTTCATGCACTCATTGGTGATAGAAGTCATCACTTGTGTCCGTTCTTGTCTTTCGATGAGATGGTGGATTGTCGCTTTGGATGAGAAGGTGGACTTTGCTTTGATCCGAAGTCGACTTTGACGATCCGACTCTGGGCGTCGAGGGCGTCGCGCTATATGTCGCTAAACCAACTCCGAGAGGTTATTGACCACGCGCCGAACACGATCAACGACCACGAGGTCTATTTCCTGCGAGCAAGCGAAGAACAAGCAAGCTGAGATTGCAATCTGGATATTGCGAATATAAGATGAAAGCTTTATTGATCAAGGTGGGGTTACGTGGCGCCTTTATGCAGTCGTTGAACACAAGCGAAATGCAGCGAAGTTGCAGCTATGGCGAACTTTTGATCTAAACAAAACCCAAGTCTAAGCGGTGCCCTAAGGGCTGTATATATGGAGGAAGAGGGGTGAATTTCGTGGCCCTTGGTGGAGGGTCGAAACTAACCCTATCTCTTGTTTCCCCACACATCGGACTCTAAAATAGCCTATACTAATGTATTTCGAAATTACATGGGCTGGCCCAATAATAAGGTGATGCTGACACCTAGAATAGCCTATGGACGAATATTATGAAGTGGCATCTTGTATATTTCGTCCAAGGCTTCATGCACTCCTTATGGTGGCTTCAAAGTCTGAAATCATCACTTGTAACTCCGTTCTTGATCCCCTTGCATGCCATCAACTCCATGTGTGTTCTTGCTCCAATGTTCATCCTTCTCCAAGCTAGGCCCTTCATTTGTAAGCAAAACAAATGTATCCAATTTAAGCGACATCATATTCTCATGAACATTAGAATCATTACCAAAAAGCGAAAGTACACAGTAATTTAGTTGGCGTCTTGTGAGCTCTAGTAATTGGTCCGGTATGTATAGCGGCGGGGCTGTGGGTGTAACAATGGTATTGATGTCCTCATCATCCTCCCTTCTTGAAATGAAGTCGTCCTCGACGGAAGTTCATCTTCCTCACCCAAATATGGCTTCAAATCTGCAATGTTAAAAGTGGGACTAACCCCAAAATCTGCGAGGCAGCTCAAGTTTATATGCATTATCATTTACTTTCTCCAACACCTTAAAGGGACCAGCAGCACGTGGCATTAGCTTTGATTTGCATAAATCGGAAATCTATCCTTACATAAATGTAACCAAACAAGATCTCGGTGCAAACACAACATGTTTTCTACCCTTATCTCCAGCAAGTTTATATTTAGCATTCATCGCTCAATGTTTTCCTTAGTTAACTCATGCATTTTAAAATCAATTCAACGTTCTTTAGCATCAAAATTAACCTTCTCCGAAGATGGAAGAGGCAACAAATCAATAGGTGCACGGTGAAACCATACACAACTTCAAAGGGCACATCTTAGTAGTAGAATGCAATGAGCGATTATAAGCAAATTCAATATGAGGCAAGCATTCCTCCCACATTTTCTTATTTTTCTTTAGAACAGCCCTAAGCATAGTAGACAATGTTCTATTGACTACTTGGTTTATCCATCGGTTTGGGGGTGACAAGTAGTACTAAAAAGCAGTTTAGTCCCCAACTTAGCCCATAAACATCTCCAAAAGTGGCTAAGAAATTTAGTATCACGATCTGAAACAATAGTATTTGGCACACCATGCAAGCGAATAATTTCACGAAAGAACAAATCAGCAACATTAACAGACATCATCGCTTTTATGACATGGTATAAAGTGTGCCATTTTGAGAATCTATCCACGACAACAAATATGCTATCCCTCCTTCTTTGTTCTAGGTAAACCTAAAACAAAGTCCATAGATATATCCTCCCAAGGAACACTAGAGTGCGAGGCAAAGGCATATATAAACCATGAGGATTGAGTCGTGACTTAGCTTTTTGACATGTAGTGCAGCGAGCAATAAAGCGCTCAACATCCGTCTCATCTTTGGCCAAAAGAAATGTGTAGCAAGTCGTCCTCCGTCTTCTTCACGCCAAAGTGTCCCATTAGTCCTCCTCCATCGCCTCCTGCAACAACAAAAGGCGAGCGGAGCTAGCTGGAATGCATAGCTTGTTAGCGCGAACACAAATCCATCATTAACGACAAACTTGTTCCATGTTCTTCCTTCTTTACAATTCTGCAATACATCTTTAAAATCAGCATCATGCACATATTGATCTTTGATGGTCTCCAAACCAAATATTTTGAAGTCAAGTTGTGAAAGCATAGTATAGCGACGAGACAATGCATCGACAATAACATTTTCTTTACCCTTCTTGTGTTTAATGACATAAGGAAAGTCTCAATGAATTCAACCCATTTAGCATGTCTACGATTCAGTTTAGCTTGACTTTTAATATGTTTCAAAGATTCATGATCAGAATGTATAACAAATTCTTTGGGCCATAAATAATGTTGCCATGTTTCTAAAGTCGAACAAGAGCATATAATTCTTTATCATAAGTAGAATAATTCAGACTAGGCCCTCAATTTTTGAGAAAAGTATACAACAGGTTTGCCATCTTGTAATAACACACCTCTAATCCAATTCCACTAGCATCACATTCAAGCTCAAAAGTCTTATTAAAATCGGGAAGTTGGAGTAAAGGGCATGTGTCAACTTAGCTTTCAATACCGTGAAGGCTTCTTCACATGCGGTACCCCAAACAAAAGGCACATCCTTCTTTGTAAGCTCGTTGAGAGGTGCAGCAATGGTGCTGAAATCTCTCACAAAGCGCCTATAAAAACCAGCGAGGCCAAGAAACTCCTCACTTGTGTGACCGTTTTGGGCTGCGGCCAACTCTCAATAGCTTCAATCTTGGCTTTATCAACTTCAATTCCTGTGGAGTAACAACATAGCCAAGAAAAGATACTCGATCGGTGCAAAAGGTGCACTTCCCAAGGTTACCAAACAAGCGTGCATCACGTAGAGCATTAAAAACAACACGTAAATGTTCCAAATGTTCTTCCAAAGATTTGCTATAAATCAGTATATCATCAAAATAGACTACCACAAATCGTCCAATGAAAGCACGTAAAACTTAGTTCATTAATCTCATGAAAGTACTAGGTGCATTAGTTAACCCAAAAGGCATGACTAACCACTCATATAATCCAAACTTAGTTTTAAATGCTGTTTTCCATTCATCTCCCAATTTCATACGAATTTGATGGTATCCACTATGCAAATCAACTTTGGAGAATATTGTAGAGCCACTCAATTCATCAAGCATATCATCTAGCCTAGGAATAGGGTGGCGATAACGAATAGTAATATTATTGATGCCTCTACAATCAACACACATCGTGACGTACCATCCTTTTTCGGCACTAGAATAATAGGAACAGCACAAGGACTAAGGGATTCGCGTATATAACCTTTGTCGAGCAGCTCACATACTTGACGCATAATCTCCTTCGTCTCCTCTGGATTGAGTGCGGTATGGTGCGGTTGGGTAATGATGCACGGAATTAAGTCAATTTGATGCTCAATCCCTCGAATAGGTGGTAATCCGGTGGCGTCTTGTGGAAAGGCGTCGTGAACTCTGCAAAATGTTAGTGACAGCGGGGGGCAAAGAGGAAAACCGTCCTCGAATGAAAATAATGCCTCTTTGCACACAAAAGCATAGCAAATAGATTTGCTAAAATCTAGCTCATCAATATCAGATTTGGTGGCAAGTAAACATGCACTTTTCAATTTAATTTGAAACAACGGTAGATGGTTTATTATTAGGCTTCATGTGTTGCTCAAATTCTTTTACCACAATCTGATTTTCACTCTTATTTTTCTCTGTTTTGCTTTATTAGCTCTATTAATATCATCTTTCAAAATGGACTCGAGAGTCATAGGAAGCAAAGTAATATTTTATCCTTATGAACAAGAGTATCTTGATTGTTTCTACCATGGTGTCTGAAATTTTATCAAATTGCCATGGTCTACCAAGTAACAAGGAACATGCTTGCATAGGTACCACATCACAATCAACATAATCAGCATATGTAGAGATACTAAAATGCACAGAGCGATGCGTGTTACCTTAACCTTGCATTGTTGTTGAACCATTGGATGTAGTAAGGATGTGGATGTGGTCTTGTGGTGAGAGATAGCTTCTCCACCATCTCCATGCTAGCCAAGTTGTTGCAGCTCCCTCCATCTATGATGGCCTTGAATAGAGCGTTCCTTCACAACTCCTTTGTATGGAACAAATTATGCCTCTGATTTTGCTCAGCTTGTGTAACCTGCACACTCAAAACACGTTGAGCAACTAAACATTCATACTGTCGGCATCTTGACAGCCATGTATTGTGTCTCATGATCGAATCATCTCCACCGTGTTCCTCATGTGTAATAAGAGCCAAAGTCTCCTCATCATAGTCACTAGCGGACTCATACCCACCATCCTCGGTAGCAATCATCACTGCTGAGATTTGCATTCTCTGCAAAATGTCCTCTTCCCTTACAACGACGACAAATAATATCACTTGTGTGCCTGTTGGCGCCATGGAAGAAGAAGAGCTCTGTGCAGGCCAGCGGTGTGCTCTTGGCGGATAGTGGTGGTTGTGCACTTTTCTTGTATCACGGTTGGAGGTGGCACCGAAGGAGGTGATGGTGCGGTGGAAGTAGATGATGCGTGGTGTCCATGATGAAGGTCGACCTGCGAGAAAAGTTAGTCGGCGCCAATGCACATCGATCCTGCACTTCACGTTCAGCTTTACAAGCAAGATGGAATAAGCAGTGATATTATTATAATCCTTATAGTCTAGAATGGTGCGAATCTCTCTATTTAATCCACCCGAGCGTGCAAGCATAGCTTCATTCTCCTCAACAATACCACATCTAATCAAGCCAGTTTGTAATTCACGATAATATTCTTCTACAAATTTTTCCTTGTCTTAAGCGCTGCAATTTTGAAGTAATTCACGTTGATAATATGGTGGAACCAGCGATGCGCATAGCAGTTTTCAAAGCAGCCCAAGTAGCTGGAGCAGGATATAATCTACAATGTTGAGACCACCAAACACATGCAAAGCTAGTGAAAGCACAAACAGCGGCGAGAACACGTCTCTCCTCGGGATATTGTAAACATGTAAATCGTTGTTCAGTTTCTAACTCCCAAGTAAGATATATATCGGGAACATATCTACCCTCAAATGGTGGAATATTCAATTTCAGTTTAGGGAGATGGTCATGATCTCGTACTGAGGAGCCTAACATTGCCATTATTTGCATGTGGGCGACACGGTGGTTGTGGTGCTGGTGGTTGCACGTAGTTCGATGTTGATCAACCTCATCCTCGTAATCTCCCACATAATCATCCTCCTCGGTACCAGCAGCAGCGATGGCGAGGAGCCAAAAAGCACCAACAGCGATGGCAATGGCACGAAATTTTGTCTGGCTCAATAGGAACCTGCTGAGCTCGTCCATCTTGATTCGGAAGGGCGTGGTTGTTGTCGTTCTTGAGAGTGCGATAGGTGCAGCCAGCGGTGGTTGTGGAAAAGCAGAGCAATTCATCAAACTTGCTATCAAGCTTTGTTTCAAGCGTCTTCTCAATGCCATCTATCTTCTCCATGGCCTCGTCAAATCTGTTTACCACATCTTGCACTGTCCAATCATCATTTCTTTGAAACTTATCATGTAGCTGTTTGTTAATCAGGTTCTCCCAATCAGTCTCATCGTCTTGTGATCCTGCCATGGTTAGCAGCAATAGAAACACACAAGAATATGATCCTCTGAGACTACTAGGAAGAAGTGGTGGTGGTGTATCACAAACCCGTCAAGCAAATCTCAAATTCTTACGGTTCTTACCCAGCGGCGGTGGTGATCGGCAACCGTTGTAGTCAAAACTCTCAAAGCTTGGATATAGCGATTACGGGGAGAATCAAGCATACGGCGTAGATGTATGTGGAGCTGGGAAGGCTTATAATATGGTAGCAAAAAGGTTGACAATAATCAATTCGAGAGATGCAAAGTTGAATAAGCGCTCAGCAGCGATCTTGTCTTTGGTCCTAGGCTGAACCGTGCTAGAGGCGTGAGCCTAGAACACTAACAAAATCACGGTGCTGCTGCGTAAACAAGGGAGGAGCACACTCTGAATTTTTTTTTCGCTCTTTTTTTTTTTTTTTTGATTTTTTTTTTTTTTTGCTCTTTTTTTTTTCGAAAATCACTATAATGGCGAGTGTCTCAAAACTCTTCCAGGTCAAAGCTGCGGGATGGGCACGAAATTTTTCGACAAATTTTTTTTTTTTTGCCGGACCCAAAAGCTGAAGCAGGTCAAAAAAACTTTCTATAACGGCGGTAGCTCAATCGCTTAGAAACACCTAAAAATAGGATAGCGAGAAAATTTTTTTTCCCGTCCGTTTTTGTTTTTTTTTTTTTTTTTTTTTTTGAAACCAACCTCTTCTGACAGACGGACAAAGATTGCTGGAATCGAAACCTACTCGAAAAGGAAACACGAATTGGAAAACTAGATGGATCCGAAAACAAACCTAATATGCAAGGGACTCGGATTGGTGGTGGATATATGGTGGTCGATGGCGGCGGTGGTGATATATGGCAGCGGTGGTGGTATATGGATCTGATTGAGCGGTGGCGGATAAGCGGTGGTGGTAGATGGCGAGGCGATGATAATGGTGCGGCGGGCGTGACAACTTATGACGAACTTCGAAACTCTAAAGACTAGACTCTAAGACCAGCAACTAGACACGGCGATGCAACATAAATTCAACAATGCAAATCTGAAAAAGATTATGCAAAGGCTCGGTTGGTTGGATAGGATGAACTAACCCTAATTTTTTTGGCTTTTTAAGTGGACTATAGGTATGAAGAACAGACTCGATCTAAACTATGAAAAGCTGTAAAATCTCACGAGCAACACGGAAATCGATACCACTTGATAGAGGCAAAGGTGTCCGTCTTTCGATGAGATGGTGGATTTAAGCTTTGGTGGAAGTCGACTTTGGCGATCCGACTCTGACGTGCGAGGGCGTCGCATATATGTCGCTAAACCAACTCCGAGAGGTTATTGACCACGCGCGAACACGATCAACGACCACGAGGTCTATTTCCTGCGAGCAAGCGAAGAACAAGCAAGAAACTGAGATTGCAATCTGGATATTGCGAATATAAGATGAAAGCTTTATTGATCAAGGTGGGGTTACTGTGGCGCCTTTATGCAGTCGTTGAACACAAGCGAAATGCTGTGAAGTTGCAGCTATGGCGAACTTTTGATCTAAACAAAACCCAAGTCTAAGCGGTGCCCTAAGGGCTGTATATATGGAGGAAGAGGGGTGAATTTCGTGGCCCTTGGTGGAGGGTCGAAACTAACCCTATCTCTTGTTCCCCACATCTGGACTCTAAAATAGCCTATACTAATGTATTTCGAAATTACATGGGCTGGCCCAATAATAAGGTGTGTGACACCTAGAATAGCCTATGGACGAATATTATGAAGTGGCATCTTGTATATTTCGTCCAAGGCTTCATGCACTCCTTATGGTGGCTTCAAAGTCTGAAATCATCACTTGTAACTCCGTTCTTGATCTCCTTGCATGCCATCAACTCCATGTGTGTTCTTGCTCCAATGTTCATCCTTCTCCAAGCTAGGCCCTTCATTTGTAAGCAAAACAAATGTATCCAATTTAAGCGACATCATATTCTCATGAACATTAGAATCATTACCAAAAGCGAAAGTACACAGTAATTTAGTTGGCGTCTTGTGAGCTCTAGTAATTGGTCCAGTATGTATAGCAGAAGGGGCTGTGGGTGTAACAATGGTATTGATGTCCTCATCACTTATGGTGGCTTCAAAGTCTTGAAATCATCACTTATAACTCCGTTCTTGATCCCCTTGCGCATGCCATCAACTCCATGTGTGTTCTTGCTCCAATGTTCATCCTTCTCCAAACTAGGCCCTTCATTTGTAAGCAAAACAAATGTATCCATTTTAAGCAGACATCATATTCTCATGAACATTAGAATCATTACCAAAAAGCGAAAGTACACAGTAATTTAGTTGGCGTCTTGTGAGCTCTAGTAATTAGTCCGGTATGTATAGCAGCAGGGGCTGTGGGTGTAACAATGGTATTGATGTCCTCATCACTTAAGCTTTCACGTACATGACCGTTGTCGAGTAGTTGTTGTACTTGCCGTTGAATCTCCTTGGTTTCTTCAGGATTGACACGGTATGGGGCTTTGTTTGGAAGTGGCGCTCCGGGTATGAGGTCAATTCGATGCTCAATGCCTCGTAGAGAGGTAGACCGGAGGTAGCTCATCGGGAACACATCTTGAAATTCCTGCAAAAGAGATTGAAACACCAAAGGTAGCTCATGAGTGGTGTTAGTTTTTGGTTCGCCGTCCTTGCACACAAGGATAAAGTGCATCACACTCGATGGGATCTCACACACTTCTCTCATCTCATGTTTGGTGGCGAATAGTATGAGGTTTTTTCTCTCTAAGCGAAGGCTCAAATTTGGCTTGTGGCTCTCACTCACTTTTGGTGGCTCACTTTCTCACTCTTCTCTCTTTGGTTGGTGGCTTGTTTGTCGGCTATCACTTGACTAGGAGACATGGGTGCGTGGGACATATTCTTTGCCTTTCATCTTGAAGCTATAGTTGTTTGTCGCCCATTGTGGTAGACACCACGGTCGAATTGCCATGGCCGACCAAGGAGGAGGTGGCAAGCGGTCATTGGGACCACATCACACTCCAAAGTGTCCTCATATGCACCTATTTTGAAGGATACTTGGACCGTATGCTCAACTCGTATAGTCTTGGAGTCCTTAGCCATTGAACCTTGTAGGGTTGCGGATGCTTCTTCTTGACTAATTGGAGCTTGGAGCATAGTTCTTAAGCTTGCCAAGTTGTGGCAACTACCTCCATCGATGATGACCTTGGCGGATCTCCCATTGATGTCGGCCTTTGTGTGGAAGATGTGGCATCGTTGGTCTTCTTCTTGTTGATGTTGAAGTGTCAAGACCTTGGAGACAACAAAAGGCGGGACTTGTATCTTCATCACAAAGACTTGATCATCTTCATCCTCGTTGATCTTGATTGCATGGCCACTTGCTCGATAGCGTCCATTTCATCTTCACTCATTGAGTCATAGGTGCCATCGTCGTTGAGTATCATGGTCCGCTTGTTGGTGCATTCATATGACTTGTGGCCTCGGCATATAAATAAAACACTTGAAGGAGCTTGTCTTGTGGTCTCATCGTTTGGAGTAGATAATGAAGCACGGGGCTTGGGGTTGCTTGTAGTAGGAGGAGGATGACTTGAACTTGTAGAAGCTTTATTGTAACTTGACTTGTAAATGCGTTGGTTGGATAAGGCTTGGTTGATGTCGAAGTTGGAGTAGTTGTTGAAGCTTGGTTGTTGGAGAAGCCGTATGCCTTGGATGAGTACTTGGCGTACTTGAAGTCATCTTGTACTTGTCGTTCCGCCTTGGTAGCTTGATGCACGAGCTCAATGAGGTTGGAGTAAGGTTGGAAGTCGGCGATCTTCTTGATGGGATGGTTGAGTCCATTCAAGAATCGTGCCATTGTTTGCTCATCATCTTCCTTGACATTGGCTCGAATCATGGCAATCTCCATTTCTTTGTAGTATTCTTCAACACTCTTTGTTCCTTGCTTGAGGAGTTGTAGCTTCTTGAAGAGATCACGGTTGTAGTAGGTGGGCACAAAGCGTGCTCGCATGACATCCTTCATTTGAGCCCAAGTGGTGATTGGAGGTTCACCTCTTGCTTGTCGGCTCAAGTTTGTTCCCACCATATGAGCACATAGTCTTGGAAATCAAGTGATGCCATAGAGATCTTCTTTTCTTCATCATAGTTGTGCAAGCGAAAGATTTTGTCGACCTTCAATGCCCATGAGAGGTATTCTTGGGATCATTGGTTCCATTGAACTTGGGCATTGTGAACTTGAGCTTGCCATAGCGTTGTTCTTCATTGTGTTGAGGTCGATGTTGATGATGACATTCTTGGCGTGGAGGTAATCATCCTCATGTTGCTCTTGGCGAGGAGGAAGTCCATGATCAACTTGCTCTTGTTGACCTTGAGGTTGAGGTTGAGCTTGAGGAGCTTGTGGAGCTTGTGGAGGAGCTTGGCGTTGCGCCTTGCGGATGGTAGTTCCTCTCTTGTATTTCTTCTCGAAGGGCTTCCTCTTGATTGCGCCTTCGCGATTGCGGTTGGCGATAGCTCGACTTGATGCTTGAAGGAGCGTTCGCCTCAAGAGCTTGTGCTTCTCGTTGTTGTTGTTGAAGATGTTGGGCCTCGGCATCTTGTTACGCTTGATGTAGTCGCTCGTTCTTGTTCTTGTTGGCGGCGAAGGCGTTGTCGTTCTTGAGCTTGAGCAAATGCCACTTGGTTCGATTGAGGGCGAGAACTTGTTCATCAACTTGCTCTTAGGGATGCTTGTCATGTAGCGGGTTGCGGGATGCATAGCGGTCTTAGCCTTGCTCGTCGAAGAGTGTTCGATGACGGTGTACTTGTGTCGGAGAAGAAGTCGTCGGATGGCGACTTGAGTAGCTCCGTCTTGAGTGTGAAGAGGTAGAAATCGCCGCTTCACCAACAAAGTATGAATCTCGTCCATTCTTGCATCGTTCTCTTTCTTGTCGCGTCTAGTTTGTTGTCGAAGTAATCTCATATACGTTGCTCGGAGAGTCGCAAGTCGGTGGAGAGGTTGTCGATCGTTAAGCTCATTGCTTGTTGCTCTTGATGGAGAGCTCGTTGTCGCCAAAGAGGTGGCTCTTGGTGACGTATGATGACATGTCGTCGTCTTGCTCGATGAAGAGTGGATTTGTAGAAGAACTTGGCCTATCCATCATTTCAAGCAAATTGTGAGTTGTGGAAGGAAAAACGAATACCAATGTACCTTTGACGAAGTTGAAGATGAATCAAGTTCACTCAAATCACGGACAATGAAATAGCACTATTGGTACCGATCCTTGTCGATTCTCACACCTACACAAGTAAAAGCTTTTGGTGGAGCTTGGTTAGGATGGTGGCACAAAATTGATTGCAATCGTTAGCTTGACTCAAAATGTTGAAGAAGATTATGAAATTCGCATATGCAACAAGTAGACCAAGCAAGTAGTGGTACCACGCGAAACACACATAAATAGATAAATGGGATTGTGCAAACCAAAAATGAGCCAAAATGTGGAATCCACGAAAATGCTCTTGTTGCACAATACTAGAGAAACATATGCGATTGCACAATAAGGCGGATCTGAGACTTGTGCACAACCTACTAGGCAAAAATGCAGCGATCTCTATTCCAAGTATTCTATATGTATGGTGTATCGGTGCAATGATCCAAGATGATCTTATATGACAATCTTAATGTTGTATGATGCTATGCTTGTTGCTTATAAGCTCTTTGCTTATCTTTCCTCTTTCCTTAAAAGCTTGAGTGGCTATTTCTCTTTTGAGCTCTTTTCTTATGCAAACTTGACGAACTAAGATAGCAATTGTGTATGCGATGACAACTTTGTGACACACAAGTTGATTCCGAGATATGCACCTCGAAGGTATGTATGATATGGTGTATGCAACTAATGTGCACAAGTCACTTTGCGGCAATACTCAATGGCTAGTCTCGGTGGGTAAGCAGCATAAAGATGGTATATGATGGTTATCAATGCAATCACAAGGTATGACAAAGATGTAAATCGATGTTACCGTCCGTGGCGAAGATGAGTAGCCGACCAAATTGAGCGTTTGTTGTTGATGTCACACAGCGGCTAAATAGCGAAACACAAGAGGACAAAATCTCACTCAAATTGTCGAACTCAAAATTGAATGGTAGTACGGAGGTTGAGTCTTAGGGTTTGGCAATTGGAAATGGTGTTGGATGGGTGGGAAGGGTGTATATGTGTGGATGGTGGTGGTGGTGGATGGGGCTGCGAGAATCTGCGGTTTGGCGAAGGAAGATGGATGATCCGGGCCAGGGGCCGGATGATCCGTGTATGTCCGGATGATCCGGGACTTGGTCCGGATGATCCGGGCAGGTCAACCGCGCACGGGAACAACTCGGGAAGAACACGAAGATGGGGTGGAAATTGACGATTTCGGGGATTTTGGATGGATTTGAGGGGAGAAGGTGGGGAAACACAAGATCCACGAGTTACACACGAATCTCACGGATCAAAACAACAAAACATCATCAAAACTAACAAATCACAAAAAATTTTGGGGGTATTTTTTGTGGGGATTTTGGATTTTAGGGCGAAAACAACAAAATCAAGCTAGAAGTCACAGGCGGGGCTCCAAAAACATGATCAACATGGCTCATGATACCATATGATGTAGGGTGGACCCCTAATTAAATCGATCTTTCACGTTTGGAGGGATCCTACGGAGGAACACGAAGAACATGCGGAAGCACGAGGAAAACAGGGGGAAAGCGAGAGAAATCACTCAACCAACAAGGAATCGATCACACAAGTGCTAGATCAACATACACACATGAGATCCACAAGATACATAGTCAACTAGGGTAAGGATACAGCGGAACCGTTCATCTCCAAGAGGAGGCCTTGATGTTCTTCCCTAGGTAGGGGTCTTGAATCCATGAGGGATCTTCTCGAAGGAGGTCACGATCTCGAGGAGAAGTAACAGTGGATGAGCAAAGGCTCTCACACAAATATGAGCTAATCCAATGCTAAGTCTCGAAGTGAGGAGAGGGGTCCTATATATTGAGTGCAGGCGAAGGGTACATGGGTTAAGCCCAACCTTGTGGCGGGCGGATGATCCGGACGAGGTCGGATGTTCGGGCTGGTCGAGATGATCCGGGTGGAGGCCGGATGAGCTGGAGAGTCGGCTGGTGGTCGCGCGGGCGGATGTCGGCTGGAGGTCGGATGTCGGGCCGACGGATGATCCGGCCGGGGTGGAGCTTCTGTAGCCTTGATCGATTTGGCGGATCGTCCGGACGGAGTCCGGATCGTCCGGGCTCTGTCCGGATCGTCCGGACGCCGTCCGAATCGTCAAGCCACCCTGGTCCTTGGTGCTTTCCTCTCCGTCTTCCGCATGTCTTACCTTCCGGTTCTCCTTGCTTCCTAGCCTCTTCATGGTTGACTCCTTGGTACCTGAGTATGCATAGCATTTCCGTTTGAGGTAGTAACCATGTCTCATGTGAATCGAAGGGGAGTTGTGAGAGGATTGATGTCACCTCGGTTTCAAGAGCTCTTGCACGTGCTCGAGTCATCGTCCCTTGTGGTGTTGTAGGTGTTGATGTAGAGTCCATGGGGATGATGAGCGGATGCTCCACATCACGGATCCTTTGAAGGAGGGATATGATCACGAACATCCTTACCTAATTCACTATGTATCCTCCTCTTGGGGTACCGCTTACGGGAAGAAGCCTTCCGCGGTATTGAAAGCTAAGTTGACACATGCTCCTTTACTCCAACTTCCTGATTTTAATAAGACTTTTGAGCTTGAATGTGATGCTAGTGGAATTGGATTAGGAGGTGTGTTATTACAAGATGGCAAACCTGTTGCATACTTTTACGAAAAATTGAATGGGCCTAGTCTGAATTATTCTACTTATGATAAAGAATTATATGCTCTTGTTAGGACTTTAGAAACATGGCAACATTATTTATGGCCCAAAAGAATTTGTTATACATTACGATCATGAATCTTTGAAACATATTAAAAGTCAAGCTAAACTGAATCGTAGACATGCTAAATGGGTTGAATTCATTGAGACTTTCCTTATGTCATTAAACACAAGAAGGGTAAAGAAAATGTTATTCTTGATGCATTGTCTAAATCGCTATACTATGCTTTCACAACTTGACTTCAAAATATTTGGTTTGGAGACCATCAAAGATCAATATGTGCATGATGCTGATTTTAAAGATGTATTGCAGAATTGTAAAGAAGGTAGAACATGGAACAAGTTAAGTCATTAATGATGGATTTACATTTAGTTCTAACAAGCTATGCATTCTAGCTAGCTCCGTTAGTCTTTTGTTGTTGCGGGGGCGCATGGAGGAGGACTAATGGGACACTTTGGCGTGAAGAAGGCGAGGATATACTAGCTACACATTTCTTTTGGCCAAAGATGAGGCGGGATGTTGGCGTTTTGTTGCTCCTTTGCACTACATGTCAAAAAGCTAAGTCACGACTCAATCCTCATGGTTTATATATGCCTTTACTGTACCAAGTGTTCCTTGGGAGGATATATCTATGGACTTTGTTTTAGGTTTACCTCGAACAAAGAAGGGAGGATAGCATATTTGTTGTCGTGGATAGATTCTCGAAAATGGCACACTTTATACCATGTCATAAAAGCGATGATCTTTGTTAATGTTGCTGATTTGTTCTTTAATTGAAATTATTAAACTTGCATGGTGTGCCAAATACTATTGTTTCAGATCGTGATACTAAATTTCTTAGCCACTTTTGGAGATGTTTATGGGCTAAGTTTGGGACTAAACTACTTTTAGTACTACTTGTCACCCCAAGCTGATGGACAAACTGAAGTAGTCAATAGAACATTGTCTACTATGCTTAGGGCTGTTTTGAAGAATAATAAGAAAATGTGGGAAGAATGCTTGCCTCATATTGAATTTGCTTATAATCGTTCATTGCATTCTACTACTAAGATGTGCCCTTTTGAAATTGTGTATGGTTTCCTACCTCGTGCACCTATTGATTTATTGCCTCTTCCATCTTGGAGAAGGTTAATTTTGATGCTAAAGAAGCGTCTGAGTTGATTTTAAAAATGCATGAGTTAACTAAGGAAAACATTGGCGTATGAATGCTAAATATAAACTTGCTGGAGATAAGGGTAGAAAACATGTTGTGTTTGCACGGAGATCTTGTTTGGTTACATTTGCGTGAGATAGATTTCTGATTTGCGCAAATCAAAGCTAATACCACGTCTTGCTGGTCCCTTTAAGGTGTTGGAGAAAGTAAATGATAATGCATATAAACTTGAGCTGCTGCTGCAGATTTTGGGGTTAGTCCACTTTTAACATTGCAGATTTGAAGCCATATTTGGGTGAGGAAGATGAACTTCCGTCGAGGGCGACTTCATTTCAAGAAGGGGAGGATGATGAGGACATCAATACCATTGTTACACCCACAGCCCTGCTGCTATACATCTTGGACCAATTACTAGAGCTCGCGCGCCAACTAAATTACCGGTACTTTCGTTTCTTGGTAATGATTCTAATGTTCATGAGAATATGATGCTGCCTAAATTGGATACATTTGTTTTGCTTACAAATGAAGGGCCTAGCTTGGAGAAGGATGAACATTGGAGCAAGAACACACATGGAGTTGATGGCATGCAAGGAGATCAAACGGAGTTACAAGTGATGATTTCAGGACTTTGAAGCCACCATAAGGAGTGCATGAAGCCTTGGACGAAATATACAAGATGCCACTTCATAATATTAGTCCATAGGCTATTCTAGGTCTTCGTCACCTTATTATTGGGCCAGGCCCATGTAATTTCGAAATACATTAGTATAGGCTATTTTTAGAGTCCGTATGTGTGGGAAACAAGAGATAGGGTTAGTTTGGACCCCTCCACCAAGGGCCACGAAATTCACCCCTCTTCCTCCATATATACAGCCCTTAGGGCACCATTTAGACTTAGGTTTTGTTTAGATCAAAAGTTAGCCATAGCTGCAACCGGCGTGCCGTTTGTGTTCAGCGACCGGACAAAGCGTCCACAGAACCCCACCTTGATCAATAAAGCTTCCATCTTATATTACGCAATATCAGTTGCAATCTCAGTTTCTTGCTTGTTCTTCGTTTGCTCGCGAAATAGACCCTCGTGGTCGAGGTTGATCGTGCTCGGCGTGGTCAATAACCTCTCGGAGTTGGTTTAGCGATTGCTAAAGCGCGGCGTCCTCGCCGCGTTAAATGGTCGGATCGTCAAAGTCGACTTCCACCAGCGAAATCCACCATCTCATCGAAAGGCGGGACACCTTTGCCTCTATCAAGTGGTATCAGATTTCCGAGGTTGCTCGGTGAGATTTTACAGTTTTTAAGTAGTTTAGATCGAGTCATTCTTCATACCTACATCCACGAAACAGCCAAAAAAATTAGGGTTAGGTCATCATATCCGAACCAATCGAGCCTTTGCATAATCTTTTACGTATTTGCGTTGTTGAATTTGCGGTTGCATCGTCGTGTCGAGTTCTGGTCTTAGAGTCTAGTCTTTTAGAGTTTGAGTTACGGTCATAAGTTGTCACGCCGCCGCTTTTCATCATCATCGCCCCATGCCATCTACCACCACGCTTATCCGCCACCGCTTGAATCCGTATCCATATACCACCACCGCTGCCATATACCACCACCGTTGCCATATACCACCACCATATATCCACCACCAATCCGAGTTCCTTGCATATTAGATTTGTTTTGGGATCCATCTAATTTCGATTCGTGTTTCCTTATGCGAGTAGGTTTGATTCAGCAATCTTTTGCCGTCCGTAGAAGAGGTTGGTTTCCAAAAAAAAAATAATAATTCCAAAAAGCATACGGGATAAAAAATTTCTGGCTATCCTATTTTAGGTGTTTCTAAGCGTATTGAGCGATCGCCGTTATAGAAAGTTTTTTGACCCGTTTCGATTTTTGGGTCGGGCGTCGAAAAAAAAAAAAATTTTGGTCGAAAAATTTCGTGCCCATCTGTCGATTTGACACAGGAAGAGTTTTGAGACACTCGCCATTATAGTGATTTTCACAAAAAAAAAAGCAGCGCAAAAAAAAAAAAAAAAAAAAAAAAAAATTCAGAGTGTGCTTTTCCTTTGTTTACGTGCAGCGTCGTGATTTTGTTAGTGTTCTAGGCTCGCGTCTCTATGCGGTCTAGCCTAGGACCAGCCTGATCTCCGTCGTTGAGCGTTTATTCAACTTTGCATCTCGATTTGATTATTCTTGACCCTTTTGCTACCATATTATAAGCCTTCCCAGCTCCACATACATCTCGTCGTGCGTTTGATTCTCCACAGTGTCGCTATAGCCAAGCTTTGAGAGTTTTGACTACTAGCGGTTGCCGATCACCACTGCTTCTTTGGGTAAGCTGGTAAGAATTTGAGATTTGCTTCACGGTTTGTATTATCCACCACACCACCACCACCACTTCCTAGTAGTCTGTGGGATCATATTCTTGTGTGTTTCTATTGCTGCTAACCATGGCGGAACACAGGCCGATGAGGCTGATTGGGAGAACGACAAACAAACAGCTACATGATAAGTTTCACAAATGATGATTGGACGGGTGCAAGATGTGGTAAACAGATTTGCGAGGCCATGGAGAAGATAGATGGCATTGAGAAGGCGTTTGAAACAAAGCTTGATAGCAAGTTTGATGAATTGCTCGTGCGTTTTCCACAACCACCGCCCGGCTGCACCTATCGCACCTCTGCAGCGACAACAACTTCGCCCCTTCGAATCGGTATGGGCCGAGCTCGGCGTGTTCCTATTGAGCGAGGACAAAATTCTGGTGCGGCTGCTCTGCTGTTGGTGCTTCTTTGGCTCCTGCTACTGCTGCTGCTGGTACCGGCGAGGATGATTATGTGGAAGATTACGAGGATGAGGTTGATCAACATCGAAACTCGTGCAACCACCAGCACCACAACCACCAGGTCGTCCACATGCAAATAATGGCAATGTTAGGGCTCCCCTCAGTGCTGCGATCATGACCATCTCCTAAACTGAAATTGAATATTCCACCATTTGAGGGTAGATATGTTCTGATATATATCTTACTTGGGAGTTAGAAACTGAACAACGATTTACATGTTTACAATATCACGAGGAGAGCGTGTTCTGCTGCTTTTTTGTGCTTTCACTAGCTTTGCATGTGTTTGGTGGTCGAACATTGTAGATTATATCTGTTCCAGCTACTTGGGCTGCTTTGAAAACTGCTATCGTGCTCGTTGGGTTCCACCATATTATCAACGTGAATTACTTCAAAAATTGCAGCGTTTAAGACAAGGAAAAAATTCTGTGAAGAATATTATCGGGAATTACAAAGCGGCTTGATTAGATGTGGTATTGTTGAGGAGAATGAAGCTATGCTTGCACGTTTTACGGGTGGATTAAATAGAGATTCAGACCATTCTAGACTATAAGGATTATAATAATATCACTCGTTTATTCCATCTTGCTTGTAAAGCTGAGCGTGAAGTCAGGATCGGCGAGGCATTGGCGCACTAACTTTTCTGGTCGACCTTCCACATGGACACCACGTGCATCATCTACTTCCTTTGCACCATCACCTCCTTGGTGCCACCTCAACCGTGATACAAAAGCGAGCACAACCACCACTATCGCCAAGAGCACACTGCTGGGCCTGCATAGAGCTCTTCTTCCATGGCGTCAGCAGGGCACACAAGTGATATTATTTGTCGTCGTTGTAAGGAAGAGGACATTTTGAGAGAGAATGCAAATCTCAGCGTGTGATGATTGCTCTTGAGGATGGTGGGTATGAGTCCGCTAGTGACTATGATGAGAGACTTTGGCTCTTATTACACATGAGGAACACGGTGGAGATGATTACGATCATGAGACACAATACATGGCTCTGAAGATCTTGGCGGTATGAATGTTTAGTTGCTCAGCGTGTTTTGAGTGTGCAGGTTACACAAGCTGAGCAAAATCGAGAGGCATAATTTGTTCCATACAAAGGGAGTTGTGAAGGAGCGTTCTATTTGCGTCATCATAGATGGAGGGAGCTGCAACAACTTGGCTAGCATGGAGATGGTGGAGAAGCTATCTCTCACCACAAGACCACATCCACATCCTTACTACATCCAATGGTTCAACAACAGCGGCAAGGTGAAGGTAACACGTCTTGTTCATGTGCATTTTAGTATCTCTACATATCTGATTATGTTGATTGTGATGTGGTACCTATGCAAGCATGTTCCTTGTTACTTGGTAGACCATGGCAATTTGATAAAAATTCTGTACACCATGGTAGAAACAATCGATATACTCTTGTTCATAAAGATAAAAATATTACTTTGCTTCCTATGACTCCACAGTCCATTTTGAAAGATGATATTAATAGAGCTAATAAAGCAAAACAGGAGAAAAATAAGAGTGAAAATCAGATTGTGGCAAAAGAATTTGAGCAACACATGAAGCCTAATAATAAACCATCTCTTGTTGCTTACGAAATTAAATTGAAAAGTGCATGTTTACTTGCCACCAAATCTGATATTGATGAGCTAGATTTTGGCAAATCTATTTGCTATGCTTTTGTGTGCAAGAGGCATTATTTTCATTCGAGGGCGTGCCTTCCTCTTTGCCCCTGCTGTCACTAACATTTTGCGGGGAGTTATTTGGCGTCTTTCCACAAGGCGTGCCACGGATTACCACCTATTAGAGGATTGAGCATCAAATTGACTTAATTCGGTGCATCATTACCAACCGTGCACCATACCGTACCAATCCGGAGGAGGCGAAGGAGATTATCGTCAAGTACGAGGAGCTGCTCGACAAAGGTTATATCTGCGAATCCCTTAGTCCTTGTGTTGTTCCTATTATTCTAGTGCGAAAAAGGATGGTACGTCACGTATGTGTGTTGATTGTAGAGGCATCAATAATATTACTATTAGTTATCGTCACCCTATTCCTAGGCTAGATGATATGCTTGATGAATTGAGTGGCTCTACAATATTCTCCAAAGTTGATTTGCGTAGTGGATACCATCAAATTCGTATGAAATTGGGAGATGAATGGAAAACAGCATTTAAAACTAAGTTTGGATTATATGAGTGGTTAGTCATGCCTTTTGGGTTAACTAATGCACCTAGTACTTTCATGAGATTAATGAGCGAAGTTTCGTGCTTTCATTGGACGATTTGTGGTAGTTTATTTTGATGATATCTGATTTATAGCAAATCTTTGGAAGAACATTTGGAACATTCGTGCTGTTTTTAATGCTCTCGTGATGCGTTTGTTTGGTAACCTTGGGAAGTGCACCTTTTGCACCGACCGAGTATCTTTTCTTGGCTATGTTGTTACTCCACGAGGGAATTGAAGTTGATAAAGCCAAGATTGAAGCTATTGAGAGTTGGCGCAGCCCAAAGCAGTCACACAAGTGAGGAGTTTCCTTGGCCTCGCTGGTTTCTATAGGCGTTTTGTGAGAGATTTCAGCACCATTGCTGCACCTCTCAACGAGCTTACAAAGAAGGATGTGCCTTTTGTTTGGGGTACCGCTTACGGAAGAAGCCTTCACGGTATTGAAAGCTAAGTTGACACATGCTCCTTTACTCCAACTTCCTGATTTTAATAAGACTTTTGAGCTTGAATGTGATGCTAGTGGAATTGGATTAGGAGGTGTGTTATTACAAGATGGCAAACCTGTTGCATACTTTTACGAAAAATTGAATGGGCCTAGTCTGAATTATTCTACTTATGATAAAGAATTATATGCTCTTGTTAGGACTTTAGAAACATGGCAACATTATTTATGGCCCAAAGAATTTGTTATACATTACGATCATGAATCTTTGAAACATATTAAAAGTCAAGCTAAACTGAATCGTAGACATGCTAAATGGGTTGAATTCATTGAGACTTTCCCTTATGTCATTAAACACAAGAAGGGTAAAGAAAATGTTATTCTTGATGCATTGTCTAAATCGCTATACTATGCTTTCACAACTTGACTTCAAAATATTTGGTTTGGAGACCATCAAAGATCAATATGTGCATGATGCTGATTTTAAAGATGTATTGCAGAATTGTAAAGAAGGTAGAACATGGAACAAGTTAAGTCATTAATGATGGATTTGTTTTCGTTCTAACAAGCTATGCATTCCAGCTAGCTCCGTTAGTCTTTTGTTGTTGTAGGAGGCGCATGGAGGAGGACTAATGGGACACTTTGGCGTGAAGAAGGCGAGGATATACTAGCTACACATTTCTTTTGGCCAAAGATGAGGCGGGATGTTGGCGTTTTGTTGCTCCTTTGCACTACATGTCAAAAAGCTAAGTCACGACTCAATCCTCATGGTTTATATATGCCTTTGCTGTACCAAGTGTTCCTTGGGAGGATATATCTATGGACTTTGTTTTAGGTTTACCTCGAACAAAGAAGGGAGGATAGCATATTTGTTGTCGTGGATAGATTCTCGAAAATGGCACACTTTATACCATGTCATAAAAGCGATGATGTTGTTAATGTTGCTGATTTGTTCTTTCGTGAAATTATTAAGCTTGCATGGTGTGCCAAATACTATTGTTTCAGATCGTGATACTAAATTTCTTAGCCACTTTTGGAGATGTTTATGGGCTAAGTTGGGGACTAAACTACTTTTTAGTACTACTTGTCACCCCCAAGCGATGGACAAACTGAAGTAGTCAATAGAACATTGTCTACTATGCTTAGGGCTGTTTTGAAGAATAATAAGAAAATGTGGGAAGAATGCTTGCCTCATATTGAATTTGCTTATAATCGTTCATTGCATTCTACTACTAAGATGTGCCCTTTTGAAATTGTGTATGGTTTCCTACCTCGTGCACCTATTGATTTATTGCCTCTTCCATCTTGGAGAAGGTTAATTTTGATGCTAAAGAGCGTGCTGAGTTGATTTTAAAAATGCATGAGTTAACTAAGGAAAACATTGGCGTATGAATGCTAAATATAAACTTCTTTGGAGATAAGGGTAGAAAACATGTTGTGTTTGCACAGGAGATCTTGTTTGGTTACATTTGCGTGAGGATAGATTTCTGATTTGCATAAATCAAAGCTAATACCACGTCTTGCTGGTCCCTTTAAGGTGTTGGAGAAAGTAAATGATAATGCATATAAACTTGAGCTGCTGCAGATTTTGGGGTTAGTCCACTTTTAACATTGCAGATTTGAAGCCATATTTGGGTGAGGAAGATGAACTTCCGTCGAGGCGACTTCATTTCAAGAAGGGAGGATGATGAGGACATCAATACCATTGTTACACCCACAGCCCTGCTGCTATACATCTTGGACCAATTACTAGAGCTCGCGCATCCAACTAAATTACCGGTACTTTCGTTTCTTGGTAATGATTCTAATGTTCATGAGAATATGATCTTGCCTAAATTGGATACATTTGTTTTGCTTACAAATGAAGGGCCTAGCTTGGAGAAGGATGAACATTGGAGCAAGAACACACATGGAGTTGATGGCATGCAAGGAGATCAAACGGAGTTACAAGTGATGATTTCAGGACTTTGAAGCCACCATAAGGATTGCATGAAGCCTTGGACGAAATATACAAGATGCCACTTCATAATATTAGTCCATAGGCTATTCTAGGTCTTCGTCACCTTATTATTGGGCCAGGCCCATGTAATTTTGAAATACATTAGTATAGGCTATTTTTAGAGTCCGTGTGTGTGGGGAAACAAGAGATAGGGTTAGTTTGGACCCCTCCACCAAGGGCCACGAAATTCACCCCTCTTCCTCCATATATACAGCCCTTAGGGCACCGTTTAGACTTGGGTTTTGTTTAGATCAAAAGTTAGCCATAGCTGCAACCGCGTGCCGTTTGTGTTCAACGACCGGACAAAGCGTCACAGAACCCCACCTTGATCAATAAAGCTTCCATCTTATATTAGCAATATCCAGTTGCAATCTCAGTTTCTTGCTTGTTCTTCGTTTGCTCGCGGAAATAGACCCTCGTGGTCAGGTTGATCGTGCTCGGCGTGGTCAATAACCTCTCGGAGTTGGTTTAGCGATTGCTAAAGCGCGACGTCCTCGCACGTTCGTAGTCGGATCGTCAAAGTCGACTTCCACCAAAGCGAAATCCACCATCTCATCGAAAGACGGGACACCTTTGCCTCTATCAGGGTTGGTAGAAGTACTTGGCCTATCCAACATTTCAAGCAAAATGTTAGTGGTAGAAGGAGAAGAACTTATACCAATGTACCTTTGACCGATGTTGATGATGAATCAAGTTCACTCAAATGCGGCCAATGAAATAGCACTATTGGTACTGTCGGTTCTCACACCTACAAAGTAAAAGCTTATAGTGGAGCTTGGTTAGGATGGTGGCGCAAAATTTGATGCAATTGAAAGTGAGATTCAATAATGTTGGAAAAGATTCACAAATTTGCAAATGCAGCAAGTAGACCAAGCAAGTAGGGGTACATGGAAACACACGCAAATAGATAAATGGGATTGTGCAAACAAAAGTGAGCCAAAATGTGGAATCCACGAAAATGCTCTTGTTACACAATACTAGAGGCAGCTATACGATTGCACAATAAGCGGAATCACGACTTGTGCACAACCTACTAGGCAAAAATGCAACGATCTCTATCCCAAGTATGCTATATGTATGGTATTTCGGTGCTATGATCCAAGATGATCTTATATGACAATCTTAATGTAGTATGATGCTATGGTTCTTGGTTATAAGCTCTTTGCTTATCTTTCCTCTTTGCTTAAAAGCTTGGGTGGCTCTTTCACTTTTGAGCTCTTTTCTCATGCAAAACTTCACGAACCAAGATAGCAATTGCGTATGCTATGACAACTTTGTGACACACAAGTGGATCCCAAGATATGCACCACGATGGTATGGTATGTATGCTATGGAGTATGATCACTAATGTGCACAAGTCACGTTGCCGACAATACTCAATGGCTAGTCTCGATGGGTAAGCTACGAAAAAGTAAGGCCATGTGGGGTATCAATGCAATTGCAAGGTATGACAAAGATGTCGTCGAAGTTACCGTCCTTGGCGATGTTGAGTAGTCGATGGAGGTGAGCGGTGGTGATGGTGACGTCGAACCGTACCTATATAGCCGAAACACAATAGGACACGGGAACCACAACTCAAAATCTCAAAGACCAAAACGTGTCAAAATCGACATAGGAGGTAGCGGTGAGCGGTGGTGGTGTTTGTGGAAGGTGTTGTGGGTATCTTGGAAGGCGTGGGAACAGGGGCAAAATTGGGGAAAGTATCGGAAAAGAGGCGTGGGGATGGAGTTTACGCTTCGAGGGCGGATGTCGGGCCAGCTGCCGATGTCCGGCGCGGATGTCACGGTGGACATAGGGCGGATGTCGGGCTCTGGATCGGGGGCGAACGATGAACTCCACGGGAAAAATTGCAACTTCGGGGCAAAATTGGGACGAATTTGTGGATGGAAAAGGGTGGGAAAGCTAGATCCACGCAGCAACACAAATCCATGGACCAAATCAACAAAATTTCATCACACCAACAAATCACAAAAAAATTTGGGGCTATTTTTGGTGGGGATTTTTTGATTTAGGGCGAAAACAACAAAATCAAGCTAGAAAACACGGGTAGGGGCACCAAAAAGCGTGATCAGCGTGGCTCATGATACCAAGATGATGTGAGGCGGAACCCTATGGTGGCGATCTTTCATGTTTGGAGTGGATCCTATGGGGAATCACGAAGAACAGCGAAGCAAAGGGAAAACAGGGGAAAGCGAGAGAATCACTAAACTGACAAGGAATCAATCACACAAGTGCTAGATCACCGAATACATAGAGTAACTCAAGATCCACAATCAACAAAGGTAAGGATACAAAGGAACCGTTCTTCTCCGTGAGGAGGTCTTGATGGTATTCCCTAGAAAGGGGTCTTGAATCCGCTTGGGGAATCTTCTCCGAAGAGGTAGTGAACTCCGAGGAGAAGTATCCAAGTGGATGAGCAAGGCTCTCACACAAATATGAGCTAATCTAATGCTAACCCTAAAAGCGTCTGAGATGAGGGTATATATAGTCCAAGAAGCGAAGGGTACATGGGTCACGGCCCAAAGGAGCTGCCTGCGAAGGCGCCCGGATGTCAGGAGGCAGGCTGGATGTCGGGCGCTCACGAGTGCGGATGTCCGGCTGGAGGGCGGATGTCGGGCGATGGAGTTGACCCTTACATGCAGCGGGTGACCTGAGGATGTCGCTCGGATGGTCGAATGTTCGCGGCCTCGGGGCGCCGGATGTCGGGCGAACACGGATGTCGGGCTGCGGGCAACCACATGCTCCACAGGACACCGTGCGGATGTCCGCGGCCGGGGCGCCCGGATGTCGGCGAACACGGATGTCGGGCTGCGGGCAACCACATGCTCCACAGGACACGATGCGGATGTCGAGATTTAGGCGAATTTCGGTGGGGCGGATGTCGGCGGGCGCCGGATGTCCGGTCCTGTAGCTTTCTGCGGTGCTTGGCTGATCGAGCATCCTTCCATCATCCCCATGGACTCTACATCAACACCTACAACACCACAAGGACCGATGACTCGAGCACGTGCAAGAGCACTTGAAACCGGTGACATCACTCCTCTCACAACTTCGCCTTGATTCACATGAGACATGGTTACTACCTCAAGCGGAAACAATATGCATACTCGGTACCAAGGTGTCGACCATGAAGGAGCAAGGGGCAAGGAGGCAGGCGGAAGACATGCGAGAAGGCGGAGAGGAAAAAGCATCAAGGACCAGGGTGGCGAGCGATCCGGACGGCGGCGGATGATCCGGACGAGCCGGACGATCCGGACCCCAGCCGGAACATCCGGCCAAATCACCCGAAGCCAACAGAACCTCCACGCTGAAGCCGGATCATCCGGACCACGTCCCGGATCATCCGGACCTGGCCCGGACATCCGGACCTCCTGCGCGCGCGTGTTGGGCTGAGCCCATGTACCCCTTCGCCCTAGACTCTATATGTAGGACCCCCTCTCCTCACTTTGAGACTTAGCATTGGATTAGCTCATATTTGTGTGAGAGCCTTTGCTCATCCACTCGGTTACTTCTCCTCGGAGATCGGGACCTCCTTGGAGAAGATCCCTTGCATTCAAGACCCCTATCTAGGGAAGAACATCAAGGCCTCCTCTTGGAGATGAGCAGTTCCGTTGTATCCTTACCCTAGTTGACTATGTATCTTGTCGATCTCATGTGTGTATGTTGATCTAGCACTTGTGTGATCGATTCCTTGTTGGTTGAGATTTCCTCTCGTTTTCCCGTGTTTCCCTCGTGCTTCGCGTGTTCTTCGTGTTTCCCCGTGGATTCCTCAAAGCGTGAAAGATCGGCGAATTAGGGTTCCACCAACATCATATGGTATCATGAGCCCACGTTGATCACGTTTTTGGCCCCTACCCGTAATTTCTAGCTTGATTTTGTTGTTTTCGTTCTAAAATCCGAAAATCCCACAAAATACCCCAATTTTTTGTGATTTGTTAGTTTTGATGATGTTTTGTTGTTTTTGATCCGTGGGTTGATTGTGTAACTTCGTGGATCTTGTGTTTCCCCACCTTCATCCCCTCGAAATCCATCCAAAATCCCGAAATCGTCAATTTCCACCCCATTTTCGTGTTCTTCGAGCTGTTCCCATCTTGGTTGACCTGCCGGATCATCGGACCAAGTCCGGATCATCCGGACGTGCGAGATCATCCAGCTCTGGCGGATCATCCGGCTTCCTCTGCCAAGCTGCAGATTCTGCGGTCCCCATCCACCACCACCATCCTCACACATACACCCTCCCCTCCATCCACCACCATTTCCACCTGCCAAACCCCGACTCAACCTCCGTACTACCATTCGATTTTGAGTTCAACAATTTGAGTGAGATTTCCGTGTCATCTTGTGTTTGGCTATTTAGGTAGGTGTATCAACAACAAGCGCTCATTTGGTGGCTACTCATCTTAGCTCTGAGACGGTAACCGGCGACATCTTTGTCATACCTTGCAATTGCATTGATAACCATCATATACCATCTTTTGCATTGCTTACCCACGAGACTAGCCATTGAGTATTGCCGGCAGCGTGACTTGTGCACATTAGTTGCATACACCATATCATACATACCATCGAGGTGCCTATCTAGGAATCAACTTGTGTGTCACAAAGTTGTCATCGCATACACAATTGCTATCTTAGTTAGTCAAGTTTGCATAAGAAAAGAGCTCAAAGAGAAGAGAGCCACTCAAGCTTTTAAGCAAAGAGGAAAGATAAGCAAAGAGCTTATAAGCAACAAGCATAGCATCTTACAACATTAAGATTGTCATATAAGATCATCTTGGATCATTGCCTCGAAATACCATACATATAGTATACTTGGGATAGAGATCGTTGCATTTTTGCCTAGTAGGTTGTGCACAAGCTCCGTATCCGCCTATTATGCAATCGTGCTAAGCGTCTCTCTAGTATTGTGCAACAAGAGCATTTTAAATGGATTCCACATTTTAGTTCATTTTGGTTTGCACAATCCCATTTATCTATTTGCGTGTGTGTTTCCGTGTACCACTACTTGCTTGGTCTACTTGTTGCATATCTTGAATCTGCGAATCTTGTTCAACATTTTTGAGTCAAGCTAACGATTGCAATCAATTTTGTGCCACCATCTAACCAAGCTCCACCAAAAGCTTTTACTTGTGTAGGTGTGAGAATCGACAAGGATCGGTACCAATAGTGCTATTTCATTGTCGGCATTTGAGTGAACTTGATTCATCTTCAACTTGGTCAAAGGTACATTGGTATTAGTTCTTCTCCTTCCACAACTCACAATTTTGCTTGAAATGATGGATAGGCCAAGTTCTTCTACAAATCCACTCTTCATCGAGCAAGGCGACGACATGTCATCATCGTCACCAAGAGCCACCTCTTTGGCGCTGTGAGCTCTCCATCAAGAGCAACAAGCAATGAGTGAATGCATCGACAACCTCTCCACCGACTTGCGACTCTCCGAACAACGTGCGAGATTACTTGACAACAAACTCGGCCGCACAAGAAGAGAAGGATGCAAGAATGGGCGAGATCCGCGCCTTATTGGTGAACCGGCATACTTCTACCTCTTCACACTCAAGGCGGAGCCACTCAAGTTGCCACTCCGGCGCCTCCTTCTCCGACACAAGTACACGTCATCGAACATTCTTGACGAGCAGCGTCAAGACCGTCATGCATCTACGCAACCCGCTACATGACAAGCATCCCCAAGAGCAAGTTGATGAACAAGTTCCTCGTCCTCAATCGAATCAAGTGGCGTTTGCTCAAGCTCAAAACGACAACGTCTTCGCCGCCAACAAGAACAAGAGCGGCGCGCCTACATCAAAAGCAACAAGATGCGAGGCTCAGCGTCTTCAACAACAACAACGAAGCACAAGCTCTTGGTGAACATGCCCTTCAAGCATCAAGTCGAGCTATTGCCAACCGCAATCGCGAAAGGCGCAATCAAGAGGAAGCCCTTGAGAAGAAATACAAGAGAGGAACTACCATCGCGTGCGCAACTTCAAGCTCCACAAGCTCCTCAAGCTCAACCTCAACATCAAAGGTCGACAAGAGCAAGTTGATCATGGACTTCCTCCTCGCCAAGAGCAACATGAGGTTGATTGCCCAAAACGTCAAGAACGTCATCATCAACATCGACCTCAACACAATGAAGAACAACGCTATGGCAAGCTCAGGTTCACAATGCCCAAGTTCAATGGAACCAATGATCCCGAAGATTACCTCTCACGGGCATTGAAGGTCGACAAAATCTTTCGTTTGCACAACTATGAGGAAGAGAAGAAGATCGCTATGGCATCACTTGAGTTCCAAGACTATGTGCTCATATGGTGGGAACAAGTCCTTGAGCGCTGACCAGCAAGAGGTGAATCTCTAATCACCACTTGGAATCAAATGAAGGATGTCATGAGAGCACGCTTTGTGCCCACCTACTACAACCGTGATCTCTTCAAAGCTACAACTCCTCAAGCAAGGAACAAAGAGTGTTGAAGAATACTACAAAAGCGAGAGATTGCCATGATTGAGCCAATGTCACGGAGGATGATGAGCAAACAATGGCACGATTCTTGAATGGACTCAACCATCCCATCAAGAAGATCGCCGACTTCAACCCTACTCCAACCTCATTGAGCTCGTGCATCAAGCTACAAAGGCGGGCGTCAAGTACAAGATGACTTCAAATGCATGAAGTACTCATCCAAGACATCTGACTTCTCCAACAACCAAGGTTCAACAACTACTCCAACCGACATCAACCAAGCCTTCTCCAAGCAACAACGACAAGTCAAGTTACAAGAAAACTTCTACAAGTTCAAGTCGTCCTCCTCCTACTACAAGCAACTCCAAGCGCGTGCTTCATCATCTACTCAACCGATGAGACCGTAAGACAAGCTCCTTCAAGCTGTTTGACTTGCGGCGGCCGAGGCCTAAGTCGAGATGAATGCACCAACAAGCGCACCATGATACTCAACAACGATGGCACCTACGACTCAATGAGTGAAGATGAAATGGACGCTATCGAGCAAGTGGCCATGCACCGGCGCATCAACGAGGATGAAGATGATCAAGTCTTTTGTGATGAAGATACAAGTCCCGCTCTTGGTCTCCAAGGTCTTGACACTTCAACATCAACAAGAAGAAGACCAAAGATGCCACATCTTCCACACAAAGGCCGGCATCAATGGGAGATCCGTCAAGGTCATCATCGATGGAGGTAGTTGCCACAACTTGCAAGCGAAGAACTATGCTCCAAGCTCAATTGGTCAAGAAGAAGCATCCGCAACCATACAAGGTTCAATGGCTAAGTGACTCGGCACTATCTGAGTTGAGCATACGGTCCAAGTATCATTCAAAATAGGTGCATATGAAGACACTTTGGAGTGTGATGTGGTCCCAATGACCGTTTGCCACCTCCTCCTTGGTGGCCATGGCAATTCGACCGTGGTGTCTACCACAATGGGCGTACAAACCACTATAGCTTCAAGATGAAAGGCAAAGAATATGTCCTCGACCCATGTCTCCTAGTCAAGTGATAGCCGACAAACAAGCCACCAACCAAAGAGAGAAGAGTGAAAAGTGAGCCACCAAAAAGTGAGTGGGAGCCACAAGCCAAATTTGGCGCCTCTTAGCCTAGAGAAAAAACCTCATACTATTAGCCACCAAACATGAGATGAGAGAAGTGTGTGAGAACCCATCGAGTGTGATGCACTTTGTCCTTGTGTGCAGGATGGAGAACCAAAACTAACACCACTCATGAGCTACCTTTGGTGTTTCAATCTCTTTTGCAGGAATTTCAAGATGTTTTCCCGATGAGCTACCTCGGGTCTACCTCCTCTTGAGGCATTGAGCATCGAATTGACCTCATCCCGGGCGCCACTTCAAACAAAGCTCCCTACCGTGTCAATCCAGAAGAAACCAAGGAGATTCAGCGGCAAGTACAACAACTAATCGACAACGGTCATGTACGTGAAAGCTTAAGCCCTTGTGCCGTTCCCGTTATACTTGTGCCTAAGCCCGACGGAAGTTTCCGCTTGTGCTCCGATTGTAGACCCATAAATGCTATCACCGTGCACTATAGGCATCCCATTCCTCGCTTAGATGATATGCTTGATGAACTTAGTGGAGCCAACTTTTTCTCAAAAATTGATCTTAAAAGTGGCTATTATCAAATCCACATTCATGAGGGTGATGAATGGAAAACTGCTTTCAAACCAAAATTTGGCTTATATGAATGGTTGGTTATGCCTATGGGTTTGTCGGAAGCTCCTGGAACTTTTGTGCGTCTCATGCATCATGTACTTCGTCCATACATTGGAATCTTTGTTGTGGTTTACTTTGATGATATTCTTGTGTTTAGCAAAACCATGAAAGAGCATCTTGATCATGTTAAGCTTGTTTTGCAAACGCTTCGAAAGGAAAATCTTTATGCCAACTCGAAAAAATGCACTTTTGGCGTTGACAAAGTGGTTTTCTTGGGTTTCGTTGTCTCTTCCAAGGGTGTCCATGTTGATGAAACTAAGATCAAAGCAATTAAAACTTGGCTAACCCGCAATTTGCAACAAGTCTGAAGTTTCCTTGGTCTTGCAGGTTTTTATCGCCGCTTTGTCAAAAACTTTAGCACTATTGCAGCTCCTTTGCATGCTTTGAGTAAGAAGAATACTCCTTTTGTTTGGGGACCTTTGCAATCAAGCGCTTTTGATGAGCTCAAGTCTTTGCTTACTCATGCTCCGATTCTTGCTTTGCCCAATTTTGACAAAACTTTTGAGGTTCATTGTGATGCAAGTGGTGCGGAATTGGCGGAGTTTTAATGCAAGAAAAGCGAGTCATTGCTTATTTTAGTGAAAAACTCTCCGGTGCTCAAATTAACTATCCGTGTATGACAAGGAATTGTATGCTTTAGTGCATGTCCTCCATGTTTGGGAACATTATCTTAGACCTCATGAGTTTTCATCCATACCGATCATGAAGCTTAAGTACTTAAAAGGTCAAACTAAATTGAACAAGCGTCATGCCAAATGGAGTGAATTTATTGAATCTTTTCCATCGTGATCAAGTACATTAAGGGCAAGGAAAATGTAGTTGCGATGCACTTTCACGCATATACTGCGCTTCGTCACCCAACTAGAGTTGAATGTTATAGGCTTTGAGCACATAAAGGATTTGTATGCTAGTGATCAATCTTTTGCACCTCATTATGCTAAATGTTTGGCGCATACATCTTGGGAACAATATTACCTCAAGGATGGTTATCTTATGAGAGCTAACAAACTTTGCATACCGAGTCTTCCCTTCGTTTGCTACTTTTGCAAGAGGCTCATGGAGGTGGACTCATGGGACATTTGGACCGACAAGACCTTATACGCTCTCCAAGAACTACTTTTGGCCCAAGATGTTTGCGACGTCTCACGCTTCACCACCCGATGCTCAACATGCATAAAGCTAAGTCAAAAGCTCAATCTCATGGTCTTTACATGCCTCTTCCTATTCCTTATCAACCTTGGGAAGACATTAGCATGGACTTTGTACTTGGTTTGCCTAGAACACAAAATGGAAAGGATTCCGTGTTTGTTGTTGTGGATAGATTTTCTAAAATGGCACATTTCATTCCTTGCAACAAGGTGAGCGATGCTTCACATATTGCAAATCTCTTTTGTAGGAAATCTTGCGCCTCCATGGCGTACCAAAGACAATCGTCTCCGACCATGACGTCAAGTTCTGAGCTACTTTTGGAAGACCCTATCGCCAAGCTGGAATCAAGCTCTTCTTCTCATCCGCATACCATCCTCAAACCGGCGGCCAAGCGGAGGTGACGAACGAGCAGCTCTCCACTCTACTTGGCGTGTTGATCAAGAAGAATATCAAGGAGTGGGGCGTGTCTACCCATCGCCGAAATGCGCCTACAACCGCGCAAGACATTTGACGACCGGCAAGTCACCATTCGAGGTCGTCTCGGCTTCAATCCATTGTCCCCATTGGACATTCTACCTCTACCTCTACAAGGCGCACCAACCTCGGCGCAAGTGCCGTGCAAGCTACATCAAGAAGATGCATGAAGAGACAAGACACACCATCGGCGCCACGTACAGCGACTCACTACCAAGCTCAACATCAACAAGCAACCCATGATCTTCAACATAGGCGATCTCGTGTGGCTACACCTTCGCAAGAGCGCTTCCCCAGAGCATAAGTCAAACTTCTACCTCGAGCGATGGACCCTTCAAGGTGTTAGCATGCTACAACAACAACGCCTACAAGCTCGACCTACCAAGCGACAAGTACAGCGTGGCGACACCTTTAACATCAAAGACCTCTCGCCTTTCCATGGTGATGAAGATCTAGATCCGAGTGGGATCCTTTGAAGGAGGGATATGATGCGGAGCATCCTTCCATCATCCCCATGGACTCTACATCAACACCTACAACACCACAAGGACCGATGACTCGAGCACGTGCAAGAGCTCTTGAAACCGAGGTGACATCACTCCTCTCACAACTTCGCCTTGATTCACATGAGACATGGTTACTACCTCAAGCGGAAACCCTATGCATACTCGGTACCAAGGTGTCGACCATGAAGAAGCAAGGAGGCAAGGAGAGGCAGGAGCGGAAGACATGCGAGAAGATGGAAGGAAAAGCACCAGGACCAGGGTGGCGGACGATCAGCGGCGGCGGACGATCGAGACGAGCCGGACGATCCGGACCCCAGCCGGACGATCGGCTAAATCACCGAAGCCAGCAGAACCTCCACGCTGGCGGATCATCGGACCCGTCCGGATCATCGGACCTGGCCGGACATCCGGACCTCGGCGGACGTCCGGCCTGCTGCGACCACCAGCCGTCCATCCGGCTCATCCAGGCCTCCACTCGGATCATCCGGACGGCCGGATCATCCGGACCCTCATCCGGATCATCCGGCCAGCGCCTGCTGCAGCGTGTTGGGCTGAGCCCATGTACCCCTCCCCCGGACTCTATATAGGGACCCCTCTCCTCACTTTGAGACTTAGCATTGGGTAGCTCATATTTGTGTGAGCCTTTGCTCATCCACTCGGTTACTTCTCCTCGGAGATCGGGACCTCCTTGGAGAAGATCCTTGCAATTCAAGACCCCTATCTAGGGAAGAACATCAAGGCCTCCTCTTGGAGATGAGCAGTTCCTGTATCCTTACCCTAGTTGACTATGTATCTTGTGGATCTCATGTGTGTATGTTGATCTAGCACTTGTGTGATCGATTCCTTGTTGGTTGAGTGATTTCCTCTCGTTTTCCCCGTGTTTCCCCTCGTGCTTCCGCGTGTTCTTCGTGTTTTCCCCGTAGGATTCCCTCCAAACATGAAAGATCGACGAATTAGGGTTCCACCCTACATCATTGGCCTTGTGGATCTCCAGGGGCCGGATGTCCGGGATCTTGGCTGGATGTCCGGTGCCTGGAGGCTGTCCTTGCCTTCTTCCCTTCGTCCTCTTCTTCCACGGACTTCGGGTCTTGACCATCATCACGTGCATCCTCGGGAGGATCCTCTTGGTACCTAATCATGCACAACATTCCGGATTGAGGTAGTAGCCATGTCTCGAGAGGATCATATGAGATATCACTAAAGAGAGAACTCACCTCGGTCTCGAGAGCTCTAGCACGTGCTCTAGTCATGGGTCCTCTTGAGGCTTGGTGAGGCGATGGAAGGTCCGTGGGGATGACCGAAGGATGCTCCGCATCACATTGGCACTTCCTTTTGAAGGAAATTCGAGAGATTATGTTGATTATAGACATTAGCCCCCCTGGTAGGTACAAATGTACCTTTCTGCAAATGCTCTATGATCCGGGCAATCTCATTTGGCCATAAATTGAAGAAAATCCAGCGGCTATATGCCTTACTCTCCTTGTTTTCCCCGGATGGCATGCTGTAACTCATGCGCGTGAAAGCCAAGAACAAGAGGGCATTCCTGGCATCGATCAATATATATGTGGAAACGATATCTCCACTATAGAGGACAAGAAATTTTGGGGCGGTTAGGCAAAAAGTGCACGTGAAAATGAAGTACTTTCAAGGACTGCCATAGAATGGGCAGATGTTCACTAAAAGGGTAATATTTTGTCATTTAGAGTCCGTGTCGGACCCACAAGTTCTCAAACTTCTCGCGGCGAGCGCTGAATCCGGAAAATACTCCCCGCTTGCGCTAGGAGGCCCGGAGTACCCTCAGATACGGCCTTAAACAAGACTTTTTTGCCCTGAAAGTCAAAGAACATCATCCATCGTTGTTTTTCAGACAAGTTTCTGAACCCATTGGCACTTCCTTTTGAAGGAAATTCGAGAGATTATGTTGCTTATAGACATTATCCCCCCTGGTAGGGACAAATGTACCTTTCTGCAGATGCACTACGATCCGGGCAATCTCATTTGGCCGTAAATTGAAGAAAATCCAGCGACTATATGCCTTATTCTCCTTGTTTTTAGCGGATGGCATCTTTAACTCATGCGTGAAAGCAAAGAACTAAAGGGCATTCTGGCATCGATCAATATATATGTGGAAGCGATATCTCCACTATAGAGGACAAGAAATTTTGGGCGGTCGGCAAAAGCGCGCGAGAAAATGAAGTACTTTCAAGGCGGCCATAGAATGGACGGATGCTCACTAAGGCGGTCATAATTTTGTCATTAGAAGTCAGACCCATAAGTACTCAAACTGCTTTCATGGCGGCTGTGAATCAAAAAATACTCTCTTGCTTGCGCGGGGAGGCCGGAGTACCCTCAAATCTGACCTTAAGCGGGACTTTTGGCCCTAAAAGTCAAAGAACATCATTCGTCTCTGTTTTTGGACAAGTTTACGAACCCATTGGCACTTCCTTTTGAAGGAAATTCAAGAGATTATGTTGCTTATAGACATTATCCCCTGGTAGGGACAAGCGTACCTTCTGTAGATACTCTATGATCAAGGCAATCTCATTTTTAGTAAATTGAAGAAAATCCGTGGCTATATGCCTTATTCTCCTTGTTTTAGCGGATGGCATCTTTGTAACTCATGCGTGTGAAAGCCAAGAACAAAAGGCATTCGACATCGATAAATATATATGTGGAAGCGATATCTCCACTATAGAGGACAAGAAATTTTAGGCGATTCATAAAAAGCGCCTGGAAAATAAAGTACTTTCAAGGACGCCATAGAATGGACACATGTTCACTAAAAGGGTAATAATTTTGTCATTGGTCCGTGTAGGACCCACAAGTTCTCAAACTGCTTTCATGGCGACCGTGCGAATCTAGGAAATACTCGCTTGCACCAAGAGGCTCGGAGTACCCTCGAATCTGACCTTAAGCATGATTTTTGTTACGAAAGTCAAAGAACATCATTAAATCATTGTTTTTGAAACAAGTTTCTAAACCCATTGGCACTTCCTTTTGAAGGAAATTTGAGAGATTATGTTCCTTATAGACATTAGCCCCTGGTAGGGACAAGCGTACCTTTTGCGGATGCTCTATGATCAAGGCGATCTCATTTGGCGTAAATTGAAGAAAATCCAGCGACTATATGCCTTATTCTCCTTGTTTTACTTTGATGTCATCTTGTAACTTATGCGTGAAAGCCAAGAACTAAAGGGCATTCTGGCGTCGGTCGATATATATGTGGAAGCGATATCTCCACTATAGAGGACAAGAAATTTTGGGGCGGTCGGTAGCGCGAGAAAATGAAGTACTTTCAAGGCTGCCAGTAGAATGGACGGATGCTCACTAAGGCGGTCATAATTTTGTCATTAGGAGTCCTTTTCGGACCCATAAGTACTCAAACTGCTTTCGTGGCGGCCTAGCGAATCAAAAAATACTCCCCGCTTGCACCAGGAGGCCCGGAGTACCCTCAAATATGGCCTTAAGCAGGACTTTTTTGCCCTGAAATTCAAAGAACATCATTCGTCTCAGTTTTTCAGACAAATTTCTGAACGCATTGGCACTTCCTTTTGAAGGAAATTCGAGAGATTATTTTGCTTATAGACATTATCCCCCCTGGTAGGGACAAACTTACCTTTCTGGAGATCCTCTATGATCCGGGCAATCTCATTTTGCCGTAAATTGAAGAAAATCCAGTTGCTATATGCCTTATTCTCCTTGTTTCATGCGCGTGAAAGCCAAGAACAAAAGGCATTCCTGGCATCGATCAATATATATGTGGAAACGATATCTCCACTATAGAGGACAAGAAATTTTGGGGCGGTTAGGAAAAAAGCGCACGGGAAAATGAAGAACTTTCAAGGACGGCCATAGAATGGACAGATGTTCACTAAAAGGGTAATAATTTTGTCATTCGGAGTCCGTGTCGGACCCACAAGTTCTCAAACTGCTCGCGGCGAGCGTGTGAATCCAGAAAATACTCCCCGCTTGCGCTAGGAGGCTCAGAGTACCCTCAGATACGACCTTAAGCAGGACTTTTTGGCCCTGAAAGTCAAAGAACATCATTCGTCGCTGTTTTTCAAACAAGTTTCTGAACCCATTGGCACTTCCTTTTGAAGGAAATTTGGGAGATTATGTTCCTTATAGACATTAGCCCCACTAGTAGGGACAAACGTACCTTTTTGCAGATGCTCTATGATCCGGGCAATCTCATTTGGCCGTAAATTGAAGAAAATCCAGCGGCTATATGCCTAATTCTCGTTGTTTTCGCCGGATGGGATGCTGTAACTCATGCCCGTGAAAGCCAAGAACTAAAGGGCATTCCTGGCATCGGTCAATATATATGTGGAAATGATATCTCCACTATAGAGGACAAGAAATTTTAGGCGGTCGGGCAAAAAGCATGCGAGAAAATGAAGTACTTTCAAAGGCGCCATAGAATGGACGGATGCTCACTAAAGGCGGTCATAATTTTGTCATTAGGAGTCCGAGTCGGACCCGTAAGTACTCAAACTGCTCGCGGCGAGCGTGCAAATCCAAAAAAAAATACTCCCCGCTTGCGCCAGGAGGCCCGGAGTACCCTCAAATATGGCCTTAAGCAGGACTTCTTGGCCCTGAAAGTCAAAGAACATCATTCGTCTCTGTTTTTCAGACAAGTTTCGGAACCCATTGGCAGTTCCTTTTGAAGGAAATTCGAGGGATTATGTTGCTTATAGACATTATCCCCCCTGGTAGGGACAAACGTACCTTTCTGCAGATACTCTATGATCTGGGCAATCTCATTTTGCCGTAAATTGAAGAAAATGCAGCGGCTATATGCCTTATTCTCCTTCTTTCGCCGGATGGCATGCTGTAACTCATGCGCGTGAAAGCCAAGAACAAAAGGGCATTCCTGGCATTGATCAATATATATGTGGAAACGATATCTCCACTATAGAGGACAAGAAATTTTGGGGCGGTTAGGCAAAAAGCGCACGGGAAAATGAAGTACTTTCAAGGACTGCCATAGAATGGACAGATGTTCACTAAAGGGTAATAATTTTGTCATTGAGTCCGTGTCGGACCCACAAGTTCTCAAACTGCTTTCATGGCGTCGTCTGAATCGAAAATACTCCCGCTTGCGCGGGAGGCTCGGAGTACCCTCGAATCTGACCTTAAGCGGTGATAGAAGCGGGGTGCCCTGATCTTTCGATGGGATAATAACTATCGATTTGGTGAAAGCGACTTTGGCGATCCGACTACAAGCGTGCCTGACGTTGCGCCTTAGCAATCGCTAAACCAATCTCCACGAGGTTCTTGGCGATGCGGAAGCACGATCAGCCTGACCACGAAGGTCTATTCCTGCAACCAATCGAAGAACAAGCAAGAATATGATAAAGCAATCTAAATATTGCGAATATGGATGAAGTATTGATAATTGTGGGGACCCGTGAGCGGTCTTGGTCTTGTCGTTGGACACAAACGATGTACACGAAGTTGCAATAGCTAACTTTAACTAAGCAAATCCCAAGGGAAAAGCTACTAGATGGATCTACTTATATAGGAGCAAGGGGTGGCGGCCAAGGAGGTGGGAGGACGTCCCAAGGCAGCCTAAAACTAACCCTAGGTCGTACAAGGCCAATGGGCCCAAGTGGAGGTGACGTAACACTTTTGGACTTGTAGTTTGACTCGGATTCTGCTGCAGCATCAGATTGTTTCTTCCATAACACACGCTCCGGACGAAGTTTAAGGTGACTCTAATTGGGTTGGAAAGAGGACGAAATCTACTTTTCAACAAAAAAAGAATCACCCAATTCGGAGTCCGTATGAAAAAGTTGTTGACGTTTTGAGTCGGTATGTACATGCTGTCGAATCTGAGTCGAACGTGAGAGACTTGGACTCTATCTTCTCTTGGGCCAAAAGTGACGTGAGAGAACTTTTTGAAAAGCAAATAAACATTTCTTTCTTCCTTATCTTCATATGTGGATTGTACAAATGTCCCATACACCTGCAATTAGACAAAACACAAAAGTGTGTGATGTATTTTTGTTCTGGATAACATAAATAGATTATTGAATAGTTTGCACTAGAAATCACCTGACAAATATGCATGTATGCAATATTTTTGGTCATATCCAAGTTAGTCATGTCCTCATCATTCTCCCCTTCTTGAAAATAAAGCCGTCCTCGGCGTTGCTTAATCTGAAATGTGGCTAACAAAAGAGACAAGGTGTACATGTTGTATATGTATATGTCATCCATTTTTGCATATATGACACATGAATAGATGAGTAACTTGCATAGATCATAAAATCTAAAGCCAAAAAATTAGCACAAGAAGTAGAAGGCATGAAAATATTGCAACTCAGTTTGCACATATAAGTGAAGCTCTTATTCATTTCAAAAGATTGACAATGTTCATCATTAAACCATCCCAACATTGGTGAATAAACCTTACTTGCATCAAATTTACATGCTACAACATGCTTAAATAAGCAAACATGCAATAAGTCATTCAACACAGAATCATCACCAAGATTAGAGGTCATATCAAAATGATTAAACATTGATTCTTTTGCATCAACAGTTAATTCAATTGGTGCACTCAAAATTGTTGGTATTTCAGTTGTTTGATCACATGACACATTCATGGCAGTATCAAGATTCTCTAAAATAGGTGTTGTGCTCATATCACCAGGTAACTCAACACATGATGCATTCAAGTTAACTAGGGATGCATCATTCTCATGTGATTATATCATCAATACCTTTATTGTTACCTTATGCAAAAGCGTAGCTGATGTAGAATGCAGAGGCGTAGACAATGCACCATACTCTTGAGATGATGTCGCTCTCAATCCGAGGTGGGGCTGCTCTAGTAGGTGCAATGGTGGAGGAACCAACCGGCGATGGTGAGCATGAACTGGAATAGTAGTTGTTGTAGTCACCCAATGCATCCTCCTGTGCTTGTCTCTCAAAGGTACAAGCATGAACATACATACCGATAATGCAACGAGGAATATCTGAAATCTTGCACGAATATCATGGTTCAAACCACCAAAAATCTATTCATTGTATCATCCTCAGATTCTTCTATGTCACAATGATGCATATAAGATTTGAACTCTTGGTAGTAAGCATGAAAAGTGTTGTTGCCTTGTTTAAATTGTTCAAATTTGCGAAGAAATTCACGACGATATTAAGGAGGGAAAATTGTTGTCTCATTACATCTTTCAAATGTTTCCAAGTTATGGGTTGGTTATCAATGTTTTTCTTAAAATGCACACTCCACCAAACAGAAGCAAAACCAGTAAATGCTCTAGTGGCAGCTCATACTCTCTCAAGTTCAGAAAAGTTATGGTGACAAAAAACTTGTTCTACTTCAAGCTCCCAAGCTAGATAAATAGCAGGATTAAATCAACCCTCAAATGACGGTAAAGAGATAACCTGACCATGTGCTTGTGTATGTTGTCCCAACTCTCGTGATGGTGAAGATGTGTCCGTCGTCCAAGAACTTCTATCTTGAACTGTCATGATTAGTAGATACAAGAAACAAAATTCGAGAATAATGTTCCTATGAACTACTAGGATGTGGTTGTAAAGGTCTCACGATAAAGCAAATATCAATATCTTACAAGTTCTTACCATGCGGCGGTGGTGACGAGCAACCGGCGGTGTCAAGTAACTCGAAGATTGTGTAAGCGATTGCTAGGGAATGTCGTATACGGTGTAGAAATATGTGGAGCTGGGTTGGCTATATATATGGTGGCAAAAATTTAGCAATAATCAATTCAAAGATGCACTCTTGAATAAGCGCTCAACAACAGTCTTGTGCTGGTCCTAGGCTAGACCGGACTAGAGGCCTTGAGCCTAGAACACTAATGAGGTCCGCGGCGTAGCACAACTAGCATCAATCAAGGATACTAAGTAGCTCTGGACAGCAAGATATAAGTGAAGATCCTGGCAACCTTTGAAGATAATGATGAAAAACAAGCGCCAAGCGGGATATACAACAACTCTCTCAACTTTCCTCTTGAAAAGTTTGAGCCAATTTTCTAATAAATTTTCAAAGAATGCTACAAACTCAAGCTTACCAATGCAAAAGAATCACTCAATTCGAATTGATATGAGGTCAAAGAATTCTAAAACTGGCACGAAAAATTGGAACAAGCTGTGTTAACGAACTTGGAGGGCAAAAGACCTATTTAGTAGCCGATTTTGAGGTGTCAAATATTGAACTAGCTTACGTAACTATCTAGATGAGGCTTATTGCTAGCTTTAATTTGAGTACTCAGCAGCCAAAGCGGATTCGTATGAGGAAATATACTGTTTCTTGAGCGGTCATAAAGCAGATTCAATCCGAATTCAGTGCAGGATTGATTCTAGATAGATCTGAATTTTTTTTCTCTCTTTTTTCTCACACTTTTTCTTTTCTTCTCTATTTTTCTTTTCTTCTTTCACTTTTCTTTTTCTTTTTTTTCTCTATCTTTTTTTTCTCCCTCTTTCCAAGACAAACTAGATAAGGTGCAGATTGGATCGGTCCAAGATGTGAATGACCTCAACTATGATTATGACAATGAATAGTCGTGTACGTGGTGAAATTGATGGATGGGATGGTGGATAGCGGAAGGGATAATGATGCAGCGGCAGCGTGACTAGTGTGAAACGAACTTCGAAACTCTAAAGGAACTAGATACTAAGACCAGCAACTCGACACAGCGATGCAACCGATAATTCAATAATGCAAACAATGAAAAGAAAATTGCAAAGGCTCGGTGGCTAGGACAAAGGATGAATAGATCTAACTTTTTTGTGGCTTTTCTTGGGCGATAGGTAAGAAAATAAATGTAATCTAGGGATAACTGGAAATTCTCACCGACCAACTTTGAAGCGATACCACTTGATAGAGGCGGGGTGTCACGATCTTCGATGAGATAATAACTATCGATTTGGTGAAGGCGAGTTTGACGATCCGACTACAAGCGTGCCTGACGTTGCGCCTTAGCAATCGCTAAACCAATCTCCGAGGTTCTTGGCGATGCGGAAGCACGATCAGCGACCACGACGGTCTATTCACGCAAGCAATCGAAGAACAAGCAAAAATATGATAAAGCAATCTAAATATTGCGAATATGGATGAAATATAGATAATGTTTGGGATCATGGCGGTCTTGAGTGCAGTGGTTGGACACAAATGAAGTACGAAGTTGCAATAGCTAACTTTTAACTAAACAAATCCCAAGGAAAAAGCTACTAGATGGATCTACTTATATAGGAGCAAGGGGTGGCGGCCAAGGAGGTGGGAGGGCGTCCCAAGGCATCCTAAAACTAACCCTAGGTCATACAAGGCCAATGGGCCCAAGTGGAGTGACGTAACACCTTTGGACTTGTAGTTTGACTTGGATTCTCTTTGTAGCATCAGTTGTTTCTTCCATAACTCAACGCTCGGGACGAATTTTAAGTTGAATCAATTGGGTTGGAAAGAGGGCGAAATCTACTTTCCAACAAAAGCGAATCACCCAATTAGTCCGTATGAAAAAGTTGTTGACGTTTTGAGTCGGTATATGCATGTAGTCGAATCTGAGTCGAGCGTGATGAACTTGGACTCTATCTTCTCTTGGGCCAAAAGTGGCGTGAGAGAACTTTTGAACAGCAAATAAACATCTCTTTCTTCCTTATCTTCATATGTGGATTGTACAAATGTCCCATACACGCAATTAGACAAAACACAAAAATGTGTGAAGTATTTTTGTTACGGATAACATAAATAGATTATTTAATAGTTTGCACTAGAAATCACCTAACAAATATGCATGTATGCAATATTTTTGGTCATATCAAAATAGTCATGTCCTCATCAATTGGATTTTTGTACGAAAGTCAAAGAACATCATTAAATCATTTGTTTTTCAAACAAGTTTACGAACCCATTGGCACTTCCTTTTGAAGGAAATTTGAGAGATTATGTTCCTTATATACATTAGCCCCCTGGAAGGGACAAACGTACCTTTTTGAAGATGCTCTATGATCAAAATCTCAATTGGCTGTAAATTGAAGAAAATCCACCGACTATATGCCTTATTTTCCTTGTTTTCGCGAGGATGGCATGCTATAACTCATGCGTGAAAGCCAACAACTAAAGGGCATTCTGGCATCGGTCGATATATATGTGGAAGCGATATCTCCACTATAGAGGACAAGAAATTTTGGGGCGGTCGGGCAAAAGCATACGAGAAAATGAAGAACTTTCAAGGATTGCTTGTAGAATGGACGGATGCTCACTAGGGCGGTCATAATTTTGTCATTAGGAATCGTGTCGGACCCATAAGTACTCAAAGTGCTTTCATGGCGTGTGAATCAAAAAATACTCCCGCTTGCACGGGAGGCCGGAGTACCCTCAAATCTGACCTTAAGCGGGACTTTTGTACGAAAGTCAAACAACATCATTCGTCTCTGTTTTTCAAACAAGTTTACGAACCCATTGGCACTAGCTTTTGAAGGAAATTCGAGATATTATGTTGCTTATAAACATGGTCCCCCTGGTAGGGACAAGCGTACCTTCTGCGGATACTCCATGATCAGGGCGATCTCACTTTGCCTTAAATTGAAGAAAATCCGATGGCTATATGCCTTAATCTCCTTGTTTTCTGCGGATGGCATCTTTGTAACTCATGCGGCGTGAAAGCGAAGAACAAAAGGGCATTCTAGCATCTATCAATACATATGTGGAAGCGATATCTCCACTATCTGAGGACAAGAAATTTTGGGGCGGTTAGAAAGCGCGCGGAAAATGAAGTACTTTCAAGGACTGCCATAGAATGGACAGATGTTCACTAAAGGGTAATAATTTTGTCATTGGTCCGTCTCGGACCCTAAGTTCTCAAACTGCTTTCATGGCGGCGTCTGAATCCATAAAATACTCCCGCTTGCGCCGGGAGGCTCGGAGTACCCTCGGAATCTGGCCTTAACCAGGACTTTTTGGCCGAAAGTCAAAGAACATCATTAAATCGCTGTTTTCAAACAAGTTTGAACCCATTGGAACTTCCTTTTGAAGGAAATTTGAGAGATTATGTTCCTTATAGACATTAGCCCCTGGTAGGGACAAGCGTACCTTTTGCGGATGCTCTATGATCAAGGCGATCTCATTTGGCTGTAAATTGAAGAAAATCCAGCGACTATATGCCTTATTCTCCTTGTTTTCGCGGATGGAATCTTGTAACTCATGCGTGAAAGCCAAGAACTAAAGGGCATTCTGGCATCGGTCGATATATATGTGGAAATGATATCTCCACTATAGAGGACAAGAAATTTTTTGGCGGTCGGTAAGCGCATGAAAAAATGAAGTACTTTCAAGGGCGTCGTAGAATGGATAGATGCTCAGAGGCGGTCATAATTTTGTCATTAGGAGTCCGTGTCGGACCCATAAGTACTCAAACTGCTTTCGTGGTCGGTAGCGAATCGAAAAATACTCCCGCTTGCACGGGAGGCCGGAGTACCCTCAAATCTGACCTTAAGGAGGACTTTTGTCCTTGAAAGTCAAAGAACATCATTAAATCATTGTTTTCGGACAAGTTTACGAACCCATTGGCACTTCCTTTTGAAGGAAATTAGAGATTATGTTGCTTATAGACATTATCCCCCTGGTTGGGACAAGCGTACCTTCTGCTGATTCTCTATGATCGAGCAATCTCATTTTGCGTAAATTGAAGAAAATCCAGCGACTATATGCCTTAATCTGCTTGTTTTAGCGGATGGCATGATGTAACTCATGCCGTGAAAGCCAAGAACAAAGGGCATTCACGGCATCGATCAATATATATGTGTAAGCGATATCTCCACTATAGAGGACAAGAAATTTTGGGCGGTTAGGCAAAAGCGCGGGAAAATGAAGTACTTTCAAGGACTGACCATAGAATGGACACATGTTCACTAAAAGGGTAATAATTTTGTCATTGGTCCGTCTCGGACCCACAAGTTCTCAAACTGCTCACGGCGGCGTTTGAATCGAAAAATACTCCCGCTTGCGCCGGGAGGCTCGAAGTACCCTCATATCTGACCTTAAGTAGGACTTTTATTACGAAAGTCAAAGAACATCATTAAATCGCTGTTTTTCAAACAAGTTTACGAACCCATTGGCACTTCCTTTTGAAGGAAATTTAAGAGATTATGTTCCTTATAGACATTAGCCCCCTGGTAGGGACAAATGTACCTTTTGCGGATGCTCTATGGTCAAAGGCGATCTCATTTGGCCGTAAATTGAAAAAATCCAGCGATTAGGCGAGAGATTGCGGAAAGTCAAAGAACATCATTCATAATTTTCTCATTAGGAGTTTTAAGTCAAACAAGTTTGCGCTAGGAGGCGAACCCATTGGCACTTCCTTTTGAAGGAAATTTGAGAGATTATGTTCCTTATATACATTAGCCCATTATCCCCCTGGTAGGGACAAGCGTACCTTTTGAAGATGCTCTATGATCAGGCGATCTCAATTGGCTGTAAATTGAAGAAAATCCACCGGCTATATGCCTTATTTTCCTTGTTTTTGCGGATGGCATGCTATAACTCATGCGTGAAAGCCAACAACTAAAGGGCATTCACGGCATCGGTCAATATATATGTGGAAGCGATATCTCCACTATAGAGGACAAGAAATTTTGGGCGGTTAGGCAAAAGCGCATGCGAGAAAATGAAGAACTTTCAAGGACTGCCGTAGAATGGATAGATGCTCACTAGGGCGGTCATAATTTTGTCATTAGGAATCCGTGTCGGACCCATAAGTACTCAAAGTGCTTTCATGGCGAGTCTGTGAATCAAAAAATACTCCCCGCTTGCACCAGGAGGCCCGGAGTACCCTCAAATACGGCCTTAAGCAGGACTTTTTGGCCCTGAAAGTCAAACAACATCATTCGTCTCTGTTTTTCAAACAAGTTTCTGAACCCATTGGCACTAGCTTTTGAAGGAAATTCGAGATATTATGTTGCTTATAAACATGGTCCCCCCTGGTAGGGACAAACGTACCTTTCTGCAGATACTCCATGATCCGGGCAATCTCACTTTGCCTTAAATTGAAGAAAATCCAGTGGCTATATGCCTTAATCTCCTTGTTTTCGCCGGATGGCATGCTGTAACTCATGCGCGTGAAAGCGAAGAACAAAAGGGCATTCCTAGCATCTATCAATACATATGTGGAAACGATATCTCCACTATACAGGACAAGAAATTTTGGGGCGGTTAGAAAGCGCACGGGAAAATGAAGTACTTTCAAGGACTGCCATAGAATGGACAGATGTTCACTAAAAGGGTAATAATTTTGTCATTCGGAGTCCGTCTCGGACCCACAAGTTCTCAAACTGCTCGCGGCGAGCGTCTGAATCCATAAAATACTCCCCGCTTGCGCCAGGAGGCTCGGAGTACCCTCAGATACGGCCTTAACCAGGACTTTTTGGCCCTGAAAGTCAAAGAACATCATTAAATCATTGTTTTTCAAACAAGTTTACGAACCCATTGGAACTTCCTTTTGAAGGAAATTTGAGAGATTATGTTCCTTATAGACATTAGCCCCCTGGTAGGGACAAATGTACCTTTTGCGGATGCTCTATGATCAAGGCGATCTCATTTGGCTGTAAATTGAAGAAAATCCAGCGACTATATGCCTTATTCTCCTTGTTTTTGCGGATGGAATGCTGTAACTCATGCACGTGAAAGCCAAGAACTAAAGGGCATTCCTGGCATCGGTCAGTATATATGTGGAAATGATATCTCCACTATAGAGGACAAGAAATTTTTTGGCAGTCAGGCAAAAAGCGCATGAGAAAATGAAGTACTTTCAAGGACTGTCGTAGAATGGATAGATGCTCACTGAGACGGTCATAATTTTGTCATTAGGAGTCCGTGTCAGACCCATAAGTACTCAAACTGCTCGTGGTCAGCGCGCGAATCGAAAAAATACTCCCCGCTTGCACCAGGAGGCCCGGAGTACCCTCAAATACGGCCTTAAGGAGGACTTTTTGTCCTTGAAAGTCAAAGAACATCATTCGTCGCTGTTTTCCAGACAAGTTTCTGAACCCATTGGCACTTCCTTTTGAAGGAAATTCGAGAGATTATGTTGCTTATAGACATTATCCCCCCTGGTTGGGACAAACGTACCTTTCTGCAGATTCTCTATGATCCAGGCAATCTCATTTTGCCGTAAATTGAAGAAAATCCAGCAGCTATATGCCTTAATCTGCTTGTTTTCGCCAGATGGCATGATGTAACTCATGCCCGTGAAAGCCAAGAACAAAAGGGCATTCCTGGCATCGATCAATATATATGTGTAAACGATATCTCCACTATAGAGGACAAGAAATTTTGGGGCGGTTAGGCAAAAAGCGCACGGGAAAATGAAGTACTTTCAAGGACAGCCATAGACTGGACACATGTTCACTAAAAGGGTAATAATTTTGTCATTCGGAGTCCGTCTCGGACCCACAAGTTCTCAAACTGCTCACGGCGAGCGTTTGAATCCAGAAAATACTCCCCGCTTGCGCCAGGAGGCTCGAAGTACCCTCATATACGGCCTTAAGTAGGACTTTTCGGCCCTGAAAGTCAAAGAACATCATTCGTCGCTGTTTTTCAAACAAGTTTCTGAACCCATTGGCACTTCCTTTTGAAGGAAATTTAAGAGATTATGTTCCTTATAGACATTAGCCCCCCTGGTAGGGACAAATGTACCTTTTTGCAGATGCTCTATGGTCCGGGCAATCTCATTTGGCCGTAAATTGAAGAAAATCCAGCGGCTATACGCCTTATTCTTCTTGTTTTTGCCGGATGGCATGATGTAACTCATGCACGTGAATGCCAAGAACTAAAGGGCATTCCTGGCATCGGTCAATATATATGTGGAAACGATATCTCCACTATAGAGGACAAGAAATTTTGGGGCGGTTAGGCAGAGATTGCACGGGAAAATGAAGTACTTTCAAGGACTGCCATAGAATGGACAGATGTTCACTAAAACGGTCATAATTTTCTCATTAGGAGTCCGTGTCGGACCCATAAGTACTGAAACTGCTCGCTGCGAGCGTGCGAATCCAAAAAAATACTCCCCGTTTGCGCTAGGAGGCCCGGAGTACCCTCAAATACGGCCTTAAGCAGGACTTTTCTGCCCTAAAAGTCAAAGGACATCATTCGTCTCTGTTTTTCAGACAAGTTTCTGAACACATTGGCACTTCCTTTTGAAGGAAATTCGAGAGATTATGTTGCTTATAGACATTATCCCCCTGGTAGGGACAAACGCGTACCTTCTGCGAGATACTCTATGATCCGGCAATCTCATTTTGCCGTAAATTGAAGAAAATCCAGCGGCTATATGCCTTATTCTCCTTGTTTTTGCCGGATGGCATGCTGTAACTCATGTGCGTGAAAGCCAAGAACAAAAGGGCATTCCTGGAATCGATCAATATATATGTGGAAACGATAACTCCACTATAGAGGACAAGAAATTTTGGGGCGGTTAGGCAAAAAGCGCACGAGAAAATGAAGTACTTTCAAGGACTGCCGTAGAATGGATAGATGCTCACTGAGACGGTAATAATTTTGTCATTAGGAGTCCGTGTCAGACCCATAAGTACTCAAACTGCTCGTGGCGAGTGCGCGAATCAAAAAAATACTCCCCGCTTGCACTAGGAGGCCCGGAGTACCCTCAAATACGGCCTTAAGGAGGACTTTTTGGCCATGAAAGTCAAAGAACATCATTCGTCTCTGTTTTCCAGAGAAGTTTCTGAATCCATTGGCACTTCCTTTTGAAGGAAATTCGAGAGATTATGTTTCTTATAGACATTATCCCCCTGGTTGGGACAAACGTACCTTTCTGCAGATTCTCTATGATCCAGGCAATCTCATTTTGCCGTAAATTGAAGAAAATCCAGCGGCTATATGCCTTAATCTCCTTGTTTTCGCCAAATGGCATGATGTAACTCATGCGCGTGAAAGCCAAGAACAAAAGGGCATTCCTGGCATCGATCAATATATATGTGGAAACGATATCTCCACTATAGAGGACAAGAAATTTTGGGGCGGTTAGGCAAAAAGCGCACGGGAAAATGAAGTACTTTCAAGGACTGCCATAGAATGGACAGATGTTCACTAAAAGGGTAATAATTTTGTCATTCGGAGTCCGTCTCAGACCCACAAGTTCTCAAACTGCTCACGGCGAGCATTTGAATCCAGAAAATACTCCCCGCTTGCGCCAGGAGGCTCGAAGTACCCTCAGATACGGCCTTAAGCAGGACTTTTCGGCCCTGAAAGTCAAAGAACATCATTCGTCCCTGTTTTTCAAACAAGTTTCTGAACCCATTGGCACTTCCTTTTGAAGGAAATTTAAGAGATTATGTTCCTTATAGACATTAGCCCCCCTGGTAGGGACAAATGTACCTTTTTTCAGATGCTCTATGGTCCGGGCAATCTCATTTGGCCGTAAATTGAAGAAAATCCAGCGGCTATATGCCTTATTCTCCTTGTTTTTGCCGGATGGCATGATGTAACTCATGCACGTGAAAGCCAAGAACTAAAGGGCATTCCTGGCATCGGTCAATATATATGTGGAAACGATATCTACACTATAGAGGACAAGAAATTTTGGGGTGGTTAGGCAAAGATCGCATGGAAAAATGAAGTACTTTCAAGGACTGCCATAGAATGGACAGATGTTCACTAAAACGGTCATAATTTTCTCATTAGGAGTCCGTGTCGGACCCATAAGTACTCAAACTGCTTTCATGGCGTCGTCGAATCAAAAAATACTCCCCGTTTGCGCTAGGAGGCCCAGAGTACCCTCAAATACGGCCTTCAGCAGGACTTTTCTGCCCTGAAGGTCAAATAACATCATTCGTCTCTGTTTTTCAGACAAGTTTCTGAACACATTGGCACTTCCTTTTGAAGGAAATTCGAGAGATTATGTTGCTTATAGACATTATCCCCCCTGGTAGGGACAAACGTACCTTTCTGCAGATACTCTACGATCCGGGCAATCTCATTTTGCCGTAAATTGAAGAAAATCCAGCGGCTATATGCCTTATTCTCCTTGTTTTTGCCGGATGGCATGCTGTAACTCATGTGTGTGAAAGCCAAGAACAAAAGGGCATTCCTGGCATCGATCAATATATATGTGGAAACGATATCTCCACTATAGGGGACAAGAAATTTTGGGGCGGTTAGGCAAAAAGCACACGGGAAAATGAAGTACTTTCAAGGACTGCCATAGAATGGAAAGATGTTCACTAAAAGGGTAATAACTTTGTAATTTGGAGTCCGTGTCGGACTCACAAGTTCTCAAACTGCTCGCGGCGAGCGTCTGAATCCAGAAAATACTCCCCGCTTGCGCCAGGAGGCTCGGAGTACCCTCAGATATGACCTTAACCAGGACTTTTTGGCCCTGAAAGTCAAAGAACATCATTCGTCGCTGTTTTTCAAACAAGTTTCTGAATCCATTGGCACTTCCTTTTGAAGGAAATTTGAGAGATTATGTTCCTTATAGACATTAGCCCCCCTGGTAGGCACAAACGTACCTTTTTGCAGATGCTCTATGATCCGGGCAATCTCGTTTGGCCGTAAATTGAAGAAAATCCAGCGGCTATATGCCTTATTCTCCTTGTTTTTGCCGGATGGCATGCTGTAACTCATGCACGTGAAAGCCAAGAACTAAAGGGCATTCCTGGCATCGGTCAATATATATGTGGAAAGGATATCTCCACTATAGAGGACAAGAAATTTTGGGGCAGTCCGGCAAAAAGCGCACGAGAAAATGAAGTACTTTCAAGGACTGCCGTAGAAAGGACAGATGCTCACTGAGCCCGTCAAAATTTTGTCATTAGGAGTCCGTGTCGGACCCATAAGTACTCAAACTGCTCGTGGCGAGCGCGCGAAATAAAAAAATACTCCCCGCTTGCACCAGGAGGCCCGGAGTACCCTCAAATACGGCCTTAAGGAGGACTTTTTGGCCCTGAAAGTCAAAGAACATCATTCGTCTCTTTTTTCCAGACAAGTTTCTGAACCCATCGGCACTTCCTTTTGAAGGAAATTCGAGAGATTATGTTTCTTATAGACATTATCCCCCTGGTTGGGACAAACGTACCTTTCTGCAGATACTCTATGATCCAGGCAATCTCATTTTGCCGTAAATTGAAGAAAATCCAGCGGCTATATGCCTTAATCTCCTTGTTTTCGCCGGATGGCATGCTGTAACTCGTGCGCGTGAAAGCCAAGAACAAAAGGGCATTCCTGGCATCGATCAATATATATGTGGAAACGATATCTCCACTATAGAGGACAAGAAATTTTGGGGCGGTTAGGCAAAAAGCGCACGGGAAAATTAAGTACTTTCAAGGACAGCCATAGAATGGACAGATGTTCACTAAAAGGGTAATAATTTTGTCATTCGGAGTCCGTCTTGGACCCACAAGTTCTCAAACTGCTTTCATGGCGAAGTCTGAATCAAAAATACTCCCCGCTTGCGCCAGGAGGCTCGGAGTACACTCAGATACGGCCTTAAGCAGGACTTTTTGGCCCTGAAAGTCAAAGAACATCATTCGTTGCTGTTTTTCAAACAAGTTTCTGAACCCATTGGCACTTCCTTTTGAAGGAAATTTAAGAGATTATGTTCCTTACATACATTAGCAACCCTGGTAGGGACAAATGTACCTTTCTGCAGATGCTCTATGATCCGGGCAATCTCATTTGGCCGTAAATTGAAGAAAATCCAGCGGCTATATGCCTTATTCTCCTTGTTTTCGCGGGATGGCATGACGTAACTCATGCACGTGAAAGCCTAGAACTAAAGGGCATTCCTGGCATCGGTCAATATATATATGTGTAAACGATATCTCCACTATAGAGGACAAGAAATTTTGGGGCGGTTAGGCAAAGATAGCACGGGAAAATGAAGTACTTTCAAGGACTGCCATAGAATGGACAGATGTTCACTAAAACGGTCATAATTTTGTCATTAGGAGTCCGTGTCGGACCCGTAAGTACTCAAACTGCTCGCGGCGAGCACGCGAATCCAAAAAAATACTCCCCGCTTGCGCCAATAGGCCCGGAGTGCCCTCAAATACGGCCTTAAGCAGGACTTATTGGCCCTGAAAGTCAAAGAACATCATTCGTCTCTGTTTTTCAGACAAGTTTCTGAACCCATTGGCACTTCCTTTTGAAGGAAATTCGAGAGATTATGTTGCTTATAGACATTATCCCCCCTGGTAGGGACAAACGTACCTTTTCTACGATCCGGGCAATCTCATTTTGCCGTAAATTGAAGAAAATCCAGCAGCTATATGCCTTATTCTCCTTGTTTTTGTCGGATGGCATGCTGTAACTCATGCGCGTGATAGCCAAGAACAAAAGGGCATTCCTGGCATCGATCAATATATATGTGGAAACGATATCTCCACTATAGAGGACAAGAAATTTTGGGGCGGTTAGGCAAAAAGCGCACGGGAAAATGAAGTACTTTCAAGGACTGCCATAGAATGGACAGATGTTCACTAAAAGGGTAATAATTTTTTCATTTGGAGGCCGTGTCGGACCCACAAGTTCTCAAACTGCTCGCGGCAAGCATCTCAATCCAGAAAATACTCCCGACTTGCGCCAGGAGTCTCGGAGTACCCTCAGATACGGCCTTAAGCAGGACTTTTTGGCCCTGAAAGTCAAAGACATCATTCGTCGCTGTTTTTCAAACAAGTTTCTAAACCCATTGGCACTTCCTTTTAAAGGAAATTTGAGAGATTATGTTCCTTATAGACATTAGCCCCTCTGGTAGGGACAAACGTACCTTTTTGCAGATGCTCTATGATCCGGGCAATCTCAGTTGGCCGTAAATTGAAGAAAATCCAGCGACTATATGCCTTATTCTCCTTGTTTTTGCCGGATGGCATGCTGTAACTCATGCACGTGAAAGCCAAGAACTAAAGGGCATTCCTGGCATCGGTCAATATATATATGTGGAAACGATATCTCCACTATAGAGGACAAGAAATTCTGGGGCAGTCAGGCAAAAAGCGCACGAGAAAATGAAGTAGTTTCAAGGACTGGCATAGAATGGACAGATGATCACTAAGACGGTCATAATCTTGTCATTAGGAGTCCGTGTCGGACCCATAAGTACTCAAACTGCTCGCGGCGAGCGTGCGAATCCAAAAAAATACTCCCCGCTTGCCCAAGGAGGCCCGGAGTACCCGCAAATTCAGCCGTAAGCAGGACTCTTTGGCCCTGAAAGTCAAAGAACATCATTCGTCGCTGTTTTTCAGACAAGTTTCTGAACCCATTGGCACTTCCTTTTGAAGGAAATTCGAGAGATTATGTTGCTTATAGACATTATCCCCCCTGGTTGGGACAAACGTTCCTTTCTGCAGATACTCTATGATCCGGTGATGAGGACATCAATACCATTGTTACACCCACAAATACCGCTGCTATACATCTTGGACCAATTACTAGAGCTCACATGACGCCAACTAAATTACCGGTACTTTCGTTTCTTGGTAATGATTCTAATGTTCATGAGAATATGATGCTGCCTAAATTGGATACATTTGTTTTGCTTACAAATGAAGGGCCTAACTTGGAGAAGGATGAACATTGGAGCAAGAACAAGCATGGAGATGATGGCATGCGCAAGGGGAACAAGAACGGAGTTACAAGTGATGATTTCAGGACTTTGAAGCCACCATAATGAGTGCATGAAGCCTTGGACGAAATATACAAGATGCCACTTCATAAATTTCGTCCAGAGGCTATTCTAGGTGCTGCGTCACCTTATTATTGGGCCAAGCCCATGTAATTTCGAAATACATAAGTATAGGCTATTTTTAGAGTCCGTATGTGTGGGGAAACAAGAGATAGGGTTAGTTTCGGATCCCTCCACCAAGGGCCACGAAATTCACCCCCTCTTCCTCCATATATAGCCCTTAGGGCACCGTTTAGACTTCAGGTTTTGTTTAGATTAAAAGTTCGCCATAGCTGCAACTTCGCGTACTTCTTTGTGTTCAACGACCAGACAAAGGCGTCACAGGACCCCACCTTGATCAATAAAGTTTTCATCTTATATTTGCAATATCCAGATTGCAATCTCAGTTTCTTGCTTGTTTTTCGTTTGCTCGCAGGAAACAGACCCTCGTGGTCGGGTTGATCGTGCTCCGGCGTGGTCAATAACCTCTCGGAGTTGGTTTAGCGATTGCTAAGGCGCGACGTCCTCGCACGCTCGTAGTCGGCTCGTCAAAGTCGACTTCCACCAAAGCGAAATCCACCATCTCATCGAAAGATGGGACACCTTTGCCTCTATCATCCGGGCAATCTCATTTTGCCGTAAATTGAAGAAAATCCAGCTGCTATATGCCTTAATCTCCTTGTTTTCACCGGATGGCATGTTGTAACTCATGCGCGTGAAAGCCAAGAACAAAAGGGCATTCCTGGCATTGATCAATATATATGTGGAAACGATATCTCCACTATAGAGGACAAGAAATTTTGGGGCGGTTAGGCAGAAAGCGCACGTGAAAATGAAGTACTTTCAAGGACAGCCATAGATTGGACAGATGTTCACTAAAAGGGTAATAATTTTGTCATTCAGAGTCCGTCTCGGACCCACAAGTTCTCAAACTGCTTTCATGGCGTCTGAATCAGAAAATACTCGCGCTTGCGCCGGGAGGCTCGGAGTACCCTCGAATCTGACCTTAAGTAGGACTTTTTGGCCCTGAAAGTCAAAGAACATCATTAAATCGATGATTTTCAAACAAGTTTTTGAACCCATTGGCACTTCCTTTTGAAGGAAATTTAAGAGATTATGTTCCTTATAGACATTAGCCCCCCTGGTAGGGACAAATGTACCTTTTTGCAGATGCTCTATGATCCGGGCAATCTCATTTGGCCGTAAATTGAAGAAAATCCAGCGGCTATATGCCTTATTCTCCTTGTTTTCGCGAAATGGCATGATGTAACTCATGCACGTGAAAGCCAAGAACTAAAGGACTTTCCTGGCATCGGTCAATATATATGTGTAAACGATATCTCCACTATAGAGGGCAAGAAATTTTGGGGCGGTTAGGCAAAGATCGCACGGGAAAATGAAGTACTTTCAAGGACTGCCATAGAATGGACAGATGTTCACTAAAATGGTCATAATTTTGTCATTAGGAGTCCGTGTCGGACCCATAACTACTCAAACTACTCGCGGCGAGCACGCGAATCCAAAAAAATACTCCCCGCTTGCGCCAGGAGGCCCGGAATACCCTCAAATACGGCCTTAAGCAGGACTTTTTGGCCCTGAAAGTCAAAGAACATCATTCGTCTCTGTTTTTCAGACAAGTTTCTGAACCCATTGGCACTTCCTTTTGAAGGAAATTCGAGAGATTATGTTGCTTATAGACATTATCCCCCCTGGTAGGGACAAACGTACCTTTTCTACGATCCGGGCAATCTCATTTTGCCGTAAATTGAAGAAAATCCAGCGGCTATATGCCTTAATCTCCTTGTTTTTGCTGGATGGCATGCTGTAACTCATGCGCGTGAAAGCCAAGAACAAAAGGGCATTCCTGGCATCGATCAATATATATGTGGAAACGATATCTCCACTATAGAGGACAAGAAATTTTGGGGCGGTTTGGCAAAAAGCGCACGGGAAAATTAAGTACTTTCAAGGACAGCCATAGAATGGACAGATGTTCACTAAAAGGGTAATAATTTTGTCATTCGGAGTCCGTCTTGGACCCACAAGTTCTCAAACTGCTCGCGGCGAGCGTCTGAATCCAGAAAATACTCCCCGCTTGCGCCAGGAGGCTCGGAGTACCCTCTGATACGGCCTTAAGCAGGACTTTTTGGCCCTGAAAGTCAAAGAACATCATTCGTCGATGTTTTTCAAACAAGTTTCTGAACCCATTGGCACTTCCTTTTGAAGGAAATTTAAGAGATTATGTTCCGTATAGACATTAGCCCCCCTGGTCGGGACAAATGTACCTTTTTGCAGATGCTCTATGATCCGGGCAATCTCATTTGGCCGTAAATTGAAGAAAATTCAGCGGCTATATGCCTTATTCTCCTTGTTTTCGCGGGATGGCATGATGTAACTCATGCACGTGAAAGCCAAGAACTAAAGGGCATTCCTGGCATCGGTCAATATATATGTGTAAACGATATCTCCACTATAGAGGGCAAGAAATTTTGGGGCGGTTAAGCAAAGATCGCACGGGAAAATGAAGTACTTTCAAGGACTGCCATAGAATGGACAGATGTTCAATAAAACGGTCATATTTTTGTCATTAGGAGTCCGTGTCGGACCCATAAATACTCAAACTGCTCGCGGCGAGCACGCGAATCCAAAAAAATACTCCCCGCTTGCGCCAGGAGGCCCGGAATACCCTCAAATACGGCCTTAAGCAGGACTTTTTGGCCCTGAAAGTCAAAGAACATCATTCGTCTCTGTTTTTCAGACAAGTTTCTGAACCCATTGGCACTTCCTTTTGAAGGGAATTCGAGAGATTATGTTGCTTATAGACATTATCCCCCCTGGTAGGGACAAACGTACCTTTTCTATGATCCGGGCAATCTCATTTTGCCGTAAATTGACGAAAATCCAGCGGCTATATGCCTTATTCTCCTTGTTTTTGCCGGATGGCATGCTGTAACTCATGCGCCTGAAAGCCAAGAACAAAAGGGCATTCCTGGCATCGATCAATATATATGTGGAAACGTTATCTCCACTATAGAGGACAAGAAATTTTGGGGCGGTTAGGCAAAAAGCGCACGGGAAAATGAAGTACTTTCAAGGAATGCCATAGAATGGACAGATGTTCACTAAAAGGGTAATAATCTTTTCATTTGGAGTCCGTGTCGGACCCACAAGTTCTCAAACTGCTCGCGGCGAGCGTCTGAATCCAGAAAATACTCCCCGCTTGCGCCAGGAGGTTCGGAGTACCCCCAGATACGGCCTTAAGCAGGACTTTTTGGCCCTGAAAGTCAAAGAACGTCATTCGTCGTTGTTTTTCAAACAAGTTTCTGAACCCATTGGCACTTCCTTTTGAAGGAAATTTGAGAGATTATGTTCCTTATAGATATTAGCCCCTCTGGTAGGGACAAACGTACCTTTTTGCAGATGCTCTATGATCCGGGCAATCTCATTCGGCCGTAAATTGAAGAAAATCCAGCGACTATATGCCTTATTCTCCTTGTTTTCGTCGGATGGCATTTTGTAACTCATGCACGTGAAAGCCAAGAACTTAAGGTTGTTCCTGGCATCGGTCAATATATATATGTGGAAACGATATCTCCACTATAGAGGACAAGAAATTCTGGGGCAGTCAGGCAAAAAGCGCACGAGAAAATGAAGTACTTTCAAGGACTGGCATAGAATGGACAGATGCTCACTAAGACGGTCATAATTTTGTCATTAGGAGTTCGTGTCGGACCCATAAGTACTCAAAATGCTCGAGGCGAGCATGCGAATCCAAAAAAATACTCCCCGCTTGCGCAAGGAGGCCCGGAGTACCCGCAAATTCAGCCGTAAGCAGGACTTTTTGGCCCTGAAAGTCAAAGAACATCATTCGTCGCTGTTTTTCAGACAAGTTTCTGAACCCATTGGCACTTCCTTGAAGGAAATTTGAGAGATTATGTTGCTTATAGACATTATCCCCCCTGGTTGGGACAAACGTACCTTTCTGCAGATACTCTATGATCCAGGCAATCTCATTTTGCCGTAAATTGAAGAAAATCCAGCTGCTATATGCCTTAATCTCCTTATTTTCGCCGGATAGCATGCTGTAACTCATGCCCGTGAAAGCCAAGAACAAAAGGGCATTCCTGGCATCGATCAATATATATGTGGAAACAATATCTCCACTATAGAGGACAAGAAATTTTGGGGCGGTTAGGCCAAAAGCGCACGGGAAAATGAAGTACTTTCAAGGACAGCCATAGAATGGACAGATGTTCACTAAAAGGGTAATAATTTTGTCTTTCAGAGTCCGTCTCGGACCCACAAGTTCTCAAACTGCTTTCATGGCGTATGAATCGAAAAAGCCTCCCGCTTGCGCCAGAGGCTCGAGTACCCTCGAATCTGACCTTAAGCGGGACTTTTGGCCTCGAAAGACAAAGAACATCATTCATCGATGTTTTTCAAACAAGTTTCTGAACCCATTGGCACTTCCTTTTGAAGGAAATTTAAGAGATTATGTTCCTGATAGACATTAGCCCCCCTGGTAGGGACAAATGTACCTTTTTGCAGATGCTCTTTGATCCGGGCAATCTCATTTGGCTGTAAATTGAAGAAAATCCAGCGGCTATATGCCTTATTCTCCTTGTTTTCGCGCGATGGCATGATGTAACTCATGCACGTGAAGGCCAAGAACTAAAGGGCATTCCAAGCATCGGTCAATATAGATGTGTAAACGATATCTCCACTATAGAGGGCAAGAAATTTTGGGGCGGTTAGGCAAAGATCGCACGGGAAAATGAAGTACTTTCAAGGACTGCCATAGAGTGGACAGATGTTCACTAAAACGGTCATAATTTTGTCATTAGGAGTCCGTGTCGGACCCATAAATACTCAAACTGCTCGCGGCGAGCACGCGAATCCAAAAAAATACTCCCCGCTTGCGCCAGAAGGCCCGTAGTACCCTCAAATACGGCCTTAAGCAGGACTCTTTGGCCCTGAAAGTCAAAGAACATCATTCGTCTCTGTTTTTCAGACAAGTTTCTGAACCCATTGGCACTTCCTTTTGAAGGAAATTCGAGAGATTATGTTGCTTATAGACATTATCCCCCCTGATTGGGACAAACGTACCTTTTCTACGATCCGGGTAATCTCATTTTGCCGTAAATTGAAGAAAATCCAGCGGCTATATACCTTATTCTCCTTGTTTTTGCCGGATGGCATGCTGTAACTCATGCGCGTGAAAGCCATGAACAAAAGGGAATTCCTGGCATCGATCAATATATATGTGGAAACGATATCTCCACTATAGAGGACAAGAAATTTTGGGGCGGTTAGGCAAAAAGTGCACGGGAAAATGAAGTTCTTTCAAGGACTGCCATAGAATGGACCGATGTTCACTAAAAGGGTAATAATTTTTTCATTTGGAGTCCGTGTCGGACCCACAAGTTCTCAAACTGCTCGCGGTGAGCGACTGAATCCAGAAAATACTCGCCGCTTGCGCCAGGAGGCTCGGAGTACCCCCAGATACGGCCTTAAGCAGGACTTTTTGGCCCTGAAAGTCAAAGAACATCATTCGTCGCTGTTTTTCAAACAAGTTTCTGAACCCATTGGCACTTCCTTTTGAAGGAAATTTGAGAGAGTATGTTCTTATAGACATTAGCCCCTCTGGTAGGGACAAACGTACTATTTTGCAGATGCTCTATGATCCGGGCAATCTCATTTGGCCGTAAATTGAAGAAAATCCAGTGACTATATGCCTTATTCTCCTTGTTTTCACCGGATGGCATGCTGTAACTCATGCACGTGAAAGCCAAGAACTAAAGGGCATTCCTGGCATCGGTCAATATATATATGTGGAAACGATATCTCCACTATAGAGGACAAGAAATTCTGGGGCAGTCAGGCAAAAAGCGCACGAGAAAATGAAGTACTTCCAAGGACTGGCATAGAATGGACAGATGCTCACTAAGACGGTCATAATTTTGTCATTAGGACTCCGTGTCGGACCCATAAGTACTCAAACTGCTCGCGGCGAGTGTGCGAATCCAAAAAAATACTCCCCGCTTGTGCCGGGAGGCCCGGAGTACCCGCAAATTCAGCCGTAAGCAGGACTTTTTGGCCCTGAAAGTCAAAGAACATCATTCGTTGCTGTTTTTCAGACAAGTTTCTGAACCCATTGGCACTTCCTTTTGAAGGAAATTTGAGATATTATGTTGCTTATAGACATTATCCCCCCTGGTAGGGACAAACGTACCTTTCTGCAGATGCTCTATAATCCGGGCAATCTCATTTGGCCGTAAATTGAAGAAAATCCAGCGGCTATATGCCTTATTCTCCTTGTTTTCGCCGGATGGCATGCTGTAACTCATGCACATGAAAGCCAAGAACTAAAGGGCATTCCCGGCGTCGGTCAATATATATGTGGAAACGATATCTCCACTATAGAGGACAAGAATTTTTGGGGCAGTCAGGCAAAAAGCGCACGAGAAAATGAAGTACTTTCAAGGATTGCCATAGAATGGACAGATGCTCACTAAAAGGGTAATAATTTTGTCATTCGGAGTCCGTGTCGGACCCACAAGTTCTCAAACTGCTCGCAGCGAGCGTCTGAATCCAGAAAATACTCCCCGCTTGTGCCAGGAGGCTCGGAGTACCCTCAGATACGGCCTTAACCAGGACTTTTTGGCCCTGAAAGTCAAAGAACATCATTCGTCGCTGTTTTTCAAACAAGTTTCTGAACCCATTGGCACTTCCTTTTGAAGGAAATTTGAGAGATTATGTTCCTTACAGACATTAGCCCCCCTGGTAGGGACAAACGTACCTTTTTGCAGATGCTCTATGATCCGGGCAATCTCATTTGGCCGTAAATTGAAGAAAATCCAGCGGCTATATGCCTTATTCTCCTTGTTTTGGCGGATGGCATCTTTGTAACTCATGCGTGAAAGCCAAGAACTAAATGTTGGGGAACATAGTAATTTCAAAAATTTCCTACGCACACGCAAGATCATGGTGATGCATAGGAGCGAGAGGGAGAGTGTTGTCTACATACCCTTGTAGACCGGGCGAAGCGATCACAACGTAGAGGAAGTAGTCGTGCGTTCTCCTCGCGATCCAACCGATCCAGCGCCGTTACTCGGGCGCCTCGAGTTCTTGACACACGTACAGCTCGGTGGCGCTCCTCGGGCTCCGATCCAGCAAAGCTCGGGGAGAGAGTTCCGTCGGCCTGACGGCGTGGTGACGATCTTGATGTTCTACCGACGCAGGCTTCGCCTAAGCACCGCTTCGATATTACCGAGGTGGAATATGGTGGAGGGGGCACCGCACACGGCTAAGAACGATCTCAAGGATCAACTTGTGTGTTCTAGGGGCCCCCTGCCCCAGATATAAAGGAGCAAGGGGAGGGCGGCCGGCCCTAGAGGGGAGCACCAAGGGGGGAGTCCTCCTCCTAGTGGGAGTAGGACTCCCTTTCCTAATCCAACTAGGAAGGAGGAAGGGGAAGGAAGGAGAGGAGAGGAGAAGGAAGGGTGGCGTGCCCTCCCCCTCCTTGTCCAATCGGACTCCTCATGGGGGCGCGCCACCTCTGGCGCAGCCCTCTCTCTCCCTCGTGGCCCATTAAGGCCCATTACTTCCCCGGGGGGGTTCCGGTAACCCCTCCGGCACTCCGGTATTATCCGAAACCACTCAGAACCATTCCGATGTCCGAATATAGCTGTCCAATATATCAATCTTTATGTCTCGACCATTCTGAGACTCCTCGTCGTGTCCGTGATCACATCCGGGACTCCAAACTCCTTTGGTACATAAAAATACACAAACTCATAATATAACCGTCATCGAAACCTTAAGCGTGCGGACCCTACGGTTCGAGAACAATGTAGACATGATCGAGACACGTCTCCGGTCAATAACCAATAGCGGGACCTGGATGCCTATATTGGTTCCTACATATTCTCTGAAGATCTTTATCGGTCGGACCGCATAACAACATCGTTGTTCCTTTGTCATCGGTATGTTACTTGCCCGAGATTCGATTGTCGGTATCAATACCTAGTTCAATCTCGTTACGGCAAGTCTCTTTACTCGCTTAGTAATACATCATCTCACAACTAACTCATTAGTTGTAATGCTTGCAAGGCTTAAGTGATGTGCATTACCGAGAGGGCCCAGAGATACCTCTCCGACAATCGGAGTGACAAATCCTAATCTCGAAATCGCCAACCCAACATCCGCCTTTGGAGACACCTGTAGTACTCCTTTATAATCACCCGATTCGTTGTGACGTTTGGTAGTACCAAAGTGTTCCTCCGTAAACAGGAGTTGCATAATCTTATAGTTATAGGAACATGTATAAGTCATGGATAAAAGCAATAGCAACATACTAAGCGATCGGTGCTAAGCTAATGGAATGAGTCATGTCAATCGAGATCATTCAACTAATGATGTGACCTTGTTAATCAAATGACAACTCCTTTGTCTATGGTTAGGAAACTTAACCATCTTTGATTAACAAGCTAGTCTAATAGAGGCATACTAGTGACACTCTGTTTGTCTATGTATTCACACATGTATTATGTTTCCGGTTAATACAATTCTAGCAGGAATAATAAACATTTATCATGAAATAAGGAAATAAATAATAACTTTATTATTGCCTCTAGGGCATATTTCCTTGATCTCCCACTTGCACTAGAGTCAATAATCTAGATTACATAGTAATGATTCTAACACCCATGGAGTCTTGGTGCTGATCATGTTTTGCTCGTGGAAGAGGCTTAGTCAACGGTCTGCTACATTCAGATCCGTATGTATCTTGCAAATCTCTATGTCTCCCACCGGACCAAGTCCGGATGGAATTGAAGCGTCTCTTGATGTGTTTGGTTCTCTTGTGAAATCTGGATTCCTTCGCTAAAGCAATTGCTCGATATTGTCACAAAAGATTTTCATTGGACCCGATGCAATAGGTATGACACCTAGATCGGATATGAACTCCTTCATCCGACTCCTTCATTAGCTGCTTCGAAGCTGCTATGTACTCTGCTTCACATGTAGATCCCGCTACGACGCTTTGTTTAGAACTGCACCAACTGACAGCTCCTCCGTTTAGTGTAAATACGTATCCGGTTTGCGATTTAGAATCGTCCGGATCAGTGTCAAAGCTTGTATCAACGTAACCGTTTACGATGAGCTCTTTGTCACCTCCATATCGAGAAACATATCCTTAGTCCTTTTCGGTACTTCAGATGTTCTTGACCGCTGTCCAATGATCCACTCTGGATTACTTTGGTCCTGCTAAGCTTATAGAAAGGCACACATCAGTGCGGTACACAGCATTGCATACATGATAGAGCCTATGGCTGAAGCATAGGAACATCTTTCATTTCTCTCTATCTTTTGCGGTGGTCGGGCATTGAGTCTTACTCAACTTCACACCTTGTAGCCAGGCAAGAACCCTTTCTTTGCTTGATCCATTTTGAACTTCTTCAAAATTTTGTCAAGGTATGTGCTTTGTGAAAGTCCAATTAAGCGTCTTGATCTATCTCTATAGATTTTGATGCCCAATATGTAAGCAGCTTCACCGAGGTCCTTCATTGAAAAACTCTTATTCAAGTACCCTTTATGCTATCCAGAATTCTATATCATTTCCGATTAGTAATATGTCATCTACATATAATATCGAAATGCTCTGAGCTCCCACTCACTTTCTTGTAAATACAGGCTTCTCCAAAAGTCTCATATAAACCCAAATGCTTTGATCACACTATCAAAGTGTTTATTCCAACTCGAGATGCTTGCACCAGTCCATAAATGGATCATTGGAGCTTGCACACTTTGTTAGCTCCCTTTGGATCGATAAAACCTTCGGTTGCATCATATACAACTCTTCTTCCGTAAATCCATTCAGAATGCAGTTTTACATCCATTTGCCAAATTTCATAATCATAAAATGCGGCAATTGCTAACATGATTCGGACAGACTTAAGCATCGCTACGGGTGAGAAGGTCTCATCGTAGTCAATCCCTTGAACTTGTCGAAAACCCTTTGCGACAAGTCGAGCTTTGTAAACGATAACATTACCGTCGTCGTCGGTCTTCTTCTTGAAGATCCACTTGTTTTCTATTGCTTGCCGACCCTCGGGCAAGTCAACCAAAGTCCACACTTTGTTTTCATACATGGATCCCATCTCAGATTTCATGGCCTCAAGCCATTTTGTGGAATCTGGGCTCACCATCGCTTTTTCATAGTTCGCAGGTTCATCATGATCTAGTAGCATGATTTCCAGAACAGGATTACCGTACCACTCTGGTGCGGATCTTACTCTGGTTGATCTACGAGGTTCTGTAGTAACTTGAGCTGAAGTTTCATGATCAACATCATCAACTTCCTCACTATTTGGTGTAGATGTCGTAGAAACCGGTTTCTGTGATAAACTACTCTCCAATAAGGGAGAAGGTACAGTTACCTCATCAAGTTCTACTTTCCTCCCACTCACTTCTTTCGAGAGAAACTCCTTCTCTAGAAAGGATCCATTCTTAGCAACAAATGTCTTGCCTTCGGATCTGTGATAGAAGGTGTACCCAACAGTCTCCTTTGGGTATCCTATGAAGACACATTTCTTTGATTTGGGTTCGAGCTTATCAGGTTGAAGCTTTTTCACATAAGCATCGCATCCCCAAACTTTAAGAAACGACAACTTTGGTTTCTTGCTAAACCATAGTTCATAAGGTGTCGTCTCAAAGGATTTTGACGGTGTTCTATTCAGCGTAATGCGGCCGTCTCAAGAGCATAACCCCAAAACGATAGCGGTAAATCTGTAAGAGACATCATAGATCGCACCATATCTAGTAAAGTGCGATTACGACGTTCGGACACACCATTACGCTGTGGTGTTCCGGGTGGCGTGAGTTGCGAAACTATTCCGCATTGTTTCAAATGTAGACCAAACTCGTAACTCAAATATTCACCTCCACGATCAGATCGTAGAAATTTTATTTTCTTATTACGATGATTTTCAACTTCACTCTGAAATTCTTTGAACTTTTCAAATGTTTCAGACTTGTGTTTCATTAAGTAGATATACCCATATCTGCTTAAATCATCTGTGAAGGTGAGAAAATAACGATATCCGCCACGAGCCTCAACATTCATCGGGCCACACATATCAGATGTATGATTTCCAACAAATCTGTTGCTCTCTCCATAGTACCGAGAACGGGTTTTAGTCATCTTGCCCATGAGGCACGGTTCATAAGTGCCAAGTGATTCATAATCAAGTGACTCCAAAAGTCCATCGAGATGGAGTTTCTTCATGCGCTTTATACCGATATGACCTAAACGGCGATTACCACAAATAAGTTGCACTATCATTATCAACTCTGCATCTTTTGGCTTCAATATTATGAATATGTGTATCACTACTATCGAGATTCATTAAAATAGACCACTCTTCAAGGGTGCATGACCATAAAAGATATTACTCATATAAATAGAACAACCATTATTCTCTGATTTAAATGAATAACCATCTCGCATCAAACAAGATCCAGATATAATGTTCATGCTCAACGCTGGCACCAAATAACAATTATTTAGGTCTAAAACTAATCCCGAAGGTAGATGTAGAGGTAGCGTGCCGACCGCGATCACATCGACTTTGGAACCATTTCCCACGCGCATCGTCACCTCGTCCTTTGCCAGTGTTCACTTAATCTGTAGTCCCTGTTTCGAGTTTCAAATATTAGCAACAGAATAAGTATCAAATACCCAGGTGCTACTGCGAGCTCTAGTAAGGTACACATCAATAACATGTATATCACATATACCTTTGTTCACCTTGCCATACTTCTTATCCACCAAATACTTGGGGCAGTTCCGCTTCCAGTGACCAGTCTGCTTGCGGTAGAAGCACTCGCAGGTTTAGGTCCGACTTGGGTTTCTTCTCTGAGCAGCAACTTGCTTGCTGTTCTTCTTGAAGTTCCTTCTTCTTCCCTTTGCCTTTCTTCTTGAAACTAGTGGTCTTATTGACCATCAACACTTGATGCTCCTTCTTGATTTCTACCTCCGCAGCCTTTAGCATTGCGAAGAGCTTGGGCATAGTCTTTACTAACCCTGGCATATTATAGTTCATCACGAAGCCTTTGAAGCTTGGTGGCAGTGATTGAAGAATTCTGTCAATGACACAATCATCCGGAAGATTAACTCCCAGTTGAGTCAAGTGATTGTAATACCCGGACATTACGAGTATGTGCTCACCGACAGACCCATTCTCTTCCATCTTGCAGCTATAGAACTTATTGGAGACTTCATATCTCTCAATCCGGGCATTACATTTGGAATATCAACTTCAACTCTGGAACATCTCATATGCTCCATGACGTTCAAAACGTCGTTGAAGACCGGTTCTAAGCCGTAAAGCATGGCACATGAACTATAGAGTAGTCATCAGCTTTGCTCGCCAGACGTTCTTAACGTCGTCGGTTACATCAAGAAGAGGCACTGCACCCAGCGGTGCTTCGGGGCGTAACTCTTACATGCAGCAATGAGGATAATCCTCGAGATTCGGACCCGATCCGTGTAATTGCTACCATCATCTTTCAACTTTGCTTTCTCAAGGAACGCATTAAAATTCAACGGAACAACAGCACGAGCCATCTATCTACAAACAAACACAGATAAGCAAGATACTATCAGGTACTAAGTTCATGATAAATTTAAGTTCAATTAATCATATTACTTAAGAACTCCCACTTAGATGACATCTCTCTAGTCATCTAAGTGATCACGTGATCCAAATCAACTAAACCATAACCGATCATCACGTGAGATGGAGTAGTTATCAATGGTGAACATCACTATGTTGATCATATCTACTATATGATTCACGCTCGACCTTTCGGTCTCCGTGTTCCGAGGCCATATCTGCATATGCTAGGCTCGTCAAGTATAACCTGAGTATTCTGCGTGTGCAAAACTGGCTTGCACCCGTTGTAGATGGACGTAGAGCTTATCGCACCCGATCATCACGTGGTGTCTGGGCACGACGAACTTTGGCAACGGTGCATACTCAGGGAGAACACTACTTGATAATTTTTAGTGAGAGATCATCTTAAAATGCTACCGTCAATCAAAGCAAGATAAGATGCATAAAGGATAAACATCACATGCAATCAATATAAGTGATATGATATGGCCATCATCTCCTTGTGCTTGTGATCTCCATCTCCGAAGCACCATCATGACCACCATCGTCACCGGCGCGACACCTTGATCTCCATCGTAGCATCGTTGTCGTTCGCCATCTATTGCTTCTCGACTATCGCTACCGCTTAGTGATAAAGTAAAGCAATTACAGAACATTGCATTTCATACAATAAGCGACAACCATATGGCTCTCGCGATTGCCGATAACCGGTTACAAAACATGATCATCTCATACAATAAAATATAGCATCATGTCTTGGCCATATCACATCACAACATGCCCTGCAAAAACAAGTTAGACGTCCTCTACTTTGTTGTTGCAAGTTTTACGTGGCTGCTACGGGCTGAAGTAAGAACCAATCTCACCTACGCATCAAAACCACAACGATACTTCGTCAAATAGACTCCGTTTTAACCTTCTCAAGGACCGGGCGTAGCCATACTCGATTCAACTAAAGTTGGAGAAACTGACACCCGCTAGTCACCTGTGTGCAAAGCACGGCGGTAAAACCAGTCTCGCGTAAGCGTACGCGTAATGTCGGTCCGGGCCGCTTCATCCGACAATACCGCTGAACCAAAGTATGACATGCTGGTAGGCAGTATGACTTGTATCGTCCACAACTCACTTGTGTTCTACTCGTGCAAAACATCAAACCATAAAAAACCTAGGCTCTGATATCACTGTTGGGGAACGTAGTAATTTCAAAAATATTTCCTACGCACACACAAGATCATGGTGATGCATAGCAACAAGAGGGGAGAGTGTTGTCTACATACCCTTGTAGAACGAAGCGGAAGCGATCACAACGTAGAGGAAGTAGTAGTACGTTCTCCTCGCGATCCAACCGATCCCAGCACCGTTACTCCAGCGCCTCCGAGTTCTTGACACACGTACAGCTCGGTGATGCTCCTTGGGCTCCGATCCAGCAAAGCTCCGGGGAGAGAGTTCTGTCAGCACGACGGCGTGGTGACGATCTTGATGTTCTACCGACGCAGGGCTTCGCCTAAGCACCGCTACGATATTACCGAGGTGGAATATGGTGGAGGGGGCACCGCACGCTAAGGAACGATCTCAAGGATCAACTTGTGTGTTCTAGGGTGCCCCCTGCCCCGTATATAAAGGAGCAAGGGGAGGGCCGGCCGGCCCTAGAGGCGCGCCAGGGGAGGGGGAGTCCTCCTCCTAGTGGGAGTAGGACTCCCTTTCCTAGTCCAACTAGGAAGGAGGAAGGGGAAGGAAGGAGAGGGAGAGGAGAAGGAAGGGGTCGCGCCCCCTCCTCCTTGTCCAGTCGGACTCCTCATGGGGGCGCGCCACCTCCCGGCGCAGCCCTCTCTCTCCCTCGTGGCCCATTAAGGCCCATTACTTCCCGGGGGTGTCCAGTAACCCCTCGGCACTCGGTATTATCCAAACCACTCGAACCATTCCGATGTCCGAATATAGCCGTCCAATATATCAATCTTTATGTCTCGACCATTCCGAGACTCCTCGTCGTGTCCGTGATCACATCCGGGACTCGAACTCCTTGGTACATCAAAATACACAAACTCATAATATAACCGCCATCGAAACCTTAAGCGTGCGGACCCTACGGTTCGAGAACAATGTAGACATGACCGAGACACGTCTCCGGTCAATAACCAATAGCGGGACCTGGATGCCCATATTGGTTCCTACATATTCTACTGAAGATCTTTATCGGTCGACCACAAAACAACATACGTTGTTCCTTTGTCATCGGTATGTTACTTGCCCGAGATTCGATCGTCGGTATCCAATACCTAGTTCAATCTCGTTACGGCAAGTCTCTTTACTCGCTCAGTAATACATCATCTCACAACTAACTCATTAGTTGTAATGCTTGCAAGGCTTAAGTGATGTGCATTACCGAGAGGGCCCAGAGATACCTCTCCGACAATCGGAGTGACAAATCCTAATCTCAAAATCGCCAACCCAACATCGCCTTCGGAGACACCTGTAGTACTCCTTTATAATCACCCGATTCGTTGTGGCGTTTGGTAGTACCAAAGTGTTCCTCCGTAAACGGAGTTGCATAATCTCATAGTTATAGGAACATGTATAAGTCATGGATAAAAGCAATAGCAACATACTAAACGATCGGGTGCTAAGCTAATGGAATGGGTCATGTCAATCAGATCATTCAACTAATGATGTGACCTTGTTAATCAAATGACAACTCCTTTGTCTATGGTTAGGAAACTTAACCATCTTTGATTAACAAGCTAGTCTAGTAGAGGCATAATAGTGACACTCTGTTTGTCTATGTATTCACACATATATTATGTTTCCGGTTAATACAATTCTAGCATGAATAATAAACATTTATCATGAAATAAGGAAATAAATAATAACTTTATTATTGCCTCTAGGGCATATTTCCTTCACTAAAGGGCATTCCTGGCATCGGTCAATATAGATGTGGAAACAATATCTCCACTATAGAGGACAAGAAATTTTGGGGCAGTCAGGCAAAAAGCGCACGAGAAAATGAAGTACTTTCAAGGACTGCCATAGAATGGACAGATGCTCACTAAGACGGTCATAATTTTGTCATTAGGAGTCCGTGTCGGACCCATAAGTACTCAAACTGCTCGCGGCGAGCGCGCGAATCAAAAAGAAACTCCCCGCTTCACCAGGAGGCCCGGAGTACCCTCAAATACGGCCTTAAGCAGGACTTTTTGGCCCTGAAAGTCAAAGAACATTATTCGTCGCTGTTTTTCAGACAAGTTTCTGAACCCATTGGCACTTCCTTTGAAGTAAATTTGAGAGATTATGTTGCTTATAGACATTATCCCCACTGGTAGGGACAAACATACCTTTCTGCAGATGCTCTATGATCCGGGCAATCTCATTTGGCCGTAAATTGAAGAAAATCCAGCGGCTATATGCCTTATTCTCCTTGTTTTCGCCAGATGGCATGCTGTAACTCGTGCACGTGAAAGCCAAGAACTAAAGGGCATTCCTGGTATCTGTCAATATATATGTGGAAACGATATCTCCACTATAGAGGACAAGAAATTTTGGGGCAGTCAGGCAAAAAGCGCACGAGAAAATGAAGTACTTTCAAGGACTGCCAGAGAATGGACAGATGCTCACTAAAAGGGTAATAATTTTGTCATTCAAAGTCCATGTCGGACCCACAAGTTCTCAAACTGCTCGCGGCGAGCGTCTGAATCCAGAAAATACTCCACGCTTGCGCCAGGAGGCTCGGAGTACCCTCAGATACGGCCTTAAGCAGGACTTTTTGGCCCTGAAAGTCAAAGAACATCATTCGTCGCTGTTTTTCAAACAAATTTCTGAACCCATTGGCACTTCCTTTTGAAGGAAATTTGAGAGATTATGTTCCTTATAGACATTAGCCCCCTGGTAGGGACAAACGTACCTTTTTGCAGATGCTCTATGATCCGGGCAATCTCATTTGGCCGTAAATTGAAGAAAATCCAGCGGCTATATGCCTTATTCTCCTTGTTTTCGCCAGATGGCATGTTGTAACTCATGCACATGAAAGCCAAGAACTAAAGGGAATTCCTAGCATCGGTCAATATATATGTGGAAACGATATCTCCACTATAGAGGACAAGAAATTTTGGGGCAGTCAGGCAAAAAGCGCACGAGAAAATGAAGTACTTTCAAGGACTGCCATAGAATGGAGAGATGCCCACTAAGACGGTCATAATTTTGTCATTAGGAGTCTGTGTCGGACCCATAAGTACTCAAACTGCTCGCGGCGAGCGCGCGAATCCAAAAAATACTCCCCGCTTGCGCCAGGTGGCCCGGAGTACCCTCAAATTCAGCCATAAGCAGGACTTTTTGGCCCTGAAAGTCAAAGAACATCATTCGTCGCTGTTTTTCAGACAAGTTTCTGAACCCATTGGCACTTCCTTTTGAAGGAAATTCGAGAGATTATGTTGCTTATAGACATTATCCCCCCTGGGAGGGACAAACGTACCTTTCTACAGATGCTCTATGATCAGGGCAATCTCATTTTGCCGTAAATTGAAAAATAAAATCCAGCGGCTATATGCCTTATTCTCCTTGTTTTTGCCGGATGGCATGCTGTAACTCATGCGCGTGAAAGCCAAGAACAAAAGGGCATTCCTAGCATCGATCAATATATATGTGGAAACGATATCTCCACTATATGGGACAAGAAATTTTGGGGCGGTTACGTAAAGATCGCACGGGAAAATGAAGTACTTTCAAGGACTGCCATAGAATGGACAGATGTTCACTAAAACGGTCATAATTTTGTCATTCAGAGTCTGTGTCGGATGCACAAGTTCTCAAACTGCTCGCGACGAGCGTCCGAATCCAGAAAATACTCCTCGCTTGCACCAGGAGGCTCGGAGTACCGTCAAATACGGCCTTAAGCAGGACTCTTTGGCCCTGAAAGTCAAAGAACATCATTCGTCGCTGTTTTTCAGACCAATTTCTGAACCTACTGGCACTTCCTTTTGAAGGAAATTCGAGAGATTATGTTGCTTATAGACATTATCCCCCCTGGTAGGGACAAACGTACCTTTCTACAGATGCTCTATGATCAGGGCAATCTCATTTTGCCGTAAATTGAAAAATAAAATCCAGCGGCTATATGCCTTATTCTCCTTGTTTTTGCCGGATGGCATGCTGTAACTCATGCGCGTGAAAGCCAAGAACAAAAGGGCATTCCTGGCATCGATCAATATATATGTGGAAACGATATCTCCACTATATAGGACAAGAAATTTTGGGGCGGTTACGTAAAGATCGCACGGGAAAATGAAGTACTTTCAAGGACTGCCATAGAATGGACAGATGTTCACTAAAACGGTCATAATTTTGTCATTCAGAGTCTGTGTCGGATGCACAAGTTCTCAAACTGCTTTCATGACGAGCGTCCGAATCAGAAAATACTCCTCGCTTGCACCAGAGGCCCGAGTACCGCCAACACGGCCTTAAGCAGGACTCTTTGTACTGAAAGTCAAAGAACATCATTCGTCGCTGTTTTTCAGACCAATTTCTGAACCTACTGGCACTTCCTTTTGAAGGAAATTCGAGAGATTATGTTGCTTATAGATAGTAGTTGTTATAGGGTGGAACCCTATGGGGAGATCTTTCACGAATTGGAGGGGGAATCCCCAAGAACAAGATGAACAAGAGAGGGAAAACGAGAGGAACACTCAAGAACAAGTCAAATCACACATCCACTAGACAATCAAACACATAAGATCCACAAGGTACATGAACAACAAAGGGAAATAAGATACATGGTAGAGTTCATCCCAAATCCTATGAAGGAGATGAGGGCTTGATGATCTAGATAGATCCTTCCCTCAAGGGGGTCTTCATCCACTAGGGATCTTCTCCAATGGAGGTCTTGAACTCCAATGGAGTGGAATCCCACAAGGGGAGGTACATGAGCTAAGCTCTAGTGTTTTGATCTAATCTTAGCTTAGTCTAAATGGTGGAGATGAAGGAGTATATATAGTCCTAGGCAAAGAGAGGGGTAAGTGGGGGCGAAATGGTAAAACAAGGGCAAAGCCCGCAGCATCACACAGGGGGCCCCATGCGCACGGGGTAAGTGGAGCCCGTGCGGACGGGGTATCCAGGGACCGGACGCAAGGGCCCGTGCGCACGGGGTCCGTGAGGCCCATGGACACGGGGGTCCCATGGGCACGGTACACGCCTGTGTGCACGGGGTCTTCAGGACCGTCAGCCTGTGAGGCCCGTGGGCACGGGGTCGGAGGGGCCCGTGCGCACGGGTCGCTTGGAAGCTGCTGCCTTCTTCTTGGCGCTTCCTTCTCCGCTTCCAGGCTTCCCTCTTGGATGGTGTAGATGTTCTCTTCCGCATGAACTCGTTCTCGCTATGTTTGAAGCTCGGACAATACCTATGAATGCACACGGAAGGAATGCCAAGTAGTATACCATCCTCAAAGGGGTCAAGTGAACACATGTAAATGAGATGATTCACCTTTATGTATGTGAAGTAGATGTGGCACGTGTCACTTGCCAAACGAACTCTTGACATGGTGATGTCCATAGGATGCTCCGCATCATCCCCTCCCCCTTGGGAAAGATCCGACCTCGGATCGAAATCCAAATCACCATGGGAAAGAGATGATGGCGTCGTGTAGAAGTGGACGATCACCAAGCATTTGTCATCTTGTAGTTCCAGAGGGCACTCTCCAATGTCGCACCCTCTTGTAATTCCTTCAAAAGTAGCAAAGATAACAAGCACTTGGAAAAACAAATGTGGTTGTCGTAAGAGCAAAACCAAACATTCAAGAGGTGATTCACCCAACAAGTGTTGTCATCAAGCATAGCATATGGTTTGACAATGAAGTGTGTTAAGGCATTTGAGCATATAAATTGAGCACAATCAAGTATATCATGGGAACAAGCATGTAAATGGGAGGTCAAGATGCAAATATATGTGATAAGTGGACAAGCATCTACCTCAAGGTCATAGCAAGAATGCATAAAGTGCTCAATGAACGGTCTATGGTAGGCATAAGAGTCATTCACAACACCAAATTTAGTGAAATGTCTAAACACATCGGGCAAGTGCAAGACAATCCAAGCATAACGTGCATAGGGTGTAGTGAAGATATCGTGGCACTCAACACAATGGAAAGAGCAATTGTTCAACATGTGTGAGGTAATCAAGTCAAGCATGTGATAAGCAAAGGGACATGGCATATGTGAAGAACTAGATGCAACACACAAGGCATATATGTCATGAGGCATAGCATGGAGCAAGCAACACATGAAGTATGATCCACAATATGCATGCTCATGGTTTGGGTGTTCTCGAGATAGAAGGATATCTCGAAAGCATGTCCTTGTGCGTCCTTCACAATGCCGAAGTGGTAGGAAATGTGGTGTAGAAGCGAGTCGTGGTCGAATGTATGAGGCTCGCTCTCAAGAGCTCGAATGGTCAACTCACGTGAAGTGGAAGTCGACACAAAGTCCAAGTATCCTACACATGCACACAACAAAACAAAGAACGGATGTGCATGGTAGATAAACACATCATCCATCATGATGGTTCTCTTCTCTTGCACATAACCATTAGAAGCACAAGCGCATGAATAATATGATGCAACAATGGCGATATTCAAGGCACTAGGTATATGGTGCAAAGAGGTAAGACAAGCATGCTTCACAAGGAATATGTCAAAATCTCCAAACATATGTGAGAATGCTATGGGGGCAATCTCATGAGCAAGACTATAAGCATTGTTGCACTCAATACATGGCAAATCATCTAGCATGAGAGAGGCAACACATGGAGATATATGACACGAAGCAATATGAATCATGTGCAAAGCATATAGATGGTTGTCATCAACCGCGTGAGATGAGCAAGTATGACACAAGAGACAATGATCAAGATATATCATGTGAGAGGCATGAGCATGTATGTCATCAACCCAAGAAAGCAAGTAAGAGTGGAACATGGGTGATGCAACATGGCTAGCTATCATAGCGATCAAGTCAAGCAAGCTAGTAGTGCGAAGATGCAACATACTAGGAGGAATCATGTCAAACATGTCATTGGTGCAAATAGTGGGTATGAATAATTCACATGTCATAGCACAAGCATGAAAGCAAGATATGAGGACAATAGCATGGGGCACATGATAAACATGGCAATAGCAACAAGGATCTCTACCAAGCATGCAAATACACATAGAAGTAGCATAATGATGAAACATGGGTAGATGCAAGCAAGGGTCACAATTGCATGGAAAAGGCATAGAAGCAAGCATAGCATGCAAAGTGAACACGGTAAAATGAGCATAATGTGACAAGTGGTAAATGGCACATAGTCGTGTGAGAGCCAAGTAGAGGAGTTGCGCGTTGTCTTTGCGTGAAGAGAGCGGTGGGGAAGACAATCCATGTGTGATGTAGGGTGGAACCCTAATTCATCGATCTTTCACGTTTGGAGGGGATCCTACGGAGGGAACACGAAGAACGCGCGGAAGAACGAGAGGAAATCACGGGGAAGAACGAGAGAGACACTCAACCGACAAGAGATCAATCACACAAGGTCTAGATCATCGAAGCACGAGTGATACATGGTCCAAAATCAACAAAGGAAAGATACAAAGGTAGCCGTTCTTCTCCCGGAGGAGGTCTTGAATCCACGAGGGGATCTTCCCTAGGTAGGGGTCTTGAATCCGATGGATCTTCTCCTAGACAGAGGTCCTGATCTCTGAGGAGAAGTACCGGTGGATGAGCAAAGGCTCTCACACACAAATATGAGCTAATCCAATGCTAAGTCTCAAAGTGAGGAGAGGGGGTCCTATATATAGAGTCTGGGGCGAAGGGTACATGGGCTCAGCCCAACACGCGCGCGCAGGCGCTGGCCGGATGATCCGGACGAGGGTCCGGATGATCCGGGCCGGTCCGGATGATCCGGGTGGAGTCCCGGATGAGCCGGAGGGTCGGCTGGTGGCGGCGACGGGCTGGATGTCCTGCTGGAGGTCCGGACGTCCGGGCGGGGTCCGGATGATCCGGCTTCAGCGTGGAGGTTCTGTTGCCTTCGGTGGAGTAAGCCGGATCGTCCGGACCGGGGTCCGGATCATCCGGGCTCTGTCCGGATCGTCCGGGCCTCCGTCTGGATCGTCCGGCCTCCCTGGTCCTGGTTGCTTTCTCCTCTCCGTCTTCGCGTATGTCTTCCGCTTCCGATTCTCCTTGCTTCCTAGCCTCTTCATGGTCGACTCCTTGGTGACTGAGTATGCATAGAGTTTCCGTTTTAGGTAGTAACCATGTCTCATGTGAATCGAAGGAGAGTTGTGAGAGGAGTGATGTCACCTTGGTTTCAAGAGCTCTTGCACGTGCTCGAGTCATCGGTCCTTGTGGTGTTGTAGGTGTTGATGTAGAGTCCATGGGGATGATGGAAGGATGCTCGCATCATATCCCTCCTTGAAAGGATCCGACCTCGGATCTAGTTCTTCATCACCATGGAAAGGCGAGAGGTCTTTGACGTTGAAGGTGTCGCTTACGTTGTACTTGTCGCTTGGTAGGTCGAGCTTGTAGGCGTTGTTGTTGTAGCGTGCTAACACCTTGAAGGGTCCATCGGCTCGAGGTAGAAGTTTGGACTTGCGTTCGTTGGGGAAGCGTTCCTTGCGAAGATGTAGCCACACGAGATCGCCTATGTTGAAGATCATGGGTTGCTTGTTGATGTTGAGCTTGGTCGCTAGTCGTTGTACTTGGCGCTCGATGGTGTTTCTTATATCTTCATGCATCTTCTTGATGTAGCTTGCACGGGCACTTGCGTCGAGGTTGGTGCGCTCTTGTAGAGGTAGAGGTAGGATGTCCAATGGGGACAATGGGTTGAAGCCGTGAAGCGACCTCGAAGGGGACTTGCCGGTCGTCGAATGTCTTCTTGCGGTTGTAGGCGTATTTCGGCTATGGGTAGACATGTCTCCCACTCCTTGATGTTCTTCTTGATCAACACGCCAAGTAGAGTGGATAGCGTTGGTTCGTCACCTCCGTTTGGCCGTCGGTTTGAGGATGGTATGCGGATGAGAACAAGAGCTTGATTCGAGCTAGGCGCAAAGAGTTTTCAAAAGTAACTCAAGAACTTGACGTCATGATCGGAGACGATTGACTTTGGTACTCCATGAAGGCGCAAGATTTCCCTACAAAAGAGATTTGCAATATGTGAAGCATCGTCTACCTTGTTGCAAGGAATAAAGTGTGCCATCTTAGAAAATCGATCTACAACCACAAACACGGAATCCTTTCCATTTTGAGTTCTAGGCAAACCAAGTTCAAAGTCCATGCTAATGTCTTCCCAAGGTTGACATGGAATTGGAAGAGGCATGTAAAGACCATGAGATTGAGCTTTTGACTTAGCTTTGCGGCATGTAGAGCATCGGGTGGTGAAGCGTGAAATGTCTCGAAACATCTTTGGCCGAAAGTAGTTCTTTGAGAGCGTGGCGAAAGTCTTGTCGCGTCCAAAGTGTCCCATGAGTCCACCGCCATGAGCCTCTTGCAAAAGTAGCAAACGAAGAGAAGACTCGGGTATGCAAAGTTTGTTAGTTCTCATAAGATAACCATCCTTGAGGTAATATTGTTCCCAAGATGTATGTGTCAAACATTTAGCATAATGAGGTGCAAAAGATGGATCGCTAGCATACAAATCTTTGATATGCTCAAAACCTATAACATTCAACTCAAGTTGGGTGACAAGCGTGCATATGCGTGAAAGTGCATCGGCAACTACATTTTCCTTGCCCTTAATGTCCTTGATCACATATGGAAAAGATTCAATAAATTCACTCCATTTGGCATGACGCTTGTTCAATTTAGTTTGACCATTTAAGTACTTAAGCGTTTCATGATCGGTATGGATGACAAACTCATGAGGTCTAAGATAATGTTCCCAAACATGGAGGACACGCACTAAAGCATACAATTCCTTGTCATACACGGGATAGTTAAGTTGAGCACCGGAGAGTTTTTCACTAAAATAAGCAATGACTCGTTTTTCTTGCATTAAAACTTCGCCAATTCCGGTACCACTTGCATCACAATGGACCTCAAAAGTTTTGTCAAAATTGGGCAAAGCAAGAATCGGAGCATGAGTAAGCAAAGACTTGAGCTCATCAAAAGCGTTTGATTGCAAAGGTCCCCAAACAAAAGGAGTGTTCTTCTTACTCAAAGCATGCAAAGGAGCTGCAATAGTGCTAAAATTTTTCAAAGCGGCGATAAAACCTGCAAGACCAAGGAAACTTCGCACTTGTTGCAAATTGGTGGGTTGGGGCCAAGTTTTAATTGCTTTGATCTTAGTTTCATCAACATGGACACCCTTGGAAGAGACAACGAAACCCAAGAAAACCACTTTGTCAACTCCAAGAGTGCATTTCTTCAAGTTGGCATAAAGACTTTCTTTTCGAAGTGTTTGCAAAACAAGCTTAACATGATCAAGATGTTCTTTCATGGTTTTGCTAAACACAAGAATATCATCGAAGTAAACCACAACAAAGATTCCAATGTATGGGCGAAGTACATGATGCATAAGACGCACAAAAGTTTCGGGAGCTTCCGACAAACCCATAGGCATGACCAACAACTCATATAGGCCAAATTTTGTTTTGAAAGCAGTTTTCCATTCATCACCCTCATGAATGCGGATTTGATAATAGCCACTTTTAAGATCAATTTTTGAGAAAAAGTTGGCTCCACTAAGTTCATCAAGCATATCATCTAAGCGAGGAATGGGATGCCTATAGCGCACGGTGATAGCATTTATAGGTCTACAATCGGAACACAAGCGGAAACTTCCATCGGGTTTAGGCACAAGTATAACGGGTACGGCACAAGGGCTTAAGCTTTCACGTACATGACCGTTGTCGAGTAGTTGTTGTACTTGCCGTTGAATCTCCTTGGTTTCTTCGGGATTGACACGGTATGGGGCATTGTTTGGAAGTGGCGCTCCGGGTATGAGGTCAATTCGATGCTCAATGCCTCGTAGAGGAGGTAGACCCGGAGGTAGCTCATCGGGGAACACATCTTGAAATTCCTGCAAAAGAGATTGAAACACCAAAGGTAGCTCATGAGTGGTGTTAGTTTTTGGTTCGCCGTCCTTGCACACAAGGATAAAGTGCATCACACTCGATGGGATCTCACACACTTCTCTCATATCATGTTTGGTGGCGAATAGTATGAGGTTTTTCTCTCTAGGCGAAGAGGCGCTCAAATTTGGCTTGTGGCTCTCACTCACTTTTTGGTGGCTCACTTTCTCACTCTTCTCTCTTTGGTTGGTGGCTTGTTTGTCGGCTATCACTTGACTAGGAGACATGGGTCGTAGGACATATTCTTTGCCTTTCATCTTGAAGCTATAGTTGTTTGTACGCCCATTGTGGTAGACACCACGGTCGAATTGCCATGGCCGACCAAGGAGGAGGTGGCAAACGGTCATTGGGACCACATCACACTCCAAAGTGTCCTCATATGCACCGATTTTGAAGGATACTTGGACCGTATGCTCAACTCAGATAGTGCGGAGTCACTTAGCCATTGAACCTTGTATGGTTGCGGATGCTTCTTCTTGACCAATTGGAGCTTGGAGCATAGTTCTTCGCTTGCCAAGTTGTGGCAACTACCTCCATCGATGATGACCTTGATGGATCTCCCATTGATGCCGGCCTTTGTGTGGAAGATGTGGCATCGTTGGTCTTCTTCTTGGTGATGTTGAAGTGTCAATACTTTGGAAACAATGAGAGCGGGGCTTGTATCTTCATCACAAAAGACTTGATCATCTTCATCCTCGTTGATGCGCCGGTGCATGGCCACTTGCTCAATAGCGTCCATTTCATCTTCACTCATTGAGTCCTAGGTGCCATCGTCGTTGAGTATCATGGTACGCTTGTTGGTGCATTCATATGACTTGTGGCCTCGGCCGCCTCAAGTAAAACACTTGAAGGAGCTTGTCTTGACGGTCTCATCGGTTGGAGTAGATGATGAAGCACGCGGCTTGTAGTTGCTTGTAGTAGGAGGAGGACGACTTGAACTTGTAGAAGTTTTCTTGTAACTTGACTTGTCGTCGTTGCTTGGAAAAGGCTTGGTTGATGTCGAAGTTGGAGTAGTTGTTGAAGCTTGGTTGTTGGAGAGGCCGTATGTCTTGGATGAGTACTTGGCGTGCCAGAAGTCATCTTGCACTTGTCGTTCCGCCTTTGTAGCTTGATGCACGAGCTCAATGAGGTTGGAGTAGGGTTGGAAGTCGGCAATCTTCTTGATGGGATGGTTGAGGCCGTTCAAGAATCGTGCCATTGTTTGCTCATCATCCTCCGTGACATTGGCTCGAATCATGGCAATCTCCATTTCCTTGTAGTATTCTTCAACACTCTTTGTTCCTTGCTTGAGGAGTTGGAGCTTCTTGAAGAGATCACGGTTGTAGTAGGTGGGCACAAAGCGTGCTCGCATGACATCCTTCATTTGAGCCCAAGTGCTGATTGGAGGTTCACCCCTTGCTTGTCGGCGCTCAAGGATTTGTTCCCACCATATGAGCACATAGTCTTGGAACTCAAGTGATGCCATAGCGATCTTCTTTTCTTCATCATAGTTGTGCAAACGAAAGATTTTGTCGACCTTCAATGCCCATGAGAGGTATTCTTCGGGATCATTTATTCCATTGAACTTGGGCATTGTGAACTTGAGCTTGCCATAGTGTTGTTCATCATTGTGTTGAGGTCGATGTTGATGATGATGTTCTTGATGTGGAGGGTAATCATCCTCATGTTGCTCTTGGCGAGGAGGAAGTCCATGATCAACTTGCCCTTGTTGACCGGAGGTTGAGGATGAGCTTGAGGAGCTTGTGGAGGAGCTTGTGGGGTTTGACGTTGCGCACGTGGATGGTAGTTCCTCTCTTGTATTTCTTCTCGAAGGGCTTCCTCTTGATTGCGCCTTTCGCGATTGCGGTTGGCGAGAGCTCGACTTGATTCTTGAAGGGCGCGTTCCGCCTCAAGAGCTTGTGCTTCTCGTTGTTGTTGTTGAAGACGTTGAGCCTCGGCGTCTTGTTGCTTTTGGTGTAGGCGCGCTCGTTCTTGTTCTTGTTGGTGGCGAAGACGTTGTCGTTCTTTTGCTTGAGCAAACGCCATTTGGCTCGATTGAGGACGGGGAACTTCTTCACCAACTTGCTCTTGGAGATTCTTGTCGTGTAGCGGGTTACGAGATGCATGACGGTCTTGACGCGCGGCTCGACGAAGAATGTTCGATGATGGTGTACTTGTGTCGGAGAAGGAGTCGTCGGAGTTGCGTTGAGTGGCTCCGTCTTGATTGTGAAGAGGTAGAAGTACGCCGGTTCACCAACAAGGCGCGGATCTCGTCCATTCTTGCATCATTCTCTTTCTTGTGCACGTCGAGTTTGTTGTCGAAGTAATCGCGTACGCTTTCTCGAGAGTCGCAAGTCGGTGGAGAGGTTGTCGATCGTTAAGCTCAATGCTTGTTGCTCTTGATGGAGAGCTCGTTCTTGCGCCAAAGAGGTGGCTCTTGGTGACGATGATGACATGTCGTCGTCTTGCTCGATGAAGAGTGGATTTGTAGAAGAACTTGGCCTATCCATCATTTCAAGTAAATTGTGAGTGGTAGAAGGAGAAGAATGAATACCAATGTACCTTTGACCGAAGTTGAAAATGAATCAAGTTCACTCAAATGCGGACAATGAAATAGCACTATTGGTACCGATCCTTGTCGATTCTCACACCTACACAAGTAAAAGCCTTTGGTGGAGCTTTGTTAGGATGGTGGCACAAAATTGATTGCAATTGTGAGCTTGACTCAAAAATGTTGAAGAAGATTCGCAAATTCGCATATGTAACAAGTAGACCAAGCAAGTACTGGTACACGGGAACACACACGCAAATAGATAAATGGGATTGTGCAAACCAAAAGTGAGCCAAAATGTGGAATCCACGAAAATGCTCTTGTTGCACAATACTAGAGAGACGCTAGCACGATTGCACAATAGGCGGATACGGAGCTTGTGCACAACCTACTAGGCAAAAATGCAACGATCTCTATCCCACGTATGCTATATGTATGGTGTATCGGTGCAATGATCCAAGATGATCTTATATGACAATCTTAATGTTGTATGAAGCTATGCTTGTTGCTTATAAGCTCTTTGCTTATCTTTCCTCTTTGCTTAGAAGCTTGAGTGGCTCTTTCTCTTTTGAGCTCTTTTCTTATGCAAACTTGACGAACTAAGATAGCAATTGTGTATGCGATGACAACTTTGTGACACACAAGTTGATTCCAAGATATGCACCTCGATTGTATGTATGATATGGTGTATGCAACTAATGTGCACAAGTCACGTTGCCGGCAATACTCAATGGCTAGTCTTGGTGGGTAAGCAACGCAAAAGATGGTATATGATGGCTATCAATGCAATTGCAAGGTATGACAAAGATGTCGTCGATGTTACCGTCCGTAGCGAAGATGAGTACCCGACCAAAGTGAGCGTTTGTTGTTGATGTCACACCGCGCCTAAATAGCCGAAACACAAGAGGACACGGAAATCTCACTCAAATTGTCGAACTCAAAATCGAATGGTAGTACGGAGGTTGAGTCTTGGGGTTTGGCAAGTGGAAATGGTGGTGGATAGGGTGGGGAGGGTGTATGTATGAATGGGTGGTAGTGGTGGTGGTGGAGGACTGCAGTTTCGGCAGAGGAAGCCGGATGATCCGGGCCAGGAGCCGGATGATCCGGGCGAGTGATAGAGGCGGGGTGTCCCGATCTTTCGATGAGATGATAACTATCGATTTGGTGGAGACGACTTTGACGATCCGACTACAAACGTGCACGACGTCGCGCCTTAGCAATCGCTAAACCAACTCCGAGAGGTTATTGACCACGCCGGAGCACAATCAACCTGACCACGAAGGTCTTTTCCTGCAAGCAATCGAAGAACAAGCAAGAATATGATAAAAGCAATCTGAATATTGCGAGTATGTATGAAGTATTGATAAAGATGGGGATCCGTAAGCGGTCTTGGTCTGGTCGTTGGACACAAACGAAGTACACGAAGTTGCAATGGCTAACTTTTAACTAAACAAATCCCCCAAGGAAAAAGCTACTAGATGGATCTACTTATATAGGAGCAAGGGGTGGCGGCCAAGGAGGTGGGAGAACGTCCCAAGGTAGGCTAAAACTAACCCTAGGTCGTACAAGGCCAATGGGCCCAAGTGGAGGTGACGTAACACCTTTGGACTTCTAGTTTGACTCGGATTCTGCTGCAGCGTCAGATTGTTTCGTCCATAACTCAACGCTCCGAACGGATTTTAAGGTGATTCCAACTGTGCTGGAAAGAGCATGAAATCTACTTTCCAACAAAAAAATAATCACCCAATTCGGAGTCCGTATGAAAAAGTTGTTGACGTTTTGAGTCAGGTATGTCTGTGCAGTCCGAATCTGAATCCAGAACGTGAGAGACTTGGACTCTATCTTCTCTTGGCCCAAAAGTGACGTGAGAAGACTTTTTGAACAGCACCTAAACTTCTCCTTTTCCCTTATCTTCATATGTGGATTGTACAAATGTCCCATACACCTGCAATTAGACAAAACACAAAAGTATGTGAAGTATTTTTGTTCTGGATAATATAAATATATTATTGAATAGTTTGCACTAGAAATCACCGACAAATATGCATGTATGCAATATTTTGGTCTTATCCAAGGTAGTCATGTCCTCATCATCCTCCCCTTCTTGAAAACAAAGCCGTCCTCGGCGTTGCTTAATATGAAATGTGGCTAACAAAAGAGACAAGGTGTACATGTTGTATATGTATACGTCATCCATTTTTACTTCCCTTGATTTTTGCATATATGACACATGAATAGATGAGTAACTTGCATAGTTCATAAAATCTAAAGCCAACAAATTAGCACAAGAACTAGAAGGCATGAAAATATTGCAACTCAGTTTGCACATATAAGTGAAGCTCTTATTTATTTCAAAAGTTTGACAATGTTCATCATTAAACCTTCCCAACATTGGTGAATAAACCTTATTTGAATCAAATTTACATGCTACAACATGCTTAGATAAGCAAACATGCAATGAGTCATTCGACACAGAATCATCACCAAGATTAGAGGTCATATCAAAATGATTAAACATTGATTCTTTTGCATCAACAGTTAATTCAATGGGTGCACTCAAAATTGTTGGTATTTCAGTTGTTTGATCACATGACGCATTCATGACAGTTTCAAGATTCTCTAAAATAGGTGATGTGCTCAAATCACCAGGTAACTCAACACATGATGCATTCAAGTTAACTACGGATGCATCATTCTCATGTAAAGTTATATCATCAATACCTTTACTGTTACCTTGTCGCAAAGACGTAGCTGATGTAGGTACAAACATAGACAATGCACCATGCTCTTGAGATGATGCTGCGCTCACAATCCGAGGTGGGGCTGCTCTAGTAGGTGCAACGGTGGAGGAACCAACCGGCGGTGGTGAGCATGAACTGGAATAGTAGTTGTTGTAGTCACCCAATGCATCCTCCTGTATCTGTCTCTCAAAGGTACAAGCACGAACATACATACCAGTAATGCAACGAGGAATATACTGTAATCTTTCCTGAATATCATGGTTCAAACCACCAAAAAATCTATTCATTGTATCATCCTTAGATTCTTCTATGTCACAATGATGCATATAAGATTTGAACTCTTTGTAGTAAGCATGAACAGTGTTGTTGCCTTGTTTAAATTGTTCGAATTTGCGAAGCAATTCACGATGATAGTAAGGAGGGAAAAAATGTTGTCTCATTACATCTTTCAAATCTTTCCAAGTTGTGGGTTGGTTATCAATATTTTTCTTACAATGCACACTCCACCAAACAGAAGCAAAACCAGTAAATGCTCTAGTGGCAGCTCGTACTCGCTCAAGTTCAGAAAAAACATGCTGACTAAAAACTTGTTCTACTTCAAGCTCCCAAGCTAGATAAATAGCAGGATTAAATCTACCCTCAAATGACGGTAAAGAGCTAACCTGGTCATGTGCTTGTGTGTGTTGTCCCAACTCTCGTGATGGTGAAGATGTGTTCGTCGTCCAAGAACTTCTATCTCCGAAACCTGTCATGATTTGTAGAAACAAGAAACAAAATTCGAGAATAATGTTCCTATGAACTACTAGGATGTGGTTGTAAAGTGCTCACAGTAAAGCAAATATCAATATCTTACAAGTTCTTACCACGCGGCGGTGGTGACAGCAACCAACGGTGTCAAGTAACTCAAGATTGTGTAAAGCGATTGCCGAGGGCGTATGTATGCACGTGTAGAAATATGTGGAGCTGGGTTGGTTATATATGGTAGCAAAAGATTAGCAATAATCAATTCAAAGATGCAATGTTGAATAAACGCTCAACGACGGTATTATGCTGGTCCTAGGCAAGACCGAACTAGAGACGCGAGCCTAGAACACTAATGAGGTCACGGCGTAGCACAACTAGCATCAATGAAGGATACTAAGTAGCTCTTGACAGCAAGATATAAGTGAAGATCACAACGGTAGTGAAGATAATGATGAAAAACAACTACCAAGCAGGACATACAACAACTTTCTCTCCAACTTTCCTCTTGAAAAGTTTGAGCCAATTTTCTGATAAATTCTTTCAAAGAATGCTACTAACTCAAGCTTTCCAATGCAAAAAGAATCACTCAATTCCGAGTTGATATGAGGAGTCAAAGAATTCTAAAACTGGCCTGAAAATTGGAACAAGCTGTGTTCACGAACTTCGGAGGGCAAAAAGACCTATTTAGAAGCCGATTTTCATGTTTCAAATATTGAACAAGCTTCTGCAACTATTTAGATGCGGCTCGTCGCTAGCTTCAATTTGAGTACTCACAGAGCCAAAACGGACTTCGTATGAGGAAGATACACCTGTTTCACTGAACAGTGCGCAAAACAGATTCCAATCCGAATTCAGGTACGAGATTGATTCTAGATAGATCCGATTTTTTTTCCTTTTTTTTCCTCACGCTTTTTTTTCTTTTTCTCTCTCTTTTTTTTTTTTCTTTTTTCTCTCTTTTTTCTCTATCTTCTTTTCTCACTCTTTCCAAGACAAACTAGATAAGATGCAGATTGGATCAGCGAAGATGTGAGTGACCTCAACTATGATTATGACAATGAACAGTAGCGTAGCACATGGTGGAAATTAATAGATGGGATGGTGGACAGCGGAAGGACAATGATGCAGCGGCGTGACTAATGTGAACAGAACTCGAAACTCTAAAGGAACTAGACACTAAGACCAGCAAGCGACACGACGATGCAACCGATAATTCAACTATGCAAGCAACGAATAGAAAATTGCAAAGGCTCGACTGGCTTGGATAAAGGATGAACAGATCTAACTTTTTTGTGGCTTTTCATGGACTATAGGTATGAATGATGATCGATCTAAACTATGAAAAACTGTAAAATCTCACCGAGCAACCTGAAAACTGATACCACTTGATAGAGGCGGGGTGTCCCGATCTTTCCATGAGATGATAACTATCGATTTGGTGGAGACGACTTTGACGATCCGACTACAAACGTGCACGACGTCGCGCCTTAGCAATCGCTAAACCAACTCCGAGAGGTTATTGACCACGCCGAAGCACAATCAACCTGACCACGAAGGTCTATTCCTGCAAGCAATCGAAGAACAAGCAAGAATATGATAAAAGCAATCTGAATATTGCGAGTATGTATGAAGTATTGATAAAGATGGGGATCCGTAAGCGGTCTTGGTCTGGTCGTTGGACACAAACGAAGTACACGAAGTTGCAATGGCTAACTTTTAACTAAACAAATCCCCCAAGGAAAAAGCTACTAGATGGATCTACTTATATAGGAGCAAGGGGTGGCGGCCAAGGAGGTGGGAGAACGTCCCAAGGCAGGCTAAAACTAACCCTAGGTCGTACAAGGCCAATGGGCCCAAGTGGAGGTGACGTAACACCTTTGGACTTCTAGTTTGACTCGGATTCTGCTGCAGCGTCAGATTGTTTCCTCAATAACTCAACGCTCCGAACGGATTTTAAGGTGATTCCAACTGTGCTGGAAAGAGCATGAAATCTACTTTCCAACAAAAAAAGAATCACCCAATTCGGAGTCCGTATGAAAAAATTGTTGACGTTTTGAGTCAGATATGTCTGTGCAGTCCGAATCTGAATCCAGAACGTGAGAGACTTGGACTCTATCTTCTCTTGGCCCAAAAGTGACTTGAGAAGACTTTTTGAACAGCACCTAAACTTCTCCTTTTCCCTTATCTTCATATGTGGATTGTACAAATGTCCCATACACCTGCAATTAGACAAAACACAAAAGTATGTGAAGTATTTTTGTTCTGGATAACATAAATATATTATTGAATAGTTTGCACTAGAAATCACCTGACAAATATGCATGTATGCAATATTTTTGGTCTTATCCAAGGTAGTCATGTCCTCATCAGCGAGTCCGAATGATCCGGGACTTGGTCCGGATGATCCGGGCAGGTCAACCACGCACGGGAATGGCTCGGGAAGAACACGAAAATGGGGTGTAATTTGACGATTTCGGGGGTTTTGGGTGGATTTCGAGGGGGAGAAGGTGGGGAAACACAAGATCCACGAGTTACACACCGAATCCACGGATCAAAAACAACAAAACATCATCAAAACTAACAAATCACAAAAAAATTTGGGGCTATTTTTGTGGGGATTTTCGGGTTTTTAGGACGAAAACAACAAAATCAAGCTAGAAATCATGAGGTAGGGGCTCCAAAACGTGATCAACGTGGCTCATGATACCATATGATGTAGGGTGGAACCCTAATTCGTCGATATTTCACGTTTGGAGGGGATCCTACGGAGGGAACACGAAGAACGCGCGGAAGAACGAGAGGAAATCACGGGGAAGAACGAGAGAGACACTCAACCGACAAGAGATCAATCACACAAGGTCTAGATCATCGAAGCACGAGTGGTACATGGTCCAAAATCAACAAAGGAAAGATACAAAGGTAGCCGTTCTTCTCCCGGAGGAGGTCTTGAATCCACGAGGGGATCTTCCCTAGGTAGGGGTCATGAATCCGATGGATCTTCTCCTAGACGGAGGTCCTGATCTCCGAGGAGAAGTACCGGTGGATGAGCAAAGGCTCTCACACACAAATATGAGCTAATCCAATGCTAAGTCTCAAAGTGAGGAGAGGGGGTCCTATATATAGAGTCTGGGGCGAAGGGGTACATGGGCTCAGCCCAACACGCTGCAAGCAGCGCTGGCGGATGATCCGGACGAGGTCCGGATGATCCGTCCGTCCGATGATCCGGGTGGAGTCCCGGATGAGCCGGAGGGTCGGCTGGTGGCGGCGACGGGCCGGATGTCCGGCTGGAGGTCCGGACGTCCGGGCGGGGTCCGGATGATCCGGCTTCAGCGTGGAGGTTCTGTTGCCTTCGGTGGAGTTAGCCGGATCGTCCGGACCGGGGTCCGGATCATCCGGGCTCTGTCCAGATCGTCCGGGCCTCCGTCCGGATCGTCCGGCCTCCCTGGTCCTGGTTGCTTTCTCCTCTCCGTCTTCGCGTATGTCTTCCGCTTCCGATTCTCCTTGCTTCCTAGCCTCTTCATGGTCGACTCCTTGGTGACTGAGTATGCATAGAGTTTCCGTTTTAGGTAGTAACCATGTCTCATGTGAATCGAAGGAGAGTTGTGAGAGGAGTGATGTCACCTTGGTTTCAAGAGCTCTTGCACGTGCTCGAGTCATCGGTCCTTGTGGTGTTGTAGGTGTTGATGTAGAGTCCATGGGGATGATGGAAGGATGCTCCGCATCAATGTGATCCTAAATAATCGTTGCTCTCTAGAGCTCGTTTTTTCAACTCGTGGGATTGCGAGGTTGACAAGTATTCATGGGTACCTACACAAAAGAGACACAAACCAAAGAAATTGTGCGCGTGGTAAATGCACACATCATCCATCCTGATGTGTATGTGCATGTGTGAGTTAGCACAAGATAAGCAATGCTCAAAGAAATTTGATGCATGGTATAAGAACATGCCATCCATCATGAAAGAGTAGTTATTATGTATGACACGATGGGGACACAAATTGAGCAAACAAGTATATGACACATCAAAAGCATGTTTATTCATGGGGAGCATATGGTGTACACTATCATGGGAATCATGCAATGTATGAAATGTATCAAGATCTCCTAATATGTATGAGTAAACTATGGGGGTCTCCTCATGAGCAATAGTGGAAACATCACATGGAGAATATTGACAACATTCAAAACAAAGCATATGCGGTTCAATGTGATCATGGCATGGCATAGTAGATGAATTGCGAAAATCATGTAAAGGAAGCATGGCAATATCATCACAAGAGAAGCAAAAGCCAATGACCATCATCTCGTTACCTATGCCATAAGTGCAAATGGGATTTATTTTAATGGGGCATGCATAGTTACTATGTTGAGATTGTAAAGATGCAATATGGGAGATCTCACTCATAGCATATGACAAGTTCAATGGATTATCAAACATGATGTGACCAATAGAATTTTCACATGATATCCTATGAAGCATAGCATCACAACTAGGTAACTCAACATGCTCATCATCATATTCATCATAAGTCAAGGCATGAAGTTGTTTCACTAGCATGAAGCATGGTAATAGGTGGGTCAACATCATGGGAGCAATCATTGTCAAGAGCGTCCACTAGTGGGACAAGAGAAGCACCATCACCTATGTTACCTTTGGAGCATCGCTCGTGTGTTGTAGGTGAGGCGTTGAAGATCGTCTCGTTGTCATCTTCATCTTGATGGAACCATGTGGGGGGTGCATCATCGTCCATCATGGCCATCGTCGTCTCCATAGGAGGTATGGACTCATCAATGGTAAGTGTGTCGTCATGTAGGAGACCTAGCACCAAAGGAGAAAACACACTAGGAGTAGAGGGTAAGTCGTTAGAAATCATAGTGGCCTCATGTGCCGTGTCAACTACCTCACTCACTAAGTGTGGTGGCTCACTCACTCCCTCAAAGATGCTCTCACTCATATGGTTGGTGGAGTCACTCAAATGGCGCTCAACCTCGCATAGGATATGTTGCATGCTCTCATGTGTGGGGCTAGTGGTGGTCACACTCATCCTCTCATAGGAAATGCTCTCAATGTCACGTATGGTGGAGTCACTCATGTCACTCATGGGTTGGTGGCTCTCCTCACATGGCAATTGGGTCATCTCATGATATGTGGGTGTCGGAGAGATGTTGGTGCAAATGTCTCCATTTTCAACTACTATCGTCGCCTTGGTTGAAGGGATAGTCCCATGCTCAACCTTCTTGTCACCGTCTTGTGGTTGGAGGCCCATATAATGTGGCACCTCATAGCTCGTCTCCATGACCGAAGGGAGTTTCCCATGCTCGGCCGTCGTCCTTGAGGGGCTTCCGAAGATGGAAGTGTCACCCTCGCTCGTAGGTCGTCGCCTTGGACTTGAGGAAGTCGTTGTAGGTGTACTCGTGGGAAGTAGGCGAAGATGCCTTGATAGCACTTGGCAAAGATGCCATAGTGGTTGTTGTAGTCGTAGCGCCATCTTGGTGGTGGTCGTCTTGCGGTCTTCTTTTGTGCTCTTGAAGCTTGGACTTGGCGTGAAGTAGGGCTTGTTGGGACTTGTGCATTTGCGCTTGTGGAGCATCTTCATGATGATGATGTCGTTGTCGTGCTTGAGCTCGTAGTAGATGTCGTTCGTCGTCGTCGTGCACATGTTGCTTGGAGGTGACTTGCCCTTCATGACGATGTTGATCACGAACGTGATGGTAGTCGCCATGTAGATGTGGATGAGGACGATTTGCACTTGCATCGTGGCCGCGCTCCGAAGACTTGTGGCTTGAATGTCGCCACCTTGAAGACGACGAAGGGGAAGAAGACTTGATCAAGGTTCTAATCTCCTCCATCCTTGCATCTTGCTCCTCTTTATGTGCAGAAAGCTTCTTGTCAATGTAGTCCCTTTTCCTTGCTTTGGAGTGACGAATGTCGATGGAGATGTTCTCGATGCGCTCTCGCAATCTTGATTGTGTGCCTTGCATTTGTCGTTGTAGATCGAAGATGGACGCTTTGGTGATGTAGTTGTTCACGCCGTCGTTGTTGTCGTAGACCGGAGAGGAAATGCCTTGCCTATCCATCACAAGACTCGAGCAAATGTGAGTAGGAAATGAGATAAACAATACCAAGCTACCTTTTCCCAAAGTTGAGGATGTATCTTGTATCACTCAATGTGAAATGAAAGAATAGTGGAATTGGTACCGGGCTTGTTCACTCACACCTATCAAGTAAAGGCTTATGGTAGAGCTCGGTGAGGATAGTGGCACAAAAATTTGATGCAAAATGTTAGCAAGAGTCAATAATGTTGGAAAAGATTCACAAATTCGCAAGTGAAACAAGTAGACCAATAGCAAATGCGGTACATGGAAACACACACACGGATAGATAAATGGGGTCGTGCAACCAAGGAATGAGCACACAATGTGGTGTCCACGGAAAACGCTCGTGTTGCACAACTCAAGAGAGATGCTAGCACGATTGCTCAATAGGCGGATACGACACTTGTGCACAACCTATAAAATGCGAAATGGATAAACTTCTATCCCAAGTATGCTATGTATGTATGGTTCCCGGTGTTTCTCTCAAGCATGATACCATATGATGTAGATTTTGGTATGGCTCTTATGTGCAATGGGGTATGATGCTATGGCACTTGCTCACGAGCTCTTTGCTCTCTTTCTTTTTGCTTAAAAGCTTATTCTTTTTTTTTCTCTATGGCCACTTTTGCACAATGCACAAACCAAGATAGCAATTGTATATATGCGGGAACGATATTGTGACACAATGGATGATATGATACCAATATGATATGGTATATATGCAACGGAATGGTGGATCACTAATGTGCACAAGTAACGTTGCCGGAAATACTCAAATGGCTAGTCTCGATAGGCAAGTAACGCAAAATGGGCTAGGGGTTAACAATGCAATTGCAAGGGTAATGTACAATGGTGTCGTCGAGGTTACCGTCCTTTGCGATGATGAGTGGCGGTGTTCTTGATGTAGATACCAAGATGATGTAGACCCGTCCCTAAATAGCCGAAACACCTTAGGAAACGGTAAAAACTGCAAACTCAAAATCTCAAATGACAAATGTCAAATGGTGGTAGTGGAAATGGTAATGTGGAAGTGGTGGTGGTTTGTGAAGAAGCAATCATCCCTAAGTAGCCGAAATACCTTAGGAGACTCACGTCAACACTTAAACAACCAAAAATGCTATATGGAGCGAAACGGGTTAGGTTGCGGAAGGCTATGGTGGTTTTGCGGATGATATGGTGGAAGGCCTAGGCAAAGATGCCAAAATGTCAAAATTTTGATGGTGTCAAATGGTGATGGAAGCTATCTAGGTGGATGGGGGATGTCAGTAGCTACTCAACGAGCTAAAGAACGCTAAAATCGGACTCCGGATGTGGAATTTATGGGCGAAAAGGTTAAGTGCACGCTGACACAGGGGGGTCGTCCGCACGGGGTCTAGGGCCCGTGGGCACAGGGTCCCGTGCGCACGGTACAAGCCCATGGGCACGGGGTGTCTAGAGACTTTTCGGGGGCCCGTGCGCACGGGGTCTGGGGTCCGTGGGCACGGGGTGGGCGGAAATTTCTCGATTTTGGGGCGGAAATTGAAGATTTCTACGGCAAAATTGGGGAGATTTTGGGGATGGATGGTGGGGATGGGGGAAAGCTAGATCCACTTGAAACCAAGCAAATCCATGGATCAAATCCAACAAAATCTCATCAAACCAACAAATCACAAAAAAAAAATTGGGGCTATTTTTGGTGGGGATTTTCGGATTTAGGATGAAATCACACAAAACTAGGCTAGAAAACAAAGAGGGGGGCTCCAATTTCGTGAGAAACCATGGCTCATGATACGAAGATGTTATAGGGTGGAACCCTATGGGGAGATCTTTCACGAATTGGAGGGGGAATCCCCAAGAACAAGTTGAACAAGAGAGGGAAAACAAGAGGAACACTCAAGAACAAGTCAAATCACACATCCACTAGACAATCAAACACATAAGATCCACAAGGTACATGAACAACAAAGGGAAATAAGATACATGGTAGAGTTCATCCCAAATCCTATGAAGGAGATGAGGGCTTGATGATCTGGATAGATCCTTCCCTCAAGGGGGTCTTCATCCACTAGGGATCTTCTCCAATGGAGGTCTTGAACTCCAATGGAGTGGAGTCCCACAAGGGGAGGTACATGAGCTAAGCTCTAGTGTTTTGATCTAATCTTAGCTTAGTCTAAATGGAGGAGATGAAGGAGTATATATAGTCCTAGGCAAAGAGAGGGGTAAGTGGGGGCGAAATGGTAAAACAAGGGCAAAGCCCGCAGCATCACACAGGGGGCCCCGTGCGCACGGGGTAAGTGGAGCCCGTGCGCACGGGGTATCCAGGGACCGGACGCAAGGGCCCGTCAAGACGGGTCCGTGAGGCCCGTGGACACGGGGTCCTGTGGGCACAGTACACCCGTGTGCACGGGTCTTCAGACCGTCGACTGTGAGGCCCGTGGGCACGGGTAGGAGGGCCCGTCGCGCAGGGGTCGCTGAGAGCTGCTGCCTTCTTCTTGGCGCTTCCTTCTCCGCTTCCAGGCTTCCCTCTTGGATGGTGTAGATGTTCTCTTCCGCATGAACTCGTTCTCGCTATGTTTGAAGCTCCGATAATACCTATGAATGCACACGGAAGGAATGTCAAGTAGTATACCATCCTCAAAGGGGTCAAGTGAACACGTGTAAAGGAGATGATTCACCTTTATGTATGTGAAGTAGATGTGGCACGTGTCACTTGCCAAACGAACTCTTGACATGGTGATGTCCATAGGATGCTCCGCATCAGTAGCCCCCCTCGTAGGGACAAATGTACCTTTCTACAGATGCTCTATGATCCGGGCAATCTCATTTGGCCGTAAATTGAAGAAAATCCAGCGGCTATATGCCTTATTCTCCTTGTTTTCGCCGGATGGCATGCTGTAACTCATGCGCGTGAAAGCCAAGATGATGCGGAGCATCCTTCCATCATCCCCATGGACTCTACATCAACACATCCAACACCACAAGGACCCATGACAAGACCTAGAGCACGTGCTTTGGAAACCGAGATGAACTCCTTCCTACTAGACTTGCATGTGGACACAAATGGAACATGTATACTACCTCACCAAAATGTGCTATGCCTCCTTAGGTATGAAGAGGAACATCACCAAGAAGCTCAGGAGCATCACCAAGGAGATGGAGAACCACCCCAAGGCCACGTGGACCAAGAACAAAGACAACAGCAGCAGCACAGGAAGCTCCAGGCGACCCCGTGCGCACGGGCCCCCGACACCCCGTGCCCACGGACTACCCAGAGAGTTGGCGCTGGAGCACCCCGTGCGCACGGGCGTGTACCGTGCCCATGGGACCCCCGTGCGCACGTGCCCAACTTACCTCGTGCGCACGGGCCTCCCAGGATGGCCGGCTGAGATTGCATCTTCAGCTCCACTTCTCCTCCTTCGACCCCAAGCCTATATATTCCGTACCTAGGGCTATGTTTAGGGTTAGCAAAGTACTAGATGAGATATTGGTGAGCTTTGCTCCATTACCTTCCCTCTTTGAGGATCAAGACCCCCTAGGGAAGAATCCTTGAGGATTTCAAGACCTCCATTGGGAGAAGACTACCTACCACGAAGACCCCTCTTCCTTTGGATTTGGGATGAACTTTGCCATTGTATCTTTCCTTTGATTGTGTTTGAGACCTGTGGATCTTGTGTTGTTACTCTAGTGGACGTGTAATTGGGAATTGTTGGAGTGATTGCCTCTTTGTGTTCATCCTTGTGTTCTTGTTGTTCTTGTGATTTCCCTCCATTTTCCCCTTCCAAGTGTGAAAGGATCCTCCCTAGGGTTCTACCCTACATCATATGGTATCATGAGCCACGTTGATTCACATCTTGGAGACCTTACCTTCCACTTTCTAGCTTGATATTGTTGTTTTTCGTCCTAATCCGAAAATCCCCACCAAAAATAGCCCCAAATTTTTTTCTTGCAATTTGTTAATCTTGTGAGATTTGGTTGATTTGATCCACGAATTTGGTGTTTGGCAAGTGGATCTACACCTCCACCATCTTCCCCACCCATCCCCCACTGGAATTTGGCCAAAACCTTGAAATCCCCACGAAATCACAGAAGTTCATCCGCTCTCGGGAGACCCCGTGCACACGGGCCATCGGGACCCCGTGCACACGGGCCTCACTGACCCCGTGCACACGGGCCATCCAGGAACTTTCGGCCATTTTTCTGTTTTTCCCATTTTGTCTCACCACCACCTCTTGTGTTTTTCCACACCATTCCACGTGTTTGTTGAGTGTTCGGTTGCGATTTCTCTTGTGTCCTAAGGTGTTTCGCATACTTAGGCGCAACTTGGTATCATCATCGCCACCATCCATCGACTCGAACAACACTTCGACTTCAAAACATCATCTTCGACCGTAAGCAAGGACAGTAACCTCGATGACACCTTGTACCGCTTGCCATTAACTTGATAGCTTTGTGATAGAGGCAAAGGTGTCCCATCTTTCGATGAGATGGTGGATTTCGCTTTGGGGGAAGTCGACTTTGACGATCCGACTACGAGCGTGCGAGGACGTCGCGCCTTAGCAATCGCTAAACCAACTCCGAGAGGTTATTGACCACGCCAGAGCACGATCAACCTGACCACGAGGGTCTATTTCCTGCGAGCAAACGAAGAACAAGCAAGAAACTGAGATTGCAATCTGGATATTGCGAATATAAGATGAAAGCTTTATTGATCAAGGTGGGGTTCTGTGACGCCTTTGTCTGGTCGTTGAACACAAACGAAGTACGCGAAGTTGCAGCTATGGCGAACTTTTAATCTAAACAAAACCCAAAGTCTAAACGACGCCCTAAGGGCTGTATATATGGAGGAAGAGGGGGTGAATTTCGTGGCCCTTGGTGGAGGGGTCCGAAACTAACCCTATCTCTTGTTTCCCCACACATACGGACTCTAAAAATAGCCTATACTAATGTATTTCGAAATTACATGGGCCTGGCCCAATAATAAGGTGACGCAGCACCTAGAATAGCCTATGGACGAATATTATGAAGTGGCATCTTGTATATTTCGTCCAAGGCTTCATGCACTCCTTATGGTGGCTTCAAAGTCCTGAAATCATCACTTGTAACTCCGTTCTTGATCCCCTTGCGCATGCCATCAACTCCATGTGTGTTCTTGCTCCAATGTTCATCCTTCTCCAAGCTAGGCCCTTCATTTGTAAGCAAAACAAATGTATCCAATTTAGGCAGCATCATATTCTCATGAACATTAGAATCATTACCAAGAAACGAAAGTACCGGTAATTTAGTTGGCGTCTTGTGAGCTCTAGTAATTGGTCCAAGATGTATAGCAGCAAGGGCTGTGGGTGTAACAATGGTATTGATGTCCTCATCATCCTCCCCTTCTTGAAATGAAGTCGTCCTCGACGGCAGCTCATCTTCCTCACCCAAATATGGCTTCAAATCTGCAATGTTAAAAGTGGCACTAACCCCAAAATCTGCAGGCAGCTCAAGTTTATATGCATTATCATTTACTTTCTCCAACACCTTAAAGGGACCAGCAGCACGTGGCATTAGCTTTGATTTGCGCAAATCAGAAATCTATCCTTACGCAAATGTAACCAAACAAGATCTCCGGTGCAAACACAACATGTTTTCTACCCTTATCTCCAGCAAGTTTATATTTAGCATTCATACGCTCAATGTTTTCCTTAGTTAACTCATGCATCTTTAAAATCAATTCAGCACGTTCTTTAGCATCAAAATTAACCTTCTCCAAGATGGAAGAGGCAACAAATCAATAGGTGCACGAGGTAGGAAACCATACACAACTTCAAAAGGGCACATCTTAGTAGTAGAATGCAATGAACGATTATAAGCAAATTCAATATGAGGCAAGCATTCCTCCCACATTTTCTTATTATTCTTTAGAACAGCCCTAAGCATAGTAGACAATGTTCTATTGACTACTTCAGTTTGTCCATCAGTTTGGGGGTGACAAGTAGTACTAAAAAGCAATTTAGTCCCCAACTTAGCCCATAAACATCTCCAAAAGTGACTAAGAAATTTAGTATCACGATCGACACAATAGTATTTGGCACACCATGCAAGCGAATAATTTCACGAAAGAACAAATCAGCAACATTAACAACATCATCGCTTTTATGACATGGTATAAAGTGTGCCATTTTCGAGAATCTATCCACGACAAAAAATATGCTATCCTCCCTTCTTTGTTCTAGGTAAACCTAAGACAAAGTCCATAGATATATCCTCCCAAGGAACACTAGGTACAGTAAAGGCATATATAAACCATGAGGATTGAGTCGTGACTTAGCTTTTTGACATGTAGTGCAGCGAGCAATAAAACGCTCAACATCCCGTCTCATCTTTGGCCAAAAGAAATGTGTAGCAAGTCGTCCTCCGTCTTCTTCACGCCAAAGTGTCCCATTAGTCCTCCTCCATGCGCCTCCTGCAACAACGAAAAGACGAACGGAGCTAGCTGGAATGCATAGCTTGTTAGCACGGAATACAAATCCATCATTAACGACAAACTTGTTCCATGTTCTTCCTTCTTTACAATTGTGCAATACATCTTTAAAATCAGCATCATGCACATATTGATCTTTGATGGTCTCCAAACCAAATATTTTGAAGTCAAGTTGTGAAAGCATAGTATAGCGACGAGACAATGCATCAAGAATAACATTTTCTTTACCCTTCTTGTGTTTAATGACATAAGGAAAGTCTCAATGAATTCAACCCATTTAGCATGTCTACGATTCAGTTTAGCTTGACTTTTAATATGTTTCAAAGATTCATGATCAGAATGTATAACAAATTCTTTGGGCCATAAATAATGTTGCCATGTTTCTAAAGTCCGAACAAGAGCATATAATTCTTTATCATAAGTAGAATAATTCAGACTAGGCCCACTCAATTTTTCGAAAAAGTATGCAACAGGTTTACCATCTTGTAATAACACACCTCCTAATCCAATTCCACTAGCATCACATTCAAGCTCAAAAGTCTTATTAAAATCAGGAAGTTGGAGTAAAGGAGCATGTGTCAACTTATCTTTCAACACCGTGAAGGCTTCTTCCCGTGCGGTACCCCAAACAAAAGGCACATCCTTCTTTGTAAGCTCATTGAGAGGTGCAGCAATGGTGCTGAAATCTCTCACAAAACGCCTATAGAATCCAGCGAGGCCAAGAAAACTCCTCACTTGTGTGACCGTTTTGGGCTGCGGCCAACTCTCAATAGCTTCAATCTTGGCTTTATCAACTTCAATTCCCTGTGGAGTAACAACATAGCCAAGAAAAGACACTCGATCGGTGCAAAAGGTGCACTTCCCAAGGTTACCAAACAAACGTACATCACGTAGAGCATTAAAAACAACACGTAAATGTTCCAAATGTTCTTCCAAAGATTTGCTATAAATCAGTATATCATCAAAATAGACTACCACAAATCGTCCAATAAAAGCACGTAAAACTTCGTTCATTAATCTCATGAAAGTACTAGGTGCATTAGTTAACCCAAAAGGCATGACTAACCACTCATATAATCCAAACTTAGTTTTAAATGCTGTTTTCCATTCATCTCCCAATTTCATACGAATTTGATGGTATCCACTACATAAATCAACTTTGGAGAATATTGTAGAGCCACTCAATTCATCAAGCATATCATCTAGCCTAGGAATAGGGTGGCGATAACGAATAGTAATATTATTAATGCCTCTACAATCAACACACATACGTGACGTACCATCCTTTTTCGGCACTAGAATAATAGGAACAACACAAGGACTAAGGGATTCGCGTATATAACCTTTGTCGAGCAGCTCCTGTACTTGACGCATAATCTCCTTCGTCTCCTCTGGATTGGTATGGTATGGCGCACGGTTGGGTAATGATGCACCGGGAATTAAGTCAATTTGATGCTCAATCCCTCGAATAGGTGGTAATCCCGGTGGCACGTCTTGTGGATAGACGTCAGCGAACTCCTGCAAAATGTTAGTGACAGCAGGGGGCAAAGAGGAAAGCACGTCGTCGAATGAAAATAATGCCTCTTTGCACACAAAAGCATAGCAAATAGATTTGCTAAAATCTAGCTCATCAATATCAGATTTGGTGGCAAGTAAACATGCACTTTTCAATTTAATTTCAGAAGCAACACTAGATGGTTTACTATTAGGCTTCATATGTTGCTCAAATTCTTTTGCCACGATCTGATTTTCACTCTTATTTTTCTCCCGTTTTGCTTTATTAGCTCTATTAATATCATCTTTCAAAATGGACTCAGGAGTCATAGGAAGCAAAGTTATATTTTTATCCTTATGAACAAGAGTATACTGATTGTTTCTACCATGGTGTACAGAATTTTTATCAAATTGCCATGGTCTACCAAGTAACAAGGAACATGCTTGCATAGGTACCACATCACAATCAACATAATCAGCATATGTAGAGATACTAAAATGCACACGAACAGTACATGTTACCTTAACCTTGCCGCTGTTGTTGAACCATTGGATGTAGTAAGGATGTGGATGTGGTCTTGTGGTGAGAGATAGCTTCTCCACCATCTCCATGCTAGCCAAGTTGTTGCAGCTCCCTCCATCTATGGTGACGCGAATAGAATGTTCCTTCACAACTCCCTTTGTATGGAACAAATTATGCCTCTGATTTTGCTCAGCTTGTGTAACCTGCACACACAAAACACGTTGAGCAACTAAACATTCATACTGTCAAGATCTTCACAGCCATGTATTGTGTCTCATGATCGAATCATCTCCACCGTGTTCCTCATGTGTAATAAGAGCCAAAGTCTCCTCATCATAGTCACTAGCGACTCATACCCACCATCCTCGTAGCAATCATCACACGCTGAGATTTGCATACTCTCATAAAATATCCTCTTCCCTTACAACGACGACAAATAATATCACTTGTGTGCCTGTTGACGCCATGGAAGAAGAAGAGCTCTGTGCAGGTCCGGCGGTGTGCTCTTGGCGAGATAGTGGTGGTTGTGCCTGCTTTCGTGTATCACGGTTGGAGGTGGCACCCGACGGAGGTGCGGTGTAGCGAAACGTGTGGAAGTAGATGATGCACGTGGTGTCTATGATGAAGGTCGACCTGCGAGAAAAGTTAGTCCGCGCCAATGCACATCGATCCTGCACTTCATGTTCAGCTTTACAAGCAAGATGGAATAAGCGAGTGATATTATTATAATCCTTATAGTCTAGAATGTTCTGAATCTCTATTTAATCCACCCGAAAACGTGCAAGCATAGCTTCATTCTCCTCAACAATACCACATCTAATCAAGCCGGTTTGTAATTCCCGATAATATTCTTCTACAAATTTTTCCTTGTCTTAAGCGCTGCAATTTTTGAAGTAATTCACGTTGATAATATGGTGGAACCCAACGAGTACGCATAGCAGTTTTCAAAGCAGCCCAAGTAGCTGGAACAGGATATAATCTACAATGTTCGACCACCAAACACATGCAAAGCTAGTGAAAGCACAAACAATGAGCAGAACACGTCTCTCCTCGGGATATTGTAAACATGTAAATCGTTGTTCAGTTTCTAACTCCCAAGTAAGATATATATCGTGAACATATCTACCCTCAAATGGTGGAATATTCAATTTCAGTTCAGGGAGATGGTCATGATCTCGCACTGAGGGGAGCCCTAATATTGCCATTATTTGCATGTGGACGACCGGTGGTTGTGGTGCTGGTGGTTGCACGTAGTTCTGATGTTGATCAACCTCATCCTCATAATCGCCCACATACTCATCATCCTCCTCGGTACCACCAGCAGCAGTAGCAGGAGCCAAAGAAGCACCAACAGCAGTAGCAGCGGCACCAGAATTTTGTCCTGGCTCAATAGGAACACGCTGAGCTCGTCCATACTGATTCGGAAAGGGGCGTAGTTGTTGTCGTTGCAAAGGTGCGATAGGTGCAGCCGTCGGTGGTTGTGGAAAACGCGCGAGCAATTCATCAAACTTGCTATCAAGCTTTGTTTCAAACGTCTTCGCAATGCCATCTATCTTCTCCATGGCCTCGTCAAATCTGTTTAGCACATCTTGCACCTGTCCACTCATCATTTGCTGAAATTTATCATGTAGCTGTTTGTTCGTCGTGTTCTCCCAATCAGTCTCATCGACTTGATCCTACCATGGTTAGCAGCAAATAGAAACACACAAGAATATGATCCTACAGGCTACTAAGAAGTGGTGGTGGTGTATCACAAACCCGTCAAGCAAATCTCAAATTCTTACCCGTTCTTACCCAAAGAAGAAAGGGTGATCGGCAACCGTTGTAGTCAAAACTCTCAAAGCTTGGCTATAGCGATTACCAGGGAGAATCAAACGCACGACGTAGATGTATGTGGAGCTGGGAAGGCTTATAATATGGTAGCAAAAAAGGTCAGCAATAATCAATTCAGAGATGCAAAGTCACGGTGCTGCACATAAACAAGGAAAAAGCACACTCTGGAATTTTTTTTCGCTCTTTTTTTTTGCGCTGCTTTTTTTTCTGCGCGCGGCTTTTTTTTTGCGAAAAATCACTATAATGGCGAGTGTCTCAAAACTCTTCCCAGGTTAAACTGACAGGATGGGCACAAAATTTTTTCGACCAATTTTTTTTTTCGACTGCCCGGACCCAAAAACTGGAAACGGGTCAAAAAAAACTTTCTATAAGGGCGACTGGCTCAATAGGCTTAGAAACACCTAAAAATAGGATACCAGAATTTTTTTTGTCCAGTGCGTTTTTGGAAAATTTTGGGCCTAAACGGAGGGTGGTTTCCGGACTCTTTTTTTTTTGGAAACCAACCTCTTCTACGGACGGCAAAAGATTGCTGGAATCCGAAACATACTCAGACAAGGAAACACGAATCGGAAATTCGATGGATCCCGAAAACAAACCTAATATGCAAGGAACTCGGATTGGTGGTCGATATATGGCAGCGGTGGTGGTATATGGATACGGATTCGAGGCGGTGGCGGATAAGCGGTGGTGGTATATGGATACGGATTCGAAGCAGTGGCAGATAAGCGGTGGTGGTAGATGGCAGGGCGATGATGATGGTCGGGCGGCGTGACAACCGATGACCGAACTCAAACTCTAAAAGACTAGACTCTAAGACCAGCAACTAGACACGACGATGCAACCGCAAATTCAACAACGCAAATACAGAAAAGATTATGCAAAGGCTCAGATTGGTTCGGATATGATGAACTAACCCTAATTTTTTTGTGTGGCTTTTTCGTGGACTGTAGGTATGAAGAACAGACTCGATCTAAACTACGAAAAACTGTAAAATCTCACCGAGCAACCTGGAAATCTGATACCACTTGATAGAGGCGGAGGTGTCCCATCTTTCGATGAGATGGTGGATTTCGCTTTGGTGGAAGTCGACTTTGACGATCCGACTACGAGCGTGCGAGGACGTCGCGCCTTAGCAATCGCTAAACCAACTCCGAGAGGTTATTGACCATGCCGGAACACGATCAACCTGACCACGAGGGTCTGTTTCCTGCGAGCAAACGAAGAACAAGCAAGAAACTGAGATTGCAATCTGGATATTGCGAATATAAGATGAAAGCTTTATTGATCAAGGTGGGGTTACGTGGCGCTTTGTGCAGTCGTTGAACACAAACGAAGTACACGAAAGTTGCAGCTATGGCGAACTTTTAATCTAAACAAAACCCAAAGTCTAAACGGTGCCCTAAGGGCTGTATATATGGAGGAAGAGGGGGTGAATTTCGTGGCCCTTGGTGGAGGGGTCCGAAACTAACCCTATCTCTTGTTTCCCCACACATACGGACTCTAAAAATAGCCTATACTTATGTATTTTGAAATTACATGGGCCTGGCCCAATAATAAGGTGACGCAACACCTAGAATAGCCTCTGGACGAAATTTATGAAGTGGCATCTTGTATATTTCGTCCAAGGCTTCATGCACTCATTATGGTGGCTTCAAAGTCCTGAAATCATCACTTGTAACTCCGTTCTTGTTCCCCTTGCATGCCATCATCTCCATGCTGTTCTTGCTCCAATGTTCATCCTTCTCCAAGCTAGGCCCTTCATTTGTAAGCAAAACAAATGTATCCAATTTAGGCAGCATCATATTCTCATGAACATTAGAATCATTACCAAGAAACGAAAGTACACGTAATTTAGTTGGCGTGCGCGAGCTCTAGTAATTGGTCCGGTATGTATAGCAGCAGGGGCTGTGGGTGTAACAATGGTATTGATGTCCTCATCACGCACCACGATCCTCAACGACGATGGCACCTATGACTCAATGAGTGAAGATGAAATGGAAGCTATTGAGCAAGTGGCCATGCACCGGCGCGTGAACAAGGATGAAGATGACCAAGTCTGATGTAGGGTGGAACCCTAATTCGTCGATCTTTCACGTTTCGAGGGGATCCTACGGAGGAAACACGATGAACACGCGGAAGCACGAGGGGAAACACGGGGAAAACGAGAGAGGAACACTCAACCAACAAGGAATCGATCACACAAGTGCTAGATCAACATACACACATGAGATCCACAAGATACATAGTCAACTAGGGTAAGGATACAAAGGAACCGTTCATCTCCCAGAGGAGGCCTTGAATCCACGAGGGGATCTTCCTGTAAAGGGGTCTTGTATCCGAGAGGATCTTCTCCGAAGAGGCCGTGGTCTCTCACGAGGAGGAGATCCGATAGATGAGCGTAGCTCTATCTCTAACATGAGCTAAACCAACGCTAACCCTCAAAATGGGGAGGGGGAGGTCTATTTATAGTGCTAAGCCACGAAGGGGTAAGTGAGGGGCGAAGGGGTACACGGGCCTCGGCCCAAGTCGTCTTAGCAGCAAGGCGGATGATCCGGACGGGGTCCCGGATGATCTGGGCGTCGGGGTCCGGATGATCCGGACGGAGTCCCGGGCGATCCGGCCGCGAAGCCTTCGTTGTCTTGGCGCGCTATTACGGACGATCCGGACGGAGTCCCGGATGATCCGGCTAGGCCCGGATGATCCGGACGGCGGTCCGGTTGTCCAGCCTGGCTCCAGCAGCCGCTCTGTCTTCTTTTTCCTTCTCCTCTTCCATGCTTGGCCTCGATCCTTGGATTCTCCATGGTCATCTTGGTTGTACCTGAGTGTATGCAAGGTCCATGCATGAGGTAGTAACCATGTCTCATATGCGGAAAGTGACGGTTCGAAGAGGAGTGAATTCACCTTGTGTCCAATGGCGCATAGTCGTGGTCTCATCTTATGTATCCTTGGGGCTTGGAGAGTAGTCGGAGTGTACATGGGAATGACCGTGGGATGCTCCGCATCATATCCCCCCCCTTGGGAAAGATCCGACCTCGGATCGTGATCCTCATCACCATGGAAACGGGTGTCGTGGACGGACTTGTAGCGGGACGTAGGGGAAGGCATTGCGCACTCCAAGTACTCCAAGGTGTCTCCGGTATGTGGTACATGCAAAATGAGCAAACACAAAGTACACTTGGAAATACAATGGTTAGCGCACACAAAGTGTCCATCAATTAAGGAAGAGTCCGTGCGAATGGATAGTGCATGACAAAGCGCATGAAGCTTATCAAGATGATATAGTATGATATGCAAAGCATTCATGGGATAATTAGCATGGTGCAAAAAGCGACAAATTCTACCATTGTGCAAAATGATGTCATAGAGGGACGGTTTATCAATAGCATGAATATGGCAATGGATGCTCCATATGTATATGTTATCATGCAATTGATGATGGACAATGTGATCATGATGTATGAATATGCCCTCAAGGTAGATCACAACAAATTTGCTAAGGAAATGCACAAGCTCATATATCATGGATGTCATGGGAATACAAGTTGCAACAAGGCAATCACAATGTGAGTCAATCCATGCATAGGGTGCAAACTTGCGGTGAGTATGATATTTCCATCGAGCATGACATGTATGAGCACAATCAATAAATATGGATGTGTGAGTGCAATGTGTCAAAGGAGTGTTGATGTACCAATGCTCGATGTCGTGGCATGAGTAGAATTCCGAAGCTGCATCCCATAAGTGCGAGCGCTCCTCAATGTGAAAGTCCATGTAGCCAATCTCCCATGTCGCTCCTCCGGTCGCGAGATGTATCATGTAGACAACAAGAAGGAAACAACAATGAAAGAGTGACCCATCCAATATGCAAACTTGAGGATGGCTGAAAGGGAAGGAGTTCACCTTTAGTAGATTCTCGTAAATGTTGGTGTTGTACATAGTGTATGCCTTCGCATGACCAAGTTGTCGCATAATGGCATCGCCTTGTGAAACCTTCAAAATGAAAGAACATGGCGAACACTCGGAAAAACAAATGAGGTTAGCGGAAATGCAAAACCTATCATTCGAGTGGTAAGATACCCAACAAGTGTATGCATCATGCCCATCATAAGAAAGTACAAGGGAGCATTTCAAAGTATGGAGGCATATGATGTAAGAACATCCAAATATGAGAGGCTCAATCAAACAAGCATGCATCACAAGTATAGTGTCCAAGTCTCCAAGATCAATAAGCATAGCAAGTTGGCACTCAATACAAGGTGATATGAGAGATGCAACTAATGGAGACAAGAGACAATGATCATGACAAATCAAGTGAGAGGCATCAACATATATGTCATCAACCCAAGAAAGCAAGTAATAGTGGAACATGGGTGATGCAACCAAGCAAGTAATCATGGTGATCAAGTCAAGCAAGCTAGTAGTGCGAGGATGCAACATACTAGAAGGAATCATGGCAAGCATGTCATGTGTGCAAATAGTGTGCATGAATAATGTACATGACATATCACAAGCATGAAAGTAAGATATGAGTAGAATGGCATGAATGTATTGGTGAGAGGCCATATGTAAATAGCAATGGGGCATCATGACTCTCCCAACACAACAAGCATCAATAGTATGGGGCACATGATAAACATGGCAATAGCAACAAGGATCTCCACCAAGCATGCAAATACACAATGGGATATCATAATGGTTCATCATGGGTAAATGCAAGCAAGGGTCACGATTGCATGGCAAAGGCATAGAAGCAAGCATAGCATGCAAAGTGAACACGGTAAAATGAGCATAAGGTGACAAGTGGTAAATGGCCCATACCCGTGTGAGAGCCAAGTAGAGGAGTTGCGCGTAGTCCTTGCACAAAGGGGACGGTGGTAAGGATAGTCCACGGGATCCCAAAGCATCCTTGCTCTCAAGAGCTCGTTTCGTCAACTCTTGGGATTGAGAGGTTGACGAGTATACGTGAGAACCTACACAAAACAAAGGCAAAGGGAAAATTGTGTGTGCGTGGTAGATGTACACATCATCCATCATAATGCGCACGTGTGTGTGTTTGTTAGCACCAAATATCCAATGCTCAAATAAATGAGATGCGTGATATAGACACATGTCATCCATCATGAGAGGTTTGTTATGATGTATAGCATAATGGAGACTCAAAGGATGTAATGAATCATGAGAAATATCGAGAGTATTGTTATTCATGTTATGCATATGGTGGAAGCTATTATGGGAATTATGCTAAGTATGGAATGCATCAAGATCTCCTAATATGTATGAGGAAACTATGGGGGTCTCCTCATGAGCAAGAGTAGTAACATGTGGTGAATATTGATTACATCCAAAACAATGCATATTTGGAACATTGTGATCATGGCATGACATATTGGATGAATTGCGCAAATCATGTAAAGGAAGCATGGCAATATCATCACATGAAAAACAAAAGCCAATGACCATCATCTCGTCATCTATGCCATAAGTGCAAATGGGATTGATTTTAATGGGGCATGCATAGTTACTATGTTGAGATTGAAATGAGGCAATATGGGAGATCTCACTCATAGCATATGACAAGTTCAATGGATTGTCAAACATGAAGTGACCAATAGAATTTTCACATGATATCCTATGAAGCATAGCATCACAACTAGGCAACTCAACATGCTCATCATCATATTCATCATAAATGGGTAAGTCAAGGCATGAAGAAGTTTCACTAGCATGAAGCATGGCAATAGGAGGGTCAACATCATGGGAGCAATCATTATCAAGAGAGTCCACTATTGGGACAAGAGAAGCACCATCACCTATGTTACCTTTGGAGCGTCGCTCATGTGTTGTAGGTGAGGTGTTGAAGATCGTCTCGTTGTCATCTTCATCTTGATGGAACCATGTGGGGGGTGCATCATCGTCCATCATGGCCATCGTCGTATCCATAGGAGGTATGGACTCATCAATGGTAGGCGTGTCATCATGTAGGAGACCTAGCACCAAAGGAGAAAACACACAATGAGTGGAGGGTAAGTCGTTAGAAATCATAGTGGCCTCACATGCCGTGTCAACTACCTCACTCTCTAAGTGTTGTGGCTCACTCACTCCCTCAAGGATGCTCTCACTCATATGGTTGGTGGAATCACTCAAATGGCGCTCCTCACATAGGATGTGTGGCATGCTCTCATGTGTGGGGCTAGTGGTGGTCACACTCATCCTCTCATAGGAAATGCTCTCAATGTCACGTATGGTGGAGTCACTCATGTCACTCATGGGGTGGTGGCTCTCCTCACATGGCACTTGGGGCATCTCGACATATGTGGGTGTCGGAGGGATGTAGGTGCAAATGTCTCCATGCTCAACTACTATCGTCGCCGTGGTTGAAGGGATAGTCCCATGCTCAACCTTCTTGTCATCGTCTTGTGGTTGGAGGCCCATATGATGTGGCACCTCATAGCTCGTCTCCATGACCGAAGGGAGTTTCCCATGCTCGGCCATCTTCCTTGAGGGGCTTCCGAAGATGGAAGTGTCACCCTCGCTCGTAGGTCGTCGCCTTGGACTTGATGAAGTCGATGTAGGCGTACTTGTTGGAAGTAGGCGAAGATGCCGTACGTCCAAAGGCGAAGATGCCGAAGTGGTTGATGTAGCCGTAGCGCCGTCTTGGTGGTGGTCGTCTCGCGGTCTTCTTTTGTGCTCTTGAAGCTTGGACTTGGCGTGAAGTAGGTCTTGTTGGGACTTGTGTATTTGCGCTTGTGGAGCATCTTCATGATGATGATGTCGTTGTCGTGCTTGAGCTCGTAGGAGATGTCGTTCGTCGTCGTCGTGCACATGATGCTTGGAGGTGACTTGCCCTTCATGGCGGTGATGATCATGAACGTGATGGTGATCGCCATGTAGATGTGGACGAGGACGATTTGCACTTGCATCTTTTTCGCGCTCCGAAGACTTGTGGCTTGACCGTCGTCGTCTTGAGGATGATGCAGGGGAAGAAGACTTGATCAAGCTCCTCCATCCTTGCATCCTGCTCCTCTTTATGTGCGGCAAGCTTCTTGTCGATGTAGTCCCTTTTCCTTGCTTCGGATTGATGAATGTCGATGGAGATGTTCTCGATGCGCTCTCGCAATCTTGATTGTGCGCCTTGCATTTGTCGTTGTAGATCGAAGATAGACGCTTTGGAGATGTAGTTGTTCACGCCGTCGTTGTTGTCGTAGACCGGAGAGGGAATGCCTTGCCTATCCATCACAAGACTCGAGCAAATATGAGTGGGAGAAAGAGAAGAACGTATACCAATGTACCTTTGACCAAAGTTGAAGATGAATCAAGTTCACTCAAATGTGGACAATGAAATAGCACTATTGGTACCAATCCTTGTCGGTTCTCACACCTACACAAGTAAAGCTTATAGTGGAGCTCGGTGAGGATAGTGGCACAAAAATTTAATGCAAAATGTTAGCAAGTCAATAATGTTGAAAAAGATTCACAAATTCGCAAGTGAAACAAATGGACCAATAGCAATGAATGGCACACGGAAACACACACACGGATAGATAAATGTGGTCGTGCAACCAAGGAATGAGCTCAAAATGTGGAATCCACCAAAACGCTCGTGTTGCACAACTCAAGAGAGACGCTAGCACGATTGCTCAATAGGCGGATACGACACTTGTGCACAACCTATAAGATGCAAAATGGATATTCTTCTATCCCAAGTATGCTATGTATGTATGGTTCCCGGTGTTTCTCTCAAGCGTGATATCATATGATGTAGATTTTGGTATGATGCTATGGCACTTGCTCACGAGGTCTTTGCTCTCTTTTTGCTTAAAAGCTTTATTTCTTTTTTTCTCTATGGCCACTTTTGTACAATGCACAAACCAAGTTAGCTATTGAGTATATGCGGGCACAAACTTGAGGCACAATGGATGATATGATACCAATATGATATGGTATGTATGCAATGGAAGGTATGGACCACTAATGTGCACAAGTAACGTTGCCGGCAATACTCAAATGGCTACTCTCGATAGGTAAGTGACGCAAAATGGGCTAGGGGTTAACAATGCAATTGCAAGGTAATATACAATGGTGTCGTCGAGGTTACTGTCCTTTGCGATGATGAGTGGCGGTGTTCTTGGTGTAGCCGCAACACCTTAGGAAACGGAAAAACCGCAAACTCAAAATCTCAAATGACAAATGTAAAATGGTGGTATACGAAAGCGGTGGTGGTGTTGCACTAGGCAATGCGGATGGAATGATGGGCTATACACGAGTCGGAGTTGAAGTTGCCGTCCCAAAGTAGCCGAAACACCTTAGGAGACACAAGCCACAACTCGAAAAAGCTCAAACAACAATTGGGTTAAGTTGGGGTTGTCGGAAGTGTATGGTGGGAAGGTTATGTGGAAGTGGTGGTGGTGGTGATTGATGAAGAAGCAACCGTCCCTAAGTAGCCGAAACACCTTAGGAGCCTCAAGTCACTACTCAAACAACCTCAAATGCTATGGGGAATAAAATGGGTTAGGTTGCGGAAGTCGGTGGAGGAAATGCGGATGATATGGTGGAGGGCCTGGGCAAAGATGCCAAAATTCCGAAAAGTTGATGGTGTCAAATGGTGTTGGTGGTATTTTTGTGGGAAGGGGGATGTCAATAGCTTCAAAATGAGCTAATGAACGTCAAAATCGGAGTTCGGATGAATTAGTTATGACCGAAACAAGATTTCAGCCGTGTCAGTTTCAGGGTTAACCGGACATCCGGGAGGAGGTCCGGATGATCCGGGCTTGGTCCGGATGATCCGGGAGGAAATCCGGATGATGTGGGTTCGTCAGCGCCGGTTCTGTTTTCTGGGTGCGCGATTTATCCGGACGTCCGGGGGGGTGTCAGCTGATCCGGGCTTGGTCCGGATGATCCGGGCAAGTCAATCCGCTCGGGATTTGCTTGTGGGGAAGAATTTTTGGGCGGAAATGGATGATTTTCGGGGCAAAATTTGAGGGATTTCGTGGATGGAAGGTGGGGAAACTTGGGGAGATGCTAGATCCACTTGAAACCAAGCAAATCCACGGATCAAAATCAACAAAACATCATCAAACCAACAAACCACAAAAAAAATTGGGGGCTATTTTTGGTGGGGATTTTCGGATTTAGGACGAAAACAACAAAATCAAGCTAGAAAAAGAGGGGTAGGGGCTCCAAAAACGTGATCAACGTGGCTCATGATACCATATGATGTAGGGTGGAACCCTAATTCATCGATCTTTCACGTTTGGAGGGGATCCTACGGAGGAAACACGATGAACACGGGGAAGCACGAGGGGAAACACGGGGAAAACGAGAGAGGAACACTCAACCAACAAGGAATCGATCACACAAGTGCTAGATCAACATACACACATGTGATCCACAAGATACATAGTCAACTAGGGTAAGGATACAAAGGAACCGTTCATCTCCCGGAGGAGGCCTTGAATCCACGAGGGGATCTTCCCGTAAAGGGGTCTTGTATCCGAGAGGATCTTCTCCGAAGAGGCCGCGGTCTCTCACGAGGAGGAGATCCGATAGATGAGCGTAGCTCTATCTCTAACATGAGCTAAACCAACGCTAACCCTCAAAATAGGGAGGGGGAGGTCTATTTATAGTGCTAAGCCACGAAGGGGTAAGTGAGGGGCGAAGGGGTACACGGGCCTCGGCCCAAGTCGTCGCGCAGGCAAGGCCGGATGATCCAGACGGGGTCCCGGATGATCCGGGCGTCGGGGTCCGGATGATCCGGACGGAGTCCCGGACGATCCGGCTTCGGCAGAAGCCTTCTGTTGTCTTCGGCGCAGTTACCCGGACGATCCGGACGGAGTCCTGGATGATCCGGCTGGGCCCGGATGATCCGGACGGCGGTCCGGTTGTCCGGCCTGGCTCCAGCAGCCGCTCCGTCTTCTTCTTCCTTCTCCTCTTCCATGCTTGGCCTCGATCCTTGGATTCTCCATGGTCATCTTGGTTGTACCTGAGTGTATGCAAGGTCCATGCATGAGGTAGTAGCCGTGTCTCACATGCGAAAAGTGACGGTTCGAAGAGGAGTGAATTCACCTTGTGTCCAATGGTGCATAGTCGAGGTCTCATCTTATGTATCCTTGGGGCTTGGAGAGTAGTCGGAGTGTACATGGGGATGACCGTGGGATGCTCCGCATCAAAGTCTTTTGTGATGAAGATACGAGCCCCGCTCTCATTGTCTCCAAGGTCTTGACACTTCAACATCAACAAGAAGAAGACCAACGATGCCATATCTTCCACACCAAGGCCGGCATCAATGGAAGATCCGTCAAGGTCATCATCGATGGAGGTAGTTGCCACAACTTGGCAAGCGAAGAACTATGCTCCAAGCTTCAATTGGACAAGAGGAAGCACCCGCACCCCTACAAGGTTCAATGGCTAAGCGACTCCGGCACTATACGAGTTGAGCATACGGTCCAAATATCCTTCAAAATTGGTGCATATGAAGACACTTTGGAGTGTGATGTGGTCCCAATGACCGTTTGCCACCTCCTTCTTGGTCGACCATGGCAATTCGACCGTGGCGTCCTCCACAATGGGCGTACCAACCACTATAGCTTCAAGATGAAAGGAAAAGAATATGTGCTACGACCCATGTCTCCTAGTCAAGTGATAGCCGACAAGTGATAGAGGCAAAGGTGTCCCGTCTTTCGATGAGATGGTGGATTTCGCTTTGGTGGAAGTCGACTTTGACGAACCGACTACGAACGTGCGAGGACGTCGCGCCTTAGCAATCGCTGAACCAACTCCGAGAGGTTATTGACTACGCCGGAGAAAGATCAACCTGACCACGAAGGTCTGTTTCCTGCGAGCAAACGAAGAACAAGCAAGAAACTGATATTGCAATCTGGATATTGCGAATATAAGATGAAAGCTTTATTGATCAAGGTATGGTTCTGTGACGCCTTTGTCTGGTCGTTGAACACAAACGAAGTACGCGAAGTTGCAGCTATGGCGAACTTTTAATCTAAACAAAACCCAAAGTCTAAACGACGCTCTAAGGGCTGTATATATGGGGGAAAAGGAGGGAATTTCGTGGCCCTTGAGGGTGGGGTCCGAAACCAACCCTAACTCTTGTTTCCCCACACATACGGACTCTAAAAATAGCCTATACTTAAGTATTTCGAAATTACATGGGCCTTGCCCAATAATAAGGTGACGCAACACCTAGAATAGCCTATGCACTCCTTATGGTGGCTTCAAAGTCCTGAAATCATCACTTGTAACTCCGTTCTTGATCCCCTTCCGCATGCCATCAACTCCATGCGTGTTCTTGCTCCAATGTTCATCCTACTCCAAGCTAGGCCCTTCATTTGTAAGCAAAACAAATGTATCCAATTTAGGCAGCATCATATTCTCATGAACATTAGAATCATTACCAAGAAACGAAAGTACAGTAATTTAATTGGTGTCTTGTGAGCTCTAGTAATTGGTCCCAGATATGTAACAGAGAGGGGCTGTGGGTGTAACAATGGTATTGATGTCCTCATCATCCTCCCTTCTTGAAATGAAGTCGTCCTCGACGGAAGCTCATCTTCCTCACCCAAATAAGGCTTCAAATCTGCAATGTTAAAAGTGGGACTAACCCCAAAATCTGCAGGTAGCTCAAGTTTATATGCATTATCATTTATTTTCTCTAACACCTTAAAATGACCATCAGCACGTGGCATTAGCTTTGATTTGCGCAAATTAGGAAATCTATCTTTACGCAAATGTAACCAAACAAGATCTTCAGGTGCAAACACAACATGTTTATATTTAGCATTCATACGCTCAATGTTTTCCTTAGTTAACTCATGCATTTTTAAAATCAATTCAGAGCGTTCTTTAGCATCAAAATTAACCTTCTCCGAAGATGGAAGAGGCAACAAATCAATAGGTGCACGAGGTAGGAAACCATACACAATTTCAAAAGGGCACATCTTAGTAGTAGAATGCAATGAACGATTATAAGCAAATTCAATATGAGGCAAGCATTCTTCCCATATTTTCTTATTATTCTTCAAAATAGCCCTAAGCATAGTAGACAATGTTCTATTGACTACTTCAGTTTGTCCATCAGTTTGGGGATGACAAGTAGTACTAAAAAGCAATTTAGTCCCCAACTTAGCCCATAAACATCTCCAAAAGTGGCCAAGAAATTTAGTATCACGGTCTGAAACAATAGTATTTGGCACACCATGCAAGCGAATAATTTCACGAAAGAACAAATCAACAACATTAACAGCATCATCGCTTTTATGACATGGTATAAAGTGTGCCATTTTCGAGAATCTATCCACGACAACAAATATGCTATCCCTCCCCTTCTTTGTTCGAGGTAAACCTAAAACAAAGTCCATAGATATATCCTCCCAAGGAACACTAGGCACAGGCAAAGGCATATATAAACCATGAGGATTGAGTCGTGACTTAGCTTTTTGACATGTAGTGCAGCGAGCAATAAAACGCTCAACATCCCGTCGCATCTTTGGCCAAAAGAAATGTGTAGCAACTACGTCCTCCATCTTCTTCACGCCAAAGTGTCCCATTAGTCCTACTCCATGCGCCTCCTGCAACAACAAAAGACGAACGGAGCTAGCTGGAATGCATAGCTTGTTAGCACGGAACACAAATCCATCATTAACGACAAATTTGTTCCATGTTCTTCATTCTTTACAATTCTGCAATACATCTTTAAAATCAGCATCATGCATATATTGATCTTTAATGGTCTCCAAACCAAATATTTTGAAGTCAAGTTGTGAAAGCATAGTATAGCGACGAGACAATGCATCAGCAATATCATTTTCTTTACCCTTCTTGTGTTTAATGACATAAGGGAAAGTCTCAATGAATTCAACCCAATTAGCATGTCTACGATTCAGTTTAGCTTGACTTTTAATATGTTTCAAAGATTCATGATCAGAATGTATAACAAATTCTTTGGGCCATAAATAATGTTGCCATGTTTCTAAAGTCCAAACAAGAGCATATAATTCTTTATCATAAGTAGAATAGTTCAAACTAGGCCCACTCAATTTTTCAGAAAAGTATGGAACAGGTTTGCCATCTTGTAATAACACACCTCCTAGTCCAATTCCACTAGCATCACATTCAAGCTCAAAAGTCTTATTAAAATCAGGAAGTTGGAGTAAAGGCGCATGTTTCAACTTATCTTTCAATACCGTGAAGGCTTCTTCCTGTGCAGTACCCCAAACAAAAGGCACATCCTTCTTTGTAAGCTCGTTGAGAGGTGCAACAATGGTGCTGAAATCTCTCAGAAAACGCCTATAGAATCCAGCGAGGCCAAGAAAACTCCTCACTTGTGTGACTGTTTTGGGCCGCGGCCAACTCTCAATAGCTTCAATCTTGGCTTTATCAACTTCAATTCCCTATGGAGTAACAACATAGCCAAGAAAAGACACTCGGTCGGTGCAAAAGGTGCACTTCCCAAGGTTACCAAACAAACGTGCATCACGTAGAGCAATAAAAACAGCATGTAAATGTTCCAAATGTTCCTCCAAAGATCTGCTATAAATCAATATGTCATCAAAGTAAACTACCACAAATCGTCCAATGAAAGCACGTAAAACTTCGTTCATTAATCTCATGAAAGTACTAGGTGCATTAGTTAACCCAAAAGGCATGACTAACCACTCATATAATCCAAACTTAGTTTTAAATGCTGTTTTCCTTTATCCCCCAATTTCATACGAATTTGATGGTATCCACTACGCAAATCAACTTTGGAGAATATTGTAGAGCCACTCAATTCATCAAGCATATCATCTAGCCTAGGAATAGGATGACGATAACGAATAGTAATATTATTAATGCCTCTACAATCAACACACATACGCGATGTACCATCCTTTTTCGCACTTTGGAATAATAGGAACAGCACAAGGACTAAGGGATTCGCGTATATAACCTTTGTCGAGAAGCTCTTGTACTTGACGATAATCTCCTTCGTCTCCTCCGGATTGGTAAGGTATGGCGACGGTTTTGGCGGTGAAGCACCGGAATTAAGTCAATCGATGCTCAATCCTCGAATAGGCGGTAATCCGGTGGCACGTCTTGTGGAAAGACGTCGTGAACTCCCGCAAAATGTTAGTGACAGCAGGAGGCGAAGAGGAAGGCACGTCCTCGAATGAAAATAATGCCTCTTTGCACACAAAAGCATAGCAAACAGATTTGCTAAAATCTAGCTCATCAATATCAGATTTAGTGGCAAGTAAACATGCACTTTTCAATTTAATTTCAGAAGCAACACTAGATGGTTTACTATTAGGCTTCATATCATGCTCAAATTCTTTTGCCACAATCTGATTTTCACTCTTATTTTTCTCCTGTTTTACTTTATTAGCTCTATTAATATCATCTTTCAAAATGGACTCAGGAGTCATAGGAAGCAAAGTAATATTTTTATCCTTATGAACAAGAGTATACTGATCGTTTCTACCATGGTGTACAGAATTTTTATCAAATTGCCATGGTCGACCAAGTAATAAGGAACATGCTTGCATAGGTACCACATCACAATCAACATAATCAGCATATGTAGCGATACTAAAATGCACACGAACAATGACGTGTTACCTTAACCTTGCCGCTGTTGTTGAACCATTGGATGTAGTAAGGATGTGGATGTGGTCTTGTGGTGAGAGATAGCTTCTCCACCATCTCCATGCTAGCCAAGTTGTTGCAGCTCCCTCCGTCTATGATGACGCGCATGTAACGCTCCTTCACAACTCCTTGGTATGGAACAAATTGTGCCTCTGATTTTGCTCAGCTTGTGTGACCTGCACACTCAAAACACGTTGAGCAACTAAACATTCATACCGTCAAAGATCTTCAGAGCCATGTATTGCGTCTCATGATCAAAATCATCTCCACCGTGTTCTTCACGTGTAATAAGAGCCAACGTATCCTCATCATAGTCACTAGCGGACTCATACCCACCATCCTCGTGAGCAATCATCACACGCTGAGATTTGCATTCTCTCGCATAATGACCTCTTCCCTTACAACGACGACAAATAATATCACCGGTGTGCCCAGTTGATGCCATGGAAGAAGAAGAGCTCGTAGGCCCGCAGTGCGCTCTTGGCGAGATAGTGGAGGTTGTGCCTGCTTTCTTGTATCACGGCCGGAGGTAGCAGCTGATGGAGGTGCTGGTGTAGTGGAAGTAGAGGATGCACACGGTGTCCATGATGAAAGTCGACCTGCAGAAAAGTTAGTACGCGCCAACGCTTGTCGATCCTGCACTTCACGTTCAGCTTTACAAGCAAGATGGAATAAACGAGTGATATTAGTATACTCCTTATACTCTAGAATGGTCTGAATCTCTCTATTTAATCCACCTATAAAACGTGCAAGCATAGCTTCATTCTCCTCAACAATACCACATCTAATCATGCCGGTTTGTAATTCCCGATAATATTCTTCTACAGAATTTTTCCTTGTCTTAAACGCTGCAATTTTTGAAGCAATTCACGTTGATAATATGGTGGAACCCAACGAGTACGCATAGCAGTTTTCAAAGTAGCCCAAGTAGCGGAATAGGATATAATCTACAATGTTCGCACCACCATACACATGCAAAACTAGTGAAAGCACAATCAGCAAGAAGAACCCGTCTCTCCTCGGGATATTGTAAACATGTAAAACGTTGTTCAGTTTCTAACTCCCAAGTAAGATATATATCGAGAACATATCTACCCTCAAATGGTGGAATATTCAATTTCAGTTTAGGAATATGGACATCATCTCGCACTGAGGTGGTGGTGCAGCCCTACCATTACGAATATATACCGAGGTCGACCTGCTGGTGGTGGTGCCGGTGGCTGCACGTAGTTCTGATTTTGATCAACCTCATCCTCATAATCGCCCATACTCATCATCCTCCTCGGTACTAGCAGAGAAGTAGCAGGAGCCAAAGAAGCACCAACAGCAGTGGCAATGCACCAGAATTTTGTCCTGGCTCAATAGGAACACGCCGAGCTCGTCCATACCGATTCGGAAGGGCGTAGTTGTTGTTGTTGAAGAGGTGCGATAGGTGCAGCCGGCGGTGGTTGTGGAAAACGCAGAGCAATTCATTAAACTTGCTATCAAGCTTTGTTTCAAACGCCTTCCCAATGCCATCTATCTTCTCCATGGCCTCGTCAAATCTGTTTAGCACATCTTGCACCTGTCCACTCATCATTTGCTGAAATTTATCATGTAGCTGTTTGTTCGTCATGTTCTCCCAATCAGTCTCATCGGCTTGTGATCCTACCATGGTTAGCAGCAAATAGAAACACACAAGAATATGATCCTACAGACTACTAAGAAGTGGTGGTGGTGTATCACAAACCCGTCAAGCAAATCTCAAATTCTTACCAGCCTTACCCAAAGAAGCGGTGGTGATCGGCAACCGTTGTTGTCAAAACTCTCAAAGCTTGGATATAGCGATTACTGGGAGAATCAAATGCACGACGTAGATGTATGTGGAGCTGGGAAGGCTTATAATATGGTAGCAAAAAGGTCAGAATAATCAATTCAGAGATGCAAAGTTGAATAAGCGCTCAACGACGCAGATTGTGTTTGGTCCTAGGCTAGACCGTGCTAGAGACACGAGCCTAGAACACTAACAAAATCACGGCGCTGCACGTAAACAAGGGAAAATCACACTTTGGAATTTTTTTTCGCTCCTCTTTTTTTTTTGCGCTGCTCTTTTTTTTTGCGCTGCTCTTTTTTTTTGCGCTGCTCTTTTTTTTTGCGAAAAATTACTATAATGGCGAGTGTCTCAAAACTCTTCCCAGGTCAAACTGACAGGATGGCACGAAATTTTTTCGACCAAATTTTTTTTTTCGACTGCCTGGACCCAAAAACTTGAAACGGGTCAACAAAACTTTCTATAATGGCGACTGTCTCAATACGCTTAGAAACACCTAAACATAGGATAGCCAGAATTTTTTTTTGTCCAGTGCGTTTTTGGAAAATTTTGGGCCTAAACGAAGGGTGGTTTCCGGACTTTTTTTTTGGAAACCAACCTCTTCTATGGACGGCAAAAGATTGGTGGAATCCGAAACCTACTCAGACAAGGAAACACGAATCGGAAATTAGATGGATCCCGAAAACAAACCTAATATGCAAGGAACTCGGATTGGTGGTGGATATATGGTGGTAGATGGCAGCGGTGGTGATATATGGCAGCGGTGGTGGTATATGGATACGGATTCGAAGCGGTGGCGGATAAGCGGTGGTGATATATGGATACGGATTCGAAGCGGTGGCGGATAAGCGGTGGTGGTAGATGGCAGGGCGATGATGATTGTGCGGCGGCGGCGTGACAACTTATGACCAGAACTCGAAACTCTAAAAGACTAGACTCTAAGACCAGCAACTAGACACGACGATGCAACCGCAAATTCAACAACGCAAATACAGAAAAGATTATGCAAAGGCTCGGACTGGTTCGGATAGGATGACCTAACCCTAATTTTTTTTCGTGGCTTTTTCGTGGACTATAGGTATGAAGAACAGACTCGATCTAAACTACGAAAAACTTCAAAATCTCACCGAGCAACCTGGAAATCTGATACCACTTGATAGAGGCAAAGGTGTCCCGTCTTTCGATGAGATGGTGGATTTCGTTTTGGTGGAAGTCGACTTTGACGATCCGACTACGAATGTGCGAGGACGTCGCGCCTTAGCAATCGCTAAACCAACTCCGAGAGGTTATTGACCACGCCGGAGCACGATCAACCTGACCACGAGGGTCTGTTTCCTGCGAGCAAACGAAGAACAAGCAAGAAACTGAGATTGCAATCTGGATATTGCGAATATAAGATGAAAGCTTTGTTGATCAAGGTGGGGTTCTGTGACGCCTTTGTCTGGTCGTTGAACACAAACAAAGTACACGAAGTTGCAGCTATGGCGAACTTTTAATCTAAACAAAACCCAAAGTCTAAACGATGCCCTAAGTAGCTGGAACAGGATATAATCTACAATGTTCAGACCACCAAACACATGCAAAGCTAGTGAAAGCACAAACAGCAGCAGGAACACGTCTCTCCTCAGGATATTGTAAACATGTAAATCGTTGTTCAGTTTCTAACTCCCAAGTAAGATATATATCAGGAACATATCTACCCTCAAATGGTGGAATATTCAATTTCAGTTTAGGGAGATGGTCATGATCTCGTACCTGAGGGGGAGCCCTAACATTGCCATTATTTGCATGTGGACGACCTGGTGGTTGTGGTGCTGGTGGTTGCACGTAGTTCTGATGTTGATCAACCTCATCCTCGTAATCTCCCACATAATCATCCTCCCCCACATCAGCAGCAGGAGCCACGAAGTATCAACAGCAGCACCAGCAGCTTGGCCAGCTGAAGAGGGACACGGGTCGCTCGGCGGAGGGTTGCTTCAGCGATGTGGAGGTAGTCGTTGTGTTGTTGTAGAGGTGCGTTAGGTGCAACCGTGGTGGTGGTGGTAGACGCTTGAGCAATTCATTAAACTCGTTATCGAGCTTTGTTTGAACGCCTTCTCAATGCCATCTATCTTCTCCATGGCCTCATCAAATCTGTTTATCACATCTTGCACCTGTCCACTCATCATTTGCTGAAACTTATCATGAAGCTCCTTGTTAAATCACGTTCTCCCAGTCGGTCTAAATCGGCTTGTGATCCTGCCATGGTTAGAAGCAATAGAAACACACAAGAATATGATCCTCTGAGACTACTAGGAAGTGGTGGTGGTGGTGTGGTGGGCAGTCACAAATCCGTCAAGCAAATCTCAAATTCTTACCAGCTTACCCAAAGAAGGCGGTGATCGGCAACCGTTGTAGTCAAAACTCTCAAAGCTTGGCTATAGCGATTACCGGGGAGAATCAAATGCACGACGAGATGTATGTGGAGCTGGGAAGGCTTATAATATGGTAGCAAAAAAGGTCAGCAATAATCAATTCAGAGATGCAAAGTTGAATAAACGCTCAACGACGGTACTGTGCTGGTCCTAGGCTAGACCGTGCTAGAGATGCGAGCCTAGAACACTAACAAAATCACGGCGCTGCACGTAAACAAGGGAAAAGCACACTCTGGAATTTTTTTTTTGCTCTTTTTTTTGCGCTGCTTTTTTTTGCGCTGCTATTTTTTTTGAAAAATCACTATAATGGCGAGTGTCTCAAAACTCTTCCCAAGTCAAACTGACAGGATGGGCACAAAATTTTTTCGACCAATTTTTTTTTCGACTGCCCGGACCCAAAAACTGGAAACGGGTCAAAAAAAACTTTCTATAACGGCGACTAGCTCAATACGCTTAGAAACACCTAAAAATAGGATAGCCAGAATTTTTTTCGTCCAGTGCGTTTTTGGAAAATTTTGGGCCTAAACGAAGGGTGGTTTCCGGACTCTTTTTTTTTTGGAAACCAACCTCTTCTACGGACGGCAAAAGATTGCTGGAATCCGAAACCTACTCAGACAAGGAAACACGAATCGGAAAACTAGATCGATCCTGAAAACAAACCTAATATGCAAGGAACTCGGATTGTTGGTGATATATGGCAGCGGTGGTGGTATATGGATACGGATTCAAAGCGGTGGCGGATAAGCGGTGGTGGTATACGGATACGGATTCGAAGGGGTGGCGGAGAAGTGGTGATGGTAGATGGCAGAGCGATGATGATGGTGCGGCGGCGGCGTGACAACTTATGACCAGAACTCGAAACTCTAAAAGACTAGACTCTAAGACCAACAACTAGACACGACGATGCAACCGCAAATTCAACAACGCAAATACAGAAAAGATTATGCAAAGGCTCAGATTGGTTCGGATATGATGAACTAACCCTAATTTTTTTGTGTGGCTTTTTCGTGGACTGTAGGTATGAAGAACAGACTCGATCTAAACTATGAAAAACTGTAAAATCTCACCGAGCAACCTGGAAATCTGATACCACTTGATAGAGGCAAAGGTGTCCCGTCTTTCGATGAGATGGTGGATTTCGCTTTGGTGGAAGTTGACTTTGACGAACCGACTACGAACGTGCGAGGACGTCGCGCCTTAGCAATCGCTAAACCAACTCCAAGAGGTTATTGACCACGCCGGAGCACGATCAACCTGACCACGAGGGTCTGTTTCCTGCGAGCAAACGAAGAACAAGCAAGAAACTGAGATTGCAATCTGGATATTGCGAATATAAGATGAAAGCTTTATTGATCAAGGTGGGGTTCTATGACGCCTTTGTCTGGTCGTTGAACACAAACGAAGTACGCGAAGTTGCAGCTATGGCGAACTTTTAATCTAAACAAAACCCAAAGTCTAAACGACGCCCTAAGGGCTGTATATATGGGGGGAAAAGCAGGGAATTTCATGTCCCTTGAGGGTGGGGTCCGAAACCAACCCTAACTCTTGTTTCCCCACACATACGGACTCTGAAAATAGCCTATACTTAAGTATTTCGAAATTACATGGGCCTGGCCCAATAATAAGGTGACGCATCACCTAGGATAGCCTATGGACGAATATTATGAAGTGGCATCTTGTATATTTCGTCCAGGGCTTCATGCACTCCTTACGGTGGCTTCAAAGTCCTGAAATCATCACTTGTAACTCCGTTCTTGATACCCTTGCACATGCCATCAACTCCATGCGTGTTCTTGCTCCAATGTTCATCCTTCTCCAAGCTAGGCCCTTCATTTGTAAGCAAAACAAATGTATCCAATTTAGGCAGCATCATTTTCTCATGAACATTAGAATCATTACCAAGAAACGAAAGTACCTGGTAATTTAATTGGCGTGCGCGAGCTCTAGTAATTGGTCCCGTATATGTAACAGTAGGGGCTGTGGGTGTAACTGATAGAGGCAAAGGTGTCCCGTCTTTCGATGAGATGGTGGATTTCGCTTTGGTGGAAGTCGACTTTGACGATCCGACTACGAACGTGCGAGGACGTCGCGCCTTAGCAATCGCTAAACCAACTCCGAGAGGTTATTGACCATGCCGGAGCACGATCAACCTGACCACGAGGGTCTATTTCCTGCGAGCAAACGAAGAACAAGCAAGAAACTGAGATTGCAATCTGGATATTGCGAATATAAGATGAAAGCTTTATTGATCAAGGTGGGGTTCTGATGTAGGGTGGAACCCTAATTCGTCGTTCTTTCACGTTTGGAGGGGATCCTACGGAGGGAACACGAAGAACGCGCGGAAGAACGAGAGGAAATCACGGGGAAGAACGAGAGAGACACTCAACCGACAAGAGATCAATCACACAAGGTCTAGATCATCGAAGCACGAGTGATACATGGTCCAAAATCAAGTAAGGAAGGATACAAAGGTAGCCGTTCTTCTCCCGGAGGAGGTCTTGAATCCACGAGGGGATCTTCCCTTATAGGGGTCTTGAATCCGATGGATCTTCTCCTAGACGGAGGTCCTGATCTCCGTGGAGAAGTACCAGTGGATGAGCAAAGGCTCTCACACACAAATATGAGCTAATCCAATGCTAAGTCTCAAAGTGAGGAGAGGGGTCCTATATAGAGTCCAGGCGAAGGGGTACATGGGCTCAGCCTAACACGCTGCTGCCAAGGGCTGGCCGACGATCCGGACGAGGGTCCGGATGATCCGGCTAGTCCGGATGATCCGGTGGGGCCCGGATGGTCCGGTGCTCTCTGAGACGGCGCAGGCCGGACGTCCGGCTGGTGGTCCGGATGTCCGGCGGATCCGGATGATCCGGGCCGGGTCCGGATGATCCGGCCAGCGTGGAGGTTCTGTTGCCTTGATCGATTTAGCGGATCGTCCGGACCGGGTCCGGATCATCCGGTTCTGTCGGATCGTCCGGACCTCCGTCCGGATCGCCCAGCCTCCTGGTCTGGTTGCTTTCTCCTCTCCGTCTTCACAGATGTCTTCCGCTTCGATTCTCCTTGCTTCCTAGCCTCTTCATGGTCGACTCCTTGGTGCCTGAGTATGCATAGAGTTTCCGTTTGAGGTAGTAACCATGTCTCATGTGAATCGAAGGAGAGTTGTGAGAGGAGTGATGTCACCTCGGTTTCAAGAGCTCTTGCACGTGCTCGAGTCATCGGTCCTTGTGGTGTTGTAGGTGTTGATGTAGTGTCCGTGGGGATGGTGGAAGGATGCTCCGCATCAGGTTCTGTGACGCCTTTGTCTGGTCGTTGAACACAAACGAAGTACGCGAAGTTGCAGCTATGGCGAACTTTTAATCTAAACAAAACCCAAAGTCTAAACGGTGCCCTAAGGGCTGTATATATGGAGGAAGAGGGGTGAATTTCGTGGCCCTTGGTGGAGGGGTCCGAAACTAACCCTATCTCTTGTTTCCCCACACATACGGACTCTAAAAATAGCCTATACTTATGTATTTCGAAATTACACGGGCCTGGCCCAATAATAAGGTGACGCAGCACCTAGAATAGCCTCTGGACGAAATTTATGAAGTGGCATCTTGTATATTTCGTCCAAGGCTTCATGCACTCATTATGGTGGCTTCAAAGTCCTGAAATCATCACTTGTAACTCCGTTCTTATTCCCCTTGCGCATGCCATCATCTCCATGCTTGCTCTTGCTCCAATGTTCATCCTTCTCCAAGCTAGGCCCTTCATTTGTAAGCAAAACAAATGTATCCAATTTAGGCAGCATCATATTCTCATGAACATTAGAATCATTACCAAGAAACGAAAGTACCTGGTAATTTAGTTGGCATGCGCGAGCTCTAGTAATTGGTCCAATATGTATAGCAGTAGGGGCTGTGGGTGTAACAATGGTATTGATGTCCTCATCACACCATAGAGAGAAGAGTGAGAAAGTGAGCCACCAAACCATGAGTGAGAGCAACAAGCCACACTTGAGCGCCTCTTCGCCAAGAGAGAAAAACCTCATACTATTTGCCACAAAAAGTGAGATGAGAGAAGTGTGTGAGAACCCATCAAGTGTGATGCACTTTGTCCTTGTGTGCAAGGATGGCGAACCGAAAACTGACACCACTCACGAGCTACCTTTGGTGTTTCAATCTGTTTTGCAGGAATTTCAGGATGTTTTCCCCGATGAGCTACCTCAGCATCGAATCGACCTCATCCCCGGAGCGCCACTTCCAAACAAAGCTCCATACCGTGTCAATCCCGAAGAAACCAAGGAGATTCAACGGCAAGTACAACAACTAATCGACAACGGTCATGTACGTGAAAGCTTAAGCCCTTGTGCAGTTCCCGTTATACTTGTGCCTAAGCCCGATGGAAGTTTCCACTTGTGTTCCGATTGTAGACCTATAAATGCTATCACCGTTTGCTATAGGCATCCCATTCCTCGCTTAGATGATATGCTTGATGAACTTAGTGGAGCCAACTTTTTCTCAAAAATTGAACTTAAAAGTGGCTATTATCATATCCACATACAAGAAGGTGATGAATGGAAAACTGCTTTCAAAACAAAATTTGGCTTATATGAATGGTTAGTCATGCCTATGGGTTTATCGGAGGCTCCCGGTACTTCTGTGCTTCGCATGCATCATGTACTTCGACCCTACATTGGAGTCTTTGTTGTGGTTTACTTCGATGATATTCTTGTCTTTAGCAAAACCATGAAAGAGCATCTTGATCATGTTAAGCTTGTTTTGCAAACACTTCGCAAGGAAAGTCTTTATGCCAACATGAAAAAGTGCACATTTGGTGTTGACAAAGTGGTTTTCTTGGGTTTCCTTGTCTCTTCCAAGGGTGTCCATGTTGATGAAACTAAAATTGAAGCAATTAAAACTTGGCCCCAACCCACCAATTAGCAACAAGTGCGAAGTTTCCTTGGTCTTGCAGGTTTTTATCGTCGCTTTGTGAAAAACTTTAGCACTATCGCAGCCCCTTTGCATGCTTTGAGTAAGAAAAATGCTCCTTTTGTTTGGGGAACTTTGCAACAACCACTTTTGAGGAGCTCAAGTCCTTGCTTACTCATGCTCCGATTCTTGCTTTGCCCAACTTTGACAAAACTTTTGAGGTTCATTGTGATGCAAGTGGTACCGGAATTGGCGGAGTTTTGATGCAAGAAAAACGAGCAATTGCATATTTTAGTGAAAAACTCTCCGGTGCTCAATTTAACTATCCCATCTATGACAAAGAATTGTATGCTTTAGTGCGTGCCCTACATGTTTGGGAACATTATCTTAGACCTCATGAGTTTGTCATACACACCGATCATGAAACGGTAAAGTACTTAAAAGGTCAAACTAAATTGAACAAGCGTCATGCCAAATGGAGTGAATTTATTGAATCTTTCGCATATGTGATCAAGTACATTAAGGGTAAGGAAAATGTAGTTGCCGATGCACTTTCACGTATATGCACACTTGTCACCCAACTTGAGTTGAATGTTATTGGCTTTGAGCACATAAAAAACTTGTATGCTAGTGATCCATTTTTTGCAACTCATTATGCTAAATGTTTGATGCATACATCTTGGGAACAATACTACATCAAAGATGGTTATCTTATGATAGCTAACAAACTATGCATTCCCGAGTCTTCTCTTCGTTTGCTACTTTTGCAAGAGGCTCATGGAGGCGGACTCATGGGACTTTTTTGACGCGACAAGACTTTCGCCACGCTCTCCAAGAACTACTTTTGGCCCAAGATGTTCCATGACGTCTCATGCTTCACTACTCGATGCTCTACATGACGCAAAGCTAAGTCAAAAGCTCAATCTCATGGTCTTTACATGCCTCTTCCTATTCCTTATCAACCTTGGGAAGACATTAGCATGGATTTTGTACTTGGTTTGCCTAGAACTCAAAATGGAAAAGATTCCGTGTTTGTTGTTGTGGACCGATTTTCTAAGATGGCACATTTCATTCCTTGCAACAAGGTAGACGATGCTTCACATATTGCAAATCTCTTTTGTAGGGAAATCTTGCGCCTCCATGGAGTACCAAAGACAATCGTCTCCGACCGCGACGTCAAGTTCTTGAGTTACTTTTGGAAGACTCTATGCGCCAAGCTCGGAATCAAGATCTTGTTCTCATCCGCATACCATCCTCAAACCGACGGCGTAACGGAGGTGGCGAACCGGACACTATCCACTCTACTTCACGTGTTGATCAAGAAGAACATCAAGGAGTGGGAGGCGTGTCTACCCATCGCCGAGTACGCCTACAACCGCGCAAGACATTCGACTACCGGCAAGTCCCCCTTCGAGGTCATCTACGGCTTCAACCCGTTGTCCCCATTGGACATTCTACCTCTACCTCTACAAGAGCGCACCAACATGGATGCGAATGAACGAGCAAGCTACATCAAGAAGATGCATGAAGATACAAGAAACATCATCGAATGCCAAGTACATCGACTAGCAACCAAGCTCAACGTCAAGAAACAACCCATGATCTTCAACATAGGTGGTCTCGTGTGGCTACACCTTCGCAAGGACCGCTTCCCCAATGAATGCAAGTCCAAACTACTACCTCGAGCCGATGGACCATTCAAGGTGCTAGCACGCTACAACGAAAACGCCTACAAGATTGAACTCCCACGAGACAAGTACAACGTGAGCGACATCTTCAACGTCAAAGACCTCTCGCCTTTCCATGGTGATGAAGATCTTGATCCGAGGTCGGATCCTTTCGAAGGGAGGGGTGATGATGCAGAGCATCCTTCCATCATCCCCATGGACTCTACATCAACACATCCAACACCACAAGGACCCATGACAAGACCTAGAGCACGTGCTTTGGAAACCGAGGTGAACTCCTTCCTACTAGACTTGCATGTGGACACAAATGGAACATGTATACTACCTCACCAAAATGTGCTATGCCTCCTTAGGTATGAAGAGGAACATCACCAAGAAGCTCAGGAGCATCACGAAGTAGATGGAGAACCACCCCAAGGCCACGTGGACCAAGAACAAGGACAACAGCAGCAGCACAGGTGATGTAGGGTGGAACCCTATTTCGTCGATCTTTCACGTTTGGAGGGAATCCTACGGGGGAAACACGAAGAACACGCGGAAGCACGAGGGGAAACACGGGGAAAACGAGAGGAAATCACTCAACCAACAAGGAATTGATCACACAAGTGCTAGATCAACATACACACATGAGATCCACAAGATACATAGTCAACTAGGGTAAGGATACGACGGAACCGTTCATCTCCAAGAGGAGGCCTTGATGTTCTTCCCTAGATAGGGGTCTTGAATCCGCAAGGGGATCTTCTCCGAAGGAGGTCCTGATCTCCGAGGAGAAGTAACCGAGTGGATGAGCAAAGGCTCTCACACAAATATGAGCTAATCCAATGCTAAGTCTCAAAGTGAGGAAAGGGGGTCCTATATATAGAGTCCGGGGCGAAGGGGTACATGGGCTCAGCCCAACAAGCGCGCGTAGGCGCTGGCCGGATGATTTGGATGAGGGTCCGGATGATCCGGGCCGGTCCGGATGATCCGGGTGGAGGCCTGGATGAGCCGGATGGTCGGCTGGTGGTCGCGCAGGGCCGGACGTCCGGCTGGAGGTCCGGATGTCCGGGCCAGGTCCGGATGATCCGGGACGGGGTCCGGATGATCCGGCTTCAGCGTGGAGGTTCTGTTGGCTTCGGGTGATTTAGCCGGATCGTCCGGGCTGGGGTCCGGATCGTCCGGGCTCTGTCCGGATCGTCCGCCGCCGTCCGGATCGTCCGGCCACCCTGGTCCTTGGTGCTTTTTCATCTCCGTCTTCTCGCATGTCTTCCGCTTCCGGTTCTCCTTGCCTCCTTGCTCCTTCATGGTCGACTCCTTGGTACCTGAGTATGCATAGGGTTTCCGTTTGAGGTAGTAACCATGTCTCATGTGAATCGAAGGCGAGTTGTGAGAGGAGTGATGTCACCTCGGTTTCAAGAGCTCTTGCACGTGCTTGAGTCATCGGTCCTTGTGGTGTTGTAGGTGTTGATGTAGAGTCCATGGGGATGATGGAAGGATGCTCCGCATCATATCCCCTCCCTTCAAAAGGATCCGACCTCGGATCTAGATCTTCATCACCATGGAAAGGCGAGAGGTCTTTGACGTTGAAGGTGTGATGAGGACATCAATACCATTGTTACAACCACAGCCCCTACTGTTACATATACGGGACCAATTACTAGAGCTCGCGCACGCCAATTAAATTACCAGGTACTTTCGTTTCTTGGTAATGATTCTAATGTTCATGAGAATATGATGCTGCCTAAATTGGATACATTTGTTTTGCTTACAAATGAAGGGCCTAGCTTGGAGAAGGATGAACATTGGAGCAAGAACACGCATGGAGTTGATGGCATGCTCAAGGGGATCAAGAACGGAGTTACAAGTGATGATTTCAGGACTTTGAAGCCACCATAAGGAGTGCATGAAGCCTTGGACGAAATATACAAGATGCCACTTCATAATATTCGTCCATAGGCTATTCTAGGTGCTGCGTCACCTTATTATTGGGCCAGGCCCATGTAATTTCGAAGTACTTAAGTATAGGCTATTTTTAGAGTCCGTATGTGTGGGGAAACAAGAGTTAGGTTTGGTTTCGGACCCCACCCTCAAGGGCCACGAAATTCCCTCCTTTTCCCCCATATATACCGCCCTTAGGGCGTCGTTTAGACTTCGGGTTTTGTTTAGATTAAAAGTTCGCCATAGCTGCAACTTCGTGTACTTCGTTTGTGTTCAACGACCAGACAAAGGCATCACAGAACCCCACCTTGATCAATAAAGCTTTCATCTTATATTCGCAATATCCAGATTGCAATCTCAGTTTCTTGCTTGTTCTTCGTTTGCTCGCAGGAAATGAGACCTTCGTGGTCGAGTTGATCGTGCTCGGCGTGGTCAATAACCTCTCGGAGTTGGTTTAGCGATTGCTAAGGCGCGACGCCCTCGCACGCTCGTAGTCGGATCGTCAAAGTCGACTTCCACCAAAGCGAAATCCACCATCTCATCGAAAGACGGACACCTTTGCCTCTATCAAGTGGTATCAGATTTCCGTGTTGCTCGGTGAGATTTTACAGCTTTTCATAGTTTAGATCGAGTCTGTTCTTCATACCTATAGTCCACGAAAAAGCGAAAAAAAATTTGGGTTAGTTCATCCCATCCGAACCAATCTGAGCCTTTGCATAATCTTTTCTCAGATTTGCTTTGTTGAATTTGCGGTTGCATCGCCGTGTCAAGTTGCTGGTCTTAGCGTCTAGTCTTTTAGGGTTTCGAGTTCATTCACAAAGTTGTCACGCTGCGCTGCCATATATCACCACCGCATCATCACCGCTAATCCGAATCCATATACGCCACCACATATCCGCCGCCATCACGCCAATCCGAGTTCACCGCAACATATATCCGCCACCGTCCGAAGTTCCACCAGATTCATCTCCGCCACCATCCGAAGTTCCACCAGATTCATCTCCGCCACCATCCGAGTTCCACCAGATTCATCTCCGCCACCAGTCCTAGTCCGAGTCTAGTAATTGTTGCATTGTTCTCGATTTCCAGATCACGCGATACTCCGAGTCGTGATGAGAAGGACTCCAACTTCCGAGCCATCCGCAGAAGAAAAATAGTTCCAGCTTCAAAAAAAAACTAAGTCCGGAAAATTCGCTAGGCAGTTTTAGACCATTTGTAGACTTTTTTCGAAAAATTGTTGCGAGCAACAAAAAAAAAGAGGAAAAAAGTGCAAAAAAAGTGAAAAAAAAGAAAAAAAAAATTCAGTGTGTGCTCCTCCCTTGTTTACGTGCGGCGCCGTGATTTTGTTAGTGTTCTAGGCTCGCGTCTCTAGCACGGTCTAGCCTAGGACCAACCTTTATCTAAATCGTTGAGCGCTTATTCAACTTTGCATCTCTGAATTGATTATTGTCGACCCTTTTGCTACCATATTATAAGCCTTCCCAGCTCCACATACATCTACGTCGTGCGCTTGACTCTCCCTAGCAATCGCTCTATCCAAGCTTTTGAGAGTTTTGATTACAACGGTTGTTGATCACCGCTCTTCTTTGGGTAAGAACCGGTAAGAATTTGAGATTTGCTTGACGGAGTTGTGACACCCACCACCACCTCTTGTTAGTAGTCTGTAGGATCATATTCTTGTGTGTTTCTATTGCTGCTAACCATGGAAGGATCACAAGTCGATTTAGACCGACCGGAGAACTCGACGAACAAACAACTACATGATAAATTTCAGCAAATGATGAGTGGACAGGTGCAAGATGTGCTGAACAGATTTGATGAGGCCATGGAGAAGACGTTTCAAACAAAGCTTGATAGCAAGTTTGATGAATTGCTCGCGCGTTTTCCACAACCACCGCCGGCTGCACCTATCGCACCTCTGCAACGACAACAACTACGCCCCCTTCCGAATCAGTATGGACGAGCTCAGCGTGTTCCTATTGAGCCAGGACAAAATTTTGGTGCCGCCTCTCTCGCTGTTGGTGCTTCTTTGGCTCCTGCTACTCGCTGCTGCTGGTACCGAGGAGGATGATGAGTATGTGGGTGATTACGAGGATGAGGTTGATCAACATCAGACTACGTGCAACCACCAGCACCACAACCACCAGTCGCCCACATGCAAATAATGGCAATGTTAGGGCTCCCCTCAGTACGAGATCATGACCATCTCCCTAAACTGAAATTGAATATTCCACCATTTGAGGGTAGATATGTTCCTGATATATATCTTACATGGGAGTTAGAAACTGAACAACGATTTACATGTTTACAATATCCTAAGGAGAGACGTGTTCCTGCTGCTGTTTGTGCTTTCACTAGCTTTGCATGTGTTTGGTGGTCTGAACATTGTAGATTATATCCTGTTCCAGCTACTTGGGCTGCTTTGAAAACTGCTATGCGTACTCGTTGGGTTCCACCATACTATCAACGTGAATTACTTCAAAAATTGCAGCGCTTAAGACAAGGAAAAAATTCTGTAGAAGAATATAATCAGGAATTACAAACTAGCTTGATTAGATGTGGTATTGTTGAGGAGAATGAAGCTATGCTTGCACGTTTTTTGGGTGGATTAAATAGAGAGATTCAGACCATTCTAGACTATAAGGATTATAATAATATCACTCGCTTATTCCATCTTGCTTGTAAAGCTGAACGTGAAGTGCAGGATCGACAGCATTGGCGCCGCACTAACTTTTCTCGCAGTCGACCTTCATCATGGACACCACGTGCATCATCTACTTCCACCGCACCATCACCTCCTTCAAAGCCACCTCCAACCGTGATACAAGAAAGCAGGCACAACCACCACTATCTCGCCAAGAGCACACCCGCCGGCCTGCACAGAGTTCTTCTTCTTCCATGGCGTCAACAGGGCACACAAGTGATATTATTTGTCGTCGTTGTAAGGGAAGAGGACATTTTATGAGAGAATGCAAATCTCAGCGTGTGATGATTGCTCTTGAGGATGGTGGGTATGAGTCGCTAGTGACTATGATGAGGAGACTTTGGCTCTTATTACACATGAGGAACACGGTGGAGATGATTCTGATCATGAGACACAATACATGGCTGTCAAGATGCCGACAGTATGAATGTTTAGTTGCTCAACGTGTTTTGAGTGTGCAGTTACACAAGCTGAGCAAAATCAGAGGCATAATTTGTTCCATACAAAGGAGTTGTGTAGGAACGTTCTATTCAAGGCCATCATAGATGGAGGGAGCTGCAACAACTTGGCTAGCATGGAGATGGTGGAGAAGCTATCTCTCACCACAAGACCACATCCACATCCTTACTACATCCAATGGTTCAACAACAGCGGCAAGGTTAAGGTAACACGTCTTTGCTCGTGTGCATTTTAGTATCTCTACATATGCTGATTATGTTGATTGTGATGTGGTACCTATGCAAGCATGTTCCTTATTACTTGGTCGACCATGGCAATTTGATAAAAATTCAGACACCATGGTAGAAACAATCAGATACTCTTGTTCATAGGGATAAAAATATTACTTTGCTTCCTATGACTCTGATTCCATTTTGAAAGATGATATTAATAGAGCTAATAAAGCAAAACAGGAGAAAAATAAGAGCGAAAATCAGATTGTGGCAAAAGAATTTGAGCAACAAATGAAGCCTAATAATAAACCATCTAGTGTTGCTTCGAAATTAAATTGAAAAGTGCATGTTTACTTGCCACCAAATCTGATATTGATGAGCTAGATTTTAGCAAATCTGTTTGCTATGCTTTTGTGTGCAAAGAGGCATTATTTTCATTCGAGGACGTGCCTTCCTCTTTGCCTCCTGCTGTCACTAACATTTTGCAGAGTTCGCTGACGCCTTTCCACAAGACGTGCCACCGGGATTACCACCTATTCGAGGGATTGAGCATCAAATTGACTTAATTCCCGGTGCATCATTACCCAACCGTGCGCCATACCGTACCAATCCAGAGGAGACGAAGGAGATTATGCGTCAAGTACAGGAGCTGCTCAACAAAGGTTATATACGCGAATCCCTTAGTCCTTGTGCTGTTCCTATTATTCTAGTGCTAAAAAAGGATGGTACATCACGTATGTGTGTTGATTGTAGAGGCATTAATAATATTACTCTTCGTTATCGTCACCCTATTCCTAGGCTAGATGATATGCTTGATGAATTGAGTGGCTCTACAGTATTCTCCAAAGTTGATTTGCGTAGTGGATACCATCAAATTCGTATGAAATTGGGAGATGAATGGAAAACAGCATTTAAAACTAAGTTTGGTTTATATGAATGGTTAGTCATGCCTTTTGGGTTAACTAATGCACCTAGTACTTTCATGAGACTAATGAACGAAGTTTTACGTGCTTTCATTGGACGGTTTGTGGTAGTCTATTTTGATGATATATTGATTTATAGCAAATCTTTGGAAGAACATTTGGAACATTTACGTGCTGTTTTTAATGCTCTACGTGATGCACGTTTGTTTGGTAATCTTGGGAAGTGCACCTTTTGCACCGACCGAGTATCTTTTCTTGGCTATTTTGTTACTCCACAGGGAATTGAAGTTGATAAAGACAAGATTGAAGCTATTGAGAGTTGGCCGCAGCCCAAAACGGTCACACAAGTGAGGAGTTTTCTTGGACTCGCTGGTTTCTATAGGCGTTTTGTGAGAGATTTTAGCACAATTGCTGCACCTCTCAATGAGCTTACAAAGAAGGATGTGCCTTTTGTTTGGGGTACCGCACGGAAGAAGCCTTCACGATATTGAAAGATAAGTTGACACATGCCCTTTACTCCAACTTCCTGATTTTAATAAGACTTTTGAGCTTGAATGTGATGCTAGTGGAATTGGATTAGGAGGTGTGTTATTACAAGATGGCAAACCTGTTGCATACTTTTCTGAAAAATTGAGTGGGCCTAGTCTGAACTATTCTACTTATGATAAAGAATTATATGCTCTTGTTCGGACTTTAGAGACATGGCAACATTATTTATGGCCCAAAGAATTTGTTATACATTCTGATCATGAATCTTTGAAACATATTAAAAGTCAAGCTAAACTGAATCGCAGACATGCTAAATGGGTTGAATTCATTGAGACTTTCCCTTATGTCATTAAACACAAGAAGGGTAAAGAAAATGTTATTGCTGATGCATTGTCTCGTCGTTATACTATGCTTTCACAACTTGACTTTAAAATATTTGGTTTGGAGACCATCAAAGATCAATATGTGCATGATGCTGAATTTAGCGATGTATTGCAGAATTGTAAAGACGGTAGAACATGGAACAAGTTCGTCGTTAATGATGGATTTGTGTTTCGTTCTAACAAGCTATGCATTCCAGCTAGCTCCGTTCGTCTTTTGTTGTTGCAGGAGGCGCATGGAGGAGGATTAATGGGACACTTTGGCGTGAAGAAGACGGAGGATATACTTGCTACACATTTCTTTTGGCCAAAGATGAGACGGGATGTTGAGCGTTTTGTTGCTCGCTGCACTACATGTCAAAAAGCTAAGTCACGACTCAATCCTCATGGTTTATATATGCCTTTGCCTGTAGCGAGTGTTCCTTGGGAGGATATATCTATGGACTTTGTTTTAGGTTTACCTCGAACAAAGAAGGGGAGGGATAGCATATTTGTTGTCGTGGATAGATTCTCGAAAATGGCACACTTTATACCATGTCATAAAAGCGATGATGTTGTTAATGTTGCTGATTTGTTCTTTCGTGAAATTATTCGCTTGCATGGTGTGCCAAATACTATTGTTTCAGATCGTGATACTAAATTTCTTAGCCACTTTTGGAGATGTTTATGGGCTAAGTTGGGGACTAAACTGCTTTTTAGTACTACTTGTCATCCCCAAACTGATGGACAAACTGAAGTAGTCAATAGAACATTGTCTACTATGCTTAGGGCTGGTTTGAAGAATAATAAGAAAATGTGGGAAGAATGATTGCCTCATATTGAATTTGCTTATAATCGTTCATTGCATTCTACTACTAAGATGTGCCCTTTTGAAATTGTGTATGGTTTCCTACCTCGTGCACCTATTGATTTATTGCCTCTTCCATCTTCGGAGAAGGTTAATTTTGATGCTAAAGAATGTTCTGAATTGATTTTAAAAATGCATGAGTTAACTAAGGAAAACATTGAGCGTATGAATGCTAAATATAAACTTGCTGGAGATAAGGGTAGAAAACATGTTGTGTTTGCACCTGGAGATCTTGTTTGGTTACATTTGCGTAAAGATAGATTTCCTAATTTGCAAAATCAAAGCTAATGCCACGTCTTGATGGTCCTTTTAAGGTGTTAGAGAAAATAAATGATAATGCATATAAACTTGAGCTACCTACAGATTTTGGGGTTAGTCCCACTTTTAACATTGTAGATTTGAAGCCTTATTTGGGTGAGGAAGATGAGCTTCCGTCGAGGACGACTCCATTTCAAGAAGGGGAGGATGATGAGGACATCAATACCATTGTTACAACCACAGCCCCTATTGTTACATATACGGGACCAATTACTAGAGCTCGCGCACGCCTATTAAATTACCAGGTACTTTCGTTTCTTGGTAATGATTCTAATGTTCATGAGAATATGATGCTGCCTAAATTGGATACATTTGTTTTGCTTACAAATGAAGGGCCTAGCTTGGAAAAGGATGAACATTGGAGCAAGAACACGCATGGAGTTGATGGCATGCGCAAGGGGATCAAGAACGGAGTTACAAGTGATGATTTCAGGACTTTGAATCCACCATAAGGAGTGCATGAAGCCTTGGACGAAATATACAAGATGCCACTTCATAATATTCATCCATAGGCTATTCTAGGTGCTGCGTCTCCTTATTATTGGGCCAGGCCCATGTAATTTCGAAATACTTAAGTATAGGCTATTTTTAGAGTCCGTATGTGTGGGGAAACAAGAGTTAGGGTTGGTTTCGGACCCCACCCTCAAGGGCCACAAAATTCCCTCCTTTTCCCCCATATATACCGCCCTTAGGGCGTCGTTTAGACTTCGGGTTTTGTTTAGATTAAAAGTTCGCCATAGCTGCAACTTCGTGTACTTCGTTTGTGTTCAACGACCGCACAAAGGCGCCACGTAACCCCACCTTGATCAATAAAGCTTTCATCTTATATTCGCAATATCCAGATTGCAATCTCGCTTTCTTGCTTGTTCTTCGTTTGCTCGCAGAAACAGACCTTCGTGGTCGTTGATCGTGCTCGGCGTGGTCAATAACCTCTCGGAGTTGGTTTAGCGATTGCTAAGGCGCGACGTCCTCGCACGTTCGTAGTCGGATCGTCAAAGTCGACTTCCACCAAAGCGAAATCCACCATCTCATCGAAAGACGGGACACCTTTGCCTCTATCAAGGTGTCGCTCACGTTGTACTTGTCGCTTGGTAGGTCGAGCCTGTAGGCGTTGTTGTTGTAGCGTGCTAACACCTTGAAGGGTCCATCGGCTTGAGGTAGAAGTTTGGACTTGCATTCGTTGGGGAAGCGTTCCTTGCGAAGGTGTAGCCACACGAGATCGCCTATGTTGAAGATCATGGGTTGCTTGTTGATGTTGAGCTTGGCGGTGAGTCGCGTTATGCGTGGCGCCGATGGTGTGTCTTGTCTCTTCATGCATCTTCTTGATGTAGCTTGCACGGGCACTTGCGTCGAGGTTGGTGCGCTCTTGTAGAGGTAGAGGTAGAATGTCCAATGGGGACAATGGATTGAAGCCGTAGACGACCTCGAAGGGTGACTTGCCGGTCGTCGAATGTCTTGCGCGGTTGTAGGCGTACTCGGCGATGGGTAGACATGCCTCCCACTCCTTGATGTTCTTCTTGATCAACAGGCGAAGTAGAGTGGAGAGCGTTCGGTTCGTCACCTCCGTTTGGCCGTCGGTTTGAGGATGGTATGCGGATGAGAAGAAGAGCTTGATTCCGAGCTTGGCGCATAGGGTCTTCCAAAAGTAACTCAAGAACTTGACGTCGCGGTCGGAGACGATTGTCTTTGGTACGCCATGGAGGCGCAAGATTTCGCTACAAAAGAGATTTGCAATATGTGAAGCATCGCTCACCTTGTTGCAAGGAATGAAATGTGCCATTTAGAAAATCTATCCACAACAACAAACACGGAATCCTTTCCATTTTGAGTTCTAGGCAAACCAAGTACAAAGTCCATGCTAATGTCTTCCCAAGGTTGATAAGGAATAGGAAGAGGCATGTAAAGACCATGAGATTGAGCTTTTGACTTAGCTTTGCGGCATGTTGAGCATCGGGTGGTGAAGCGTGAGACGTCGCGAAACATCTTGGGCCAAAAGTAGTTCTTGGAGAGCGTGGCGAAGGTCTTGTCGCGTCCAAAATGTCTGATGAGTCCACCTCCATGAGCCTCTTGCAAAAGTAGCAAACAAAGAGAAGACTCGGGTATGCAAAGTTTGTTAGCTCTCATAAGATAACCATCCTTGAGGTAATATTGTTCCCAAGATGTATGCGTCAAACATTTAGCATAATGAGGTGCAAAAGATGGATCACTAGCATACAAATCCTTTATGTGCTCAAAGCCTATAACATTCAACTCTAGTTGGGTGACGAGCGTGCATATGCGTGAAAGTGCATCGGCAACTACATTTTCCTTGCCCTTAAAGTACTTGATCATGTATGGAAAAGATTCAATAAATTCACTCCATTTGGCATGACGCTTGTTCAATTTAGTTTGACCTTTCAAGTACTTAAGCGTTTCATGATCGGTGTGGATGACAAACTCATGAGGTCTAAGATAATGCTCCCAAACGTGTAGCACACGCACTAAGGCAAACAATTCCTTGTCATACACGGGATAGTTAAGTTGAGCACCGGAGAGTTTTTCACTAAAATAAGCAATGACTCGTTTTTCTTGCATTAAAACTCCGCCTATTCCGGTACCACTTGCATCACAATGGACCTCAAAAGTTTTGTCAAAATTGGGCAAAGCAAGAATCAGAGCATGAGTAAGCAAAGACTTGAGCTCATCGAAAGCGTTGGATTGCAAAGGTCCCCAAACAAAAGGAGTATTCTTCTTACTCAAAGCATGCAAAGGAGCTGCGATAGTGCTAAAGTTTTTCACAAAGCGACGATAAAAACCTGCAAGACCAAGGAAACTTCGCACTTGTTGCAAATTGGTGGGTTGGGGCCAAGTTTTAATTGCTTTGATCTTAGTTTCATCAACATGGACACCCTTGGAAGAGACAACGAAACCCAAGAAAACCACTTTGTCAACTCCAAAAGTGCATTTTTTTCAAGTTGGCATAAAGACTTTCCTTTTGAAGCGTTTGCAAAACAAGCTTAACATGATCAATATGCTCTTTCATTGTTTTGCTAAACACAAGAATATCATCGAAGTAAACCACAACAAAGATTCCAATGTATGGACGAAGCACATGATGCATGAGACGCACAAAAGTTCCGGGAGCTTCCGACAAACCCATAGGCATAACCAACCATTCATATAAGCCAAATTTTGTTTTGAAAGCAGTTTGCCATTCATCACCCTCATGAATGCGGATTTGATAATAGCCACTTTTAAGATCAATTTTTGAGAAAATTTGGCTCCACTAAGTTCATCAAGCATATCATCTAAGCGAGGAATGGGATGTCTATAGCGCACGGTGATAGCATTTATGGGTCTACAATCGGAGCACAAGCGGAAAGTTCCATCGGGATTAGGCACAAGAATAACGGGAACGGCACAAGGGCTTAAGCTTTCACGTACATGACCGTTGTCGATTAGTTGTTGTACTTGCCGTTGAATCTCCTTGGTTTCTTTGGGATTGACATGGTAGGGAGCTTTGTTTGGAAGTGGCGCTCCGGGGATGAGGTCGATTCGATGCTCAATGCCTCGAAGAGGAGGTAGACCCGGAGGTAGCTCATCAGGGAAAACATATTCAAATTCCTGCAAAAGAGATTGAAACACCAAAGGTAGCTCATGAGTGGTGTTAGTTTTTGGTTCTCCATCCTTGCACACAAGGACAAAGTGCATCACACTCGATGGGTTCTCACACACTTCTCTCATCTCATGTTTGGTGGCAAATAGTATGAGGTTTTGCTCTCTAGGCGAAGAGGCGCTCAAATTTGGCTTGTGGCTCTCACTCACTTTTTGTTGGCTCACTTTCTCACTCTTCTCTCTTTGGTTGGTGGCTTGTTTGTCGGCTATCACTTGACTAGGAGACATGGGTCGTAGGACATATTCTTTGCCTTTCATATTGAAGCTATAGTGGTTTGTACGCCCATTGTGGTAGACACCACGGTCGAATTGCCATGGTCGACCAAGAAGGAGGTGGCAAACGGTCATTGGGACCACATCACACTCCAAAGTGTCCTCATATGCACCGATTTTGAAGGATACTTGAACCGTATGCTCAACTCGTATAGTGCCGGAGTCACTTAGCCATTGAACCTTGTATGGTTGCGGATGCTTCTTCTTGACCAATTGGAGCTTGGAGCATAGTTCTTCGCTTGCCAAGTTGTGGCAACTACCTCCATCAATGATGACCTTGACGGATCTCCCATTGATGCCGGCCTTTGTGTGGAAGATGTGGCATCTTTGGTCTTCTTCTTGTTGATGTTGAAGTGTCGAGACCTTGGAGACAACAAGAGCGGGACTTGTATATTCATCACAAAAGACTTGATCATCTTCATCCTCGTTGATGCGCCGGTGCATGGCCACTTGCTCGATAGCGTCCATTTCATCTTCACTCATTGACTCGTAGGTGCCATCGTTGTTGACTATCATGGTCCGCTTGTTGGTGCATTCATATGACTTGTGGCCTCGGCCGCCGCAAGTAAAACACTTGAAGGAGCTTGTCTTGACGGTCTCATCGTTTGGAGTAGATGATGAAGCACGGGGCTTGGGGTTACTTGTAGTAGGAGGAGGACGACTTGAACTTGTAGAAGTGATGTAGGGTGGAACCCTAATTCGTCGATCTTTCACGTCTGGAGCGGGATCCCTCGAAGAACACGATGAACACGGGGAAGAACGGGGAGAAATCACAAGGGGAAACACTCAAGAACAAGTCCAATCACACATCCACTAGACAATCAAACACACAAGATCACAAGGTACATGAACAACAAAGGGAAAGATACAAGGTAAGGTTCATCTCCAAGAGGAGGTCTTGATGATATCCTAGATGGATCTTCCCACAAGGGGGTCTTGATGATATCCTAGATGGATCTTCCCTAAAGAGGGGTCTTGCATCCGCAGGGGGATCTTCTCCTAGATGGAGGTCTTGGCCTCCAATGGAGTAGTGGTCTCTCTCTCTCAAGAGTAGAGATAGGTAGGAGCAAAGCTCACTTAAGAATGAGCTATCACTTTGCTCACCCTAGAAAGGAGGTGGAGGAGGTCTATTTATAGCCCAAGGGGCGAAGGGGTAAGTGAGTGGCGAAGGGGGTACACGGGCTTCGGCCCAAGTCGCCAAGATAAAGGGGGTCCGGATGATCCGGACGGTGGCCCGGATGATCCGGGTGTCGGGGCTCCGGATGATCCGCGCGACTGTCCGGATGATCCGGCTTCGTCGAGTAGGTTCTGTAGTCTTCGGGCGCGCTAGCCGGATCGTCCGGGAGTTCGTCCGGATCGTCCGGGATCGGTCCGGATCATCCGGCTGGGCGTCCGGATGATCCGGGCAACTCCAGTCTTCTTCTTCTCCTTTCTTTCGTCTTCTCTTCCATGCCTCCCTCGCGGATGGTGTAGTCGTTCCTTGGCGCTTGCACTCCTCCTTGACATCCGTGAAGCTCCGACAATACCTATGCATGCACACGGGAGAAGTGTCAAGTAGTATACCATCCTCGAGAGTGTCAAGTGAGCACGTGTAAAGGAGATGATTCACCTTTGTGTATGTGAAGTAGATGTCGCACGTGTCACTTGCCAAATGGACTCTTGACATGGTGATGTCCGTAGGATGCTCCGCATCATCCCCTCCCCCTTTGGAAAGATCCGACCTCGGATCGAAATCCAAATCACCATGGGAAAGAGATGATGTCGTCGTGTAGAAGTGGACGATCACCAAGCATTCGTCATCTTGTAGTTCCAAATGGGCACCCTCCAATGTCGCACCGTCTTGTAATTCCTTCAAAAGTAGCAAAGATAACAAGCACTTGGAAAAACAAATGTGGTTGTCGTAAGAGCAAAACCAAGCATTCAAGAGGTGATTCACCCAACAAGTGTTGTCATCAAGCATAGAATATGGTTTGACAAAGAAGTGTGGCATGGCATTTGAGCATATCAATTGAGCACAATCAAGTATATCATGGGAACAAGCATGCAAATGGGAGGACGAGATGCAAATATATGTGATAAGTGAACAAACATCTACCTCAAGGTCATAGCAAGCATGCATAAAGAGCTCAATGAACGGTCTATGGTAGGCATAAGAGTCATTCACAGCACCAAATATAGTGAAATGTCTAAACACATGGGGCAAGTGCAAGACAATCGAAACATATTGTGCATAGGATGGAGTGAATATAGTGTGGCCCTCAACACAATAGAAATAGCAATTGTTCATCATGTGTGAGGCAGTCAATTCAAGCATGTGACAAGCAAAGGGACATGACATATGTGAAGAAATGATATTGGTGCAACCAACCATATGATAGTAGCAAGTAGTCCAGGAATTGGATGCAACACACAAGGCATATATATCATGATGCATGGGAATGTGATAATGGCAAGTCAAAGCAAGATCTCTAGCAAGTGCGCAATCAAGTGGTCCAAGATGACCAATAAGTCTCACGGTGCAAGCAACACAAGTAGTATTATCCACAATATCCATGCTCAAGAAAGATGTCACCTTGAAAGTGTGTCCTTGTGCATTCTTAACAATGCCGAGGTGGAAGCAAATACGGTGTAGAAACGAGTCGTGGTAGAATGTATGAGGCTCGCTCTCAAGAGCTCGAATGGTCAACTCACGTGAAGTGGAAGTCCACACAAAGTCCAAGTATCCTACACATGCACAAAACAAAACAAAGAGCGTATGCGCCTGGTAGATAAACACATCATCCATCATGATGGTTCTCTTCTCTTGCACATAACTATTAGAAGCACAAGTGCATGAATAATATGATGCAATAATGGCGATATTCAAGGCACTAGGTATATGGTGCAAAGAGGTAAGACAAGCATGCTTCACAAGGAATATGTCAAAATCTCCAAACATGTGTGAGAATGCTATGGGGGCAATCTCATGAGCAAGACTATAAGCATTGTTGCACCCAATACATGGCAAATCATCTAGCATGAGAGATGCAACACATGGAGATATATGACACGAAGCAATATGAATCATGTGCAAAGCATATATGTCATCAACCTAAGAAAGCAAGTAGTGGAACATGGGTGATGCAATATAGGGAGCATTCATAGCTATCAAATCAAGCAAATTAGTAGTGCGAAGATGCAACATACTAGAGGAAATGATTGCAATCATGTCATTGGTGCAAATAGTGGGCATGAACAATTCACATGTCATAGCACAAGCATGAAAGCAAGATATGAGGACAATAGCATGGGGCACATGATAAACATGGCAATAGCAACAAGGATCTCTACCAAGCATGCAAATACACATAGAAGTAGCATAATGATGAAACATGGGTAGATGCAAGCAAGGGTCACAATTGCATGGCAAAGGCATAGAAGCAAGCATAGCATGCAAAGTGAACACGGGAAAATGAGCATAATGTGAGAAGTGGTAAATGGCCCATAGCCGTGTGAGAGCCAAGTAGAGGAGTTGCGCGTAGTCCTTGCGCGAAGGGAACGGTGGTAAGGATAGTCCACGGGATCCCAAATCGTCATTGCTCTCAAGAGCTCGTTTTGTCAACTCGTGCGATTGCGAAGTTGACAAGTATTCATGGGTACCTGCACAAAAGAGACACAAACCAAAGAAATTGTGTGCGTGGTAAATGTACACATCATCCATCATGATGTGTATGTGCACGTGTGAGTTAGCACAAGATAAGCATCGCTCAAAGAAATTTGATGCATGGTATAAGAACATGTCATCCATCATGAAAGAATAGTTATTATGTATGACACGATGGGGACACAAATTGAGCAAACAAGTATATGGCACATCAAAAGCATGTTTATTCATGGGGAGCATATGGTGCACACAAGTATTGGGGTCATGCAATGAATGGGATGGATCAAATTCTCCTAACATGTATGAGGAAACTATGGGGGTCTCCTCATGAGCAATATCGGAAACATCATATGGAGAAAATGGACAACATCCAAAACAATGCATATCCGGCTAGGTGGTCATGGCATGGCATATGAGATAAATGATGCAAAGGAGCATATCAATATCATCACAAGAGAAACAAATGCCAATAACCATGGGCTTGTCATTTATGCCATATGTGCAAATTGGGTTTATTTTAATGGCATATGCATAGTCACTATGAGTGATGTAGGTGGAACCCTAATTCGCCGATCTTTCACGCTTGAGGGGATCCTACGGAGGAAACACGAAGAACGCGCGGAAGAACGAGAGGAAATCACGGGAAGAACGAGAGAGACACTCAACCGACAAGAGATCAATCACACAAGGTCTAGATCATCGGCACGAGTGATACATGGTCCAAAATCAACAAAGGAAAGATACAAAGGTAGCTGTTCTTCTCCGGAGGAGGTCTTGAATCCACGAGGATCTTCCCTTTAGGGGTCTTGAACTGATGGATCTTCTCCTAGACGGGGTCCCGATCTCCATGGAGAAGTACCGTGGATGAGCAAAGGCTCTCACACAAATATGAGCTAATCCAATGCTAAGTCTCAAAGTGAGGAGAGGGGTCCTATATAGAGTCCGGGCGAGGGGTACATGGGCTCAGCCTAACACGCTGCATGCAGGCGCTGGCCGGTGATCCGGACGAGGGTCCGGATGATCCGGCTGGTCCGGATGATCCGGCGGGCCCGGATGGTCCGAGGCTCGGTTGGTGACGGCGCAGGCCGGATGTCCGGCTGGTGGTCCGGATGTCCGGCGGATCCGGATGATTTGGGCCGGGTCCGGATGATCCGCCGGAGGAGGTTCTGCTGCTTTTCGGCCGATGAAGCGGATCGTCCGGACCGGGTTCGGATCATCCGGCTCGTCCGGATCGTCCGGCCTCCGTCCGGATCGTCCGCATCCTTGTCCTTGTTGCTTTTTCCTCTCCGCCTTCACGATGTCTTCCGCTTCCGATTCTCCTTGCTTCCTAGCCTCTTCATGGTCGACACCTTGGTGCCTGAGTATGCATAGAGTTTCCGTTTGAGGTAGTAACCATGTCTCATGTGAATCAAAGGAGAGTTGTGAGAGGAGTTATGTCACCTCGGTTTCAAGAGCTCTTGCACGTGCTCGAGTCATCGGTCCTTGTGGTGTTGTAGGTGTTGATGTAGAGTCCATGGGGATGATGGAAGGATGCTCCGCATCATATCCCCTCCCTTCGAAAGGATTCGACCTCGGATCTAGATCTTCATCACCATGGAAAGGCGAGAGGTCTTTGACATTGAAGGTGTCGCTCACGCTGTACTTGTCGCTGGTAGGTCGAGCTTGTAGGCGTTGTTGTTGTAGCGCATAACACCTTGAAGGGTCCATCGACTCGAGGTAGAAGTTTGACTTATGCTCATTGGGGAAGCGCTCCTTGCGAAGGTGTAGCCACACGAGATCGCCTATGTTGAAGATCATGGGTTGCTTGTTGATGTTGAGCTTGGTCGCTAGTCGCTGTACTTGGCGCCGATGGTGTTTCTTGTATCTTCATGCATCTTCTTGATGTAGCTTGCACGGGCACTTGAGCCGAGGTTGGTGCGCTTTGTAGAGGTAGAGGTAGGATGTCCAATGGGGACAATGGGTTGAAGCCGTAGACGACCTCGATGGGGGACTTGCCGGTCGTCGAATGTCTTGCGCGGTTGTAGGCGTACTCGGTGATGGGTAGACACGCCTCCCACTCCTTGATGTTCTTCTTGATCAACACGCGAAGTAGAGTGGAGAGCGTCCGGTTCATCACCTCCGTTTGGCCGTCCGTTTGAGGATGGTATGCGGATGAGAACAAGAGCTTGATTCCGAGCTTGGCGCAAAGAGTCTTCCAAAAGTAATTCAAGAACTTGACGTCGCGGTCGGAGACGATTGACTTTGGTATCCATGGAGGCGCAAGATTTCCCTACAAAAGAGATTTGCAATATGTGAAGCATCGTCTACTTTGTTGCAAGGAATGAAATGTGCCATTTTGGAAAATCTGTCCAAAACAACAAATACGGAGTCCTTTCCATTTTGAGTTCTAGGCAAACCAAGTACAAAGTCCATGCTAATGTCTTCCCAAGGTTGATAAGGAATAGGAAGAGGCATGTAAAGACCATGAGATTGAGCTTTTGACTTAGCTTTATGCATGTTGAGCATCTTGTGGTGAAGCGTGAAACGTCTCGAAACATCTTTGGCCAAAAGTAGTTCTTGGAGAGCGTGGCGAAAGTCTTGTCGCGTCCAAAGTGTCCCATGAGTCCACCGCCATGAGCCTCTTGCAAAAGGAGCAAACGAAGAGAAGACTCGGGTATGCATAGTTTGTTAGCTCTCATAAGATAACCATCCTTGAGGTAATATTGTTCCCAAGATGTATGCGTTAAACATTTGGCATAATGAGGTGCAAAAGATGGATCACTAGCATACAAATCTTTGATGTGCTCAAAACCAATAATATTCAACTCAAGTTGGGTGACAAGCGTGCATATGCGTGAAAATGCATCGGCAACTACATTTTCCTTGCCCTTAATGTATTTGATCACATATGGAAAAGACTCAATAAATTCACTCCATTTAGCATGTCGCTTGTTCAATTTAGTTTGACCTTTTAAGTACTTAAGCATTTCATGATCGGTGTGGATGACAAACTCATGAGGTCTAAGATAATGTTCCCAAACAAGTAGCACACGCACTAAAGCATACAATTCTTTGTCATACACTTGATAGTTAAGTTGAGCATCGGGGAGTTTTTCACTAAAATAAGCAATGACTTGTTTTTCTTGCATTAAAACTCCGCCAATTCCGGTACCACTTGCATCACAATGGACCTCAAAAGTTTTGTCAAAATTGGGCAAAGCAAGAATCGGAGCATGAGTAAGTAAAGACTTGAGCTCATCAAAAGTGTTGGATTGCAAAGGTCCCCAAACAAAAGGAGTATTCTTCTTACTCAAAGCATGCAAAGGAGCTGCAATAGTGCTAAAGTTTTTCACAAGGCAGCGATAAAAACCTGCAAGACCAAGGAAACTTCGCACTTGTTGCAAATTGGTGGGTTAGCCAAGTTTTAATTGCTTTGATCTTAGTTTCATCAACAGAACACCCTTGAAGAGACAACGAAACCCAAGAAAACCACTTTGTCAACGCCAAAAGTGCATTTTTTCAAGTTGGCATAAAGACTTTCCTTTCAAGTGTTTGCAAAACAAGCTTAACATGAACAAGATGCTCTTTCATGGTTTTGCTAAACACAAGAATATCATCAAGTAAACCACAACAAAGATTCCAATGTATGACGAAGTACATGATGCATAAGATGCACAAAAGTTCCGGAGCTTCCGACAAACCCATAGGCATGACCAACCACTCATATAGGCCAAATTTTGTTTTGAAAGCAGTTTTCCATTCATCACCCTCATGAATGCGGATTTGATAATAGCCACTTTTAAGATCAATTTTGAGAAAAGTTGGCTCCACTAAGTTCATCAAGCATATCATCTAAGCGAGGAATGGGATGCCTATAGCGCACGGTGATAGCATTTATTGGTCTACAATCGAGCACAAGCGAATGTTCCATCGGGCTTAGGCACAAGAATAACGGAACGCACAAGGGCTTAAGCTTTCACGCATATGACCGCTTGTCGATTAGTTGTTGTACTTGCTGTTGAATCTCCTTGGTTTCTTCGGGATTGACACGGTATGGAGCTTTGTTTGGAAGTGGCGCCCGGGATGAGATCGATTCGATGCTCAATGCCTCAAGAGGAGGTAGACCCGAGGTAGCTCATCGGGAAAACATCTTGAAATTCCTGCAAAAGAGATTGAAACACCAAAGGTAGCTCATGAGTGGTGTTAGTGTTTGGTTCTCCATCCTGCACACAAGGACAAAGTGCATCACACTCGATGGGTTCTCACACACTTCTCTCATGTCATGTTTGGTGGCGAATAGTATGAGGTTTTTCTCTCTAGGTGAAGAGGCGCTCAAATTTGGCTTGTGGCTCTCACTCACTTTTTGGTGGCTCACTTTCTCACTCTTCTCTCTTTGGTTGGTGGCTTGTTTGTCGGCTATCACTTGACTAGGAGACATGGGTCGTAGGACATATTCTTTGCCTTTCATCTTGAAGCTATAGTGGTTTGTACGCCCATTGTGGTAGACACCACGGTCGAATTGCCATGGCCGACCAAGGAGGAGGTGGCAAACGGTGGCAAAGGTGTCCCGTCTTTCGATGAGATGGTGGATTTCGCTTTGGTGGAGGTCGACTTTGACGATCCGACTACGAGCGTGCGAGGATGTCGCGCCTTAGCAATCGCTAAACCAACTCCGAGAGGTTATTGACCACGCCGGAGCACGATCAACCTGACCACGAGGGTCTATTTCCTGCGAGCAAACGAAGAACAAGCAAGAAATTGAGATTGCAACTGGATATTGCGAATATAAGATGAAAGCTTTATTGATCAAGGTGGGGTTCTGTGACGCTTTGTCCGGTCGCTGAACACAAACGGCACGCGGGTTGCAGCTATGGCTAACTTTTGATCTAAACAAAACCCAAAGTCTAAACGACACCCTAAGGGCTGTATATATGGGGAAAAGGAGGAATTTCGTGGCCCTTGAGGATGGGGTCCAAACCAACCCTAACTCTTGTTTCCCCACACATACGGACTCTAAAAATAGCCTATACTTAAGTATTTCGAAATTACATGGGCCTGGCCCAATAATAAGGTGACGCAAGACCTAGAATAGCCTATGGACTAATATTATGAAGTGGCATATTGTATATTTCGTCCAAGGCTTCATGCACTCCTTATGGTGGCTTCAAAGTCCTGAAATCATCACCAGTAACTCCGTTTGATCCCCTTGCGCATGCCATCAACTCCATGCGTGTTCTTGCTCCAATGTTCATCCTTCTCCAAGCTAGGCCCTTCATTTGTAAGCAAAACAAATGTATCCAATTTAGGCAGATCATATTCTCTTGAACATTAGAATCATTACCAAGAAACGAAAGTACCTTGTAATTTAATTGGCGCGCGAGCTCTAGTAATTGGTCCCAGATATGTAACAAAGAGGGGCTGTGGGTGTAACAATGGTATTGATGTCCTCATCATCCTCCCTTCTTGAAATGAAGTCGCCCTCGACGGAAGCTCATCTTCCTCACCCAAATAAGGCTTCAAATCTGCAATGTTAAAAGTGGACTAACCCCAAAATCTGCAGCAGCTCAAGTTTATATGCATTATCATTTATTTTCTCCAACACCTTAAAGGGACCAGCAGACGTGGTATTAGTTTTGATTTGCAAATCAGAAATCTATCCTCACGCAAATGTAACCAAACAAGATCTCCAGTGCAAACACAACATGTTTTCTACCCTTATCTCCAGAAGTTTATATTTAGCATTCATACGCCAATGTTTTCCTTAGTTAACTCATGCATTTTTAAAATCAATTCAGCACGCTCTTTAGCATCAAAATTAACCTTCTCCAAGATGGAAGAGGCAACAAATCAATAGGTGCACGAGGTAGGAAACCATACACAACTTCAAAAGGGCACATCTTAGTAGTAGAATGCAATGAACGATTATAAGCAAATTCAATATGAGGCAAGCATTCCTCCCACATTTTCTTATTATTCTTTAGAACAGCCCTAAGCATAGTAGACAATGTTCTATTGACTACTTCAGTTTGTCCATCGCTTTGGGGTGACAAGTAGTACTAAAAGCAGTTTAGTCCCCAACTTAGCCCATAAACATCTCCAAAAGTGGCTAAGAAATTTAGTATCACGATCTGAAACAATAGTATTTGGCACACCATGCAAGCTTAATAATTTCACGAAAGAACAAATCAGCAACATTAACAAAGATCATCGCTTTTATGACATGGTATAAAGTGTGCCATTTTCGAGAATCTATCCACGACAACAAATATGTTATCCTCCCTTCTTTGTCCTAGGTAAACCTAAAACAAAGTCCATAGATATATCCTCCCAAGGAACACTAGGTACAGTGCAAAGGCATATATAAACCATGAGGATTGAGTCGTGACTTAGCTTTTTGACATGTAGTGCAACGAGCAATAAAACGCCAACATCCCGCCTCATCTTTGGCCAAAAGAAATGTGTAGCAAGTACGCCCTCCGCCTTCTTCACGCCAAAGTGTCCCATTAGTCCTCCTCCATGCGCCTCCTGCAACAACAAAAGACGAACGGAGCTAGCTGGAATGCATAGCTTGTTAGCACGGAACACAAATCCATCATTAATGACAAACTTGTTTCATGTTCTTCCTTCTTTACAATTCTGCAATACATCTTTAAAATCAGCATCATGCACATATTGATCTTTGATGGTCTCCAAACCAAATATTTTGAAGTCAAGTTGTGAAAGCATAGTATAGCGATTTAGACAATGCATCAAGAATAACATTTTCTTTACCCTTCATGTGTTTAATGACATAAGGGAAAGTCTCAATGAATTCAACCCATTTAGCATGTCTACGATTCAGTTTAGCTTGACTTTTAATATGTTTCAAAGATTCATGATCAGAATGTATAACAAATTCTTTGGGCCATAAATAATGTTGCCATGTTTCTAAAGTCCTAACAAGGGCATATAATTCTTTATCATAAGTAGAATAATTCAGACTAGGCCCACTCAATTTTTCGTAAAAGTATGCAACAGGTTTACTATCTTGTAATAACACACCTCCTAATCCAATTCCACTAGCATCACATTCAAGCTCAAAAGTCTTATTAAAATCAGAAGTTGGAGTAAAGGAGCATGTGTCAACTTAGCTTTCAATACCGTGAAGGCTTCTTCCGTATGCGGTACCCCAAACAAAAGGCACATCCTTCTTTGTAAGCTCGTTGAGAGGTGCAGAATGGTGCTGAAATCTCTCACAAAACGCCTATAGAAACCAGCGAGGCCAAGGAAACTCCTCACTTGTGTGACCGCTTTGGGCTGCGCCAACTCTCAATAGCTTCAATCTTGGCTTTATCAACTTCAATTCCTCGTGGAGTAACAACATAGCCAAGAAAAGATACTCGGTCGGTGCAAAAGGTGCACTTCCCAAGGTTACCAAACAAACGTGCATCACGAGAGCATTAAAAACAGCATGTAAATGTTCCAAATGTTCTTCCAAAGATTTGCTATAAATCAAGATATCATCAAAATAGACTACCACAAATCGTCCAATGAAAGCACGAAACTTCGCTCATTAATCTCATGAAAGTACTAGGTGCATTAGTTAACCCAAAAGGCATGACTAACCACTCATATAATCCAAACTTAGTTTTAAATGCTGTTTTCCATTCATCTCCCAATTTCATACGAATTTGATGGTATCCACTACGCAAATCAACTTTGGAGAATATTGTAGAGCCACTCGAATATTATTAATGCCTCTACAATCAACACACATACGTGACGCACCATCCTTTTTCGCACTAGAATAATAGGAACAGACAAGGACTAAGGGATTCGCAGATATAACCTTTGTCGAGCAGCTCCTCGTGACTTGACGATAATCTCCTTCGCCTCCTCCGGATTGGTACGGTATGGTGCACGGTTGGTAATGATGCACCGAATTAAGTCAATTTGATGCTCAATCCTCGAATAGGTGGTAATCCTGTGGCACGCCTTGTGGAAAGACGCCAACGAACTCCCCGCAAAATGTTAGTGACAGCAGGGCAAGAAGGAAGGCACGCCCTCGAATGAAAATAATGCCTCTTTGCACACAAAAGCATAGCAAATAGATTTGCTAAAATCTAGCTCATCAATATCAGATTTGGTGGCAAGTAAACATGCACTTTTCAATTTAATTTCGTAGCAACAACAGAGATGGTTTATTATTAGGCTTCATGTGTTGCTCAAATTCTTTTGCCACAATCTGATTTTCACTCTTATTTTTCTCCTGCTTTTGCTTTATTAGCTCTATTAATATCATCTTTCAAAATGGACTCAGGAGTCATAGGAAGCAAAGTAATATTTTTATCCTTATGAACAAGAGTATACTCGATTGTTTCTACCATGGTGTACAGAATTTTTATCAAATTGCCATGGTCTACCAAGTAATAAGGAACATGCTTGCATAGGTACCACATCACAATCAACATAATCAGCATATGTAGAGATACTAAAATGCACACCTAACAAAGACGTGTTACCTTAACCTTGCCGCTGTTGTTGAACCATTGAATGTAGTAAGGATGTGGATGTGGTCTTGTGATGAGAGATAGCTTCCCACCATCTCCATGCTAGCCAAATTGTTGCAGCTCCTCCATCTATGATGAGCTAATAGAACGCTCCTTCACAACTCCCTTTGTATGGAACAAATTATGCCTCTGATTTTGCTCAGCTTGTGTAACCTGCACACTCAAAACACGCTGAGCAACTAAACATTCATACCGCAAAGATCTTCAAGAGCCATGTATTGTGTCTCATGATCGTAATCATCTCCACCGTGTTCCTCATGTGTAATAAGAGCCAAAGTCTCCTCATCATAGTCACTAGCGGACTCATACCCACCATCCTCGTGAGCAATCATCACACGCTGAGATTTGCATTCTCTCACAAAATGTCCTCTTCCCTTACAACGACGACAAATAATATCACTTGTGTGCCCTGCTGACGCCATGGAAGAAGAAGAGCTCAGGCAGGTCCGCAGTGTGCTCTTGGCGATAGTGGTGGTTGTGCTCGCTGTATCACGGTTGGAGGTGGCACCACGGAGGTGCCGTGTAGCGTAACGTGGAAGTAGATGATGCACGTGGTGTCCATGATGAAGGTCGACTGCAGAAAAGTTAGTCCGCGCCAATGCCCGCCGATCCTGACTTCACGCTCAGCTTTACAAGCAAGATGGAATAAACGAGTGATATTATTATAATCCTTATAGTCTAGAATGGTCTGAATCTCTATTTAATCCACCCGTAAAACGTGCAAGCATAGCTTCATTCTCCTCAACAATACCACATCTAATCAAGCCAGTTTGTAATTCCCGATAATATTCTTCTACAGAATTTTTTCCTTGTCTTAAACGCTGCAATTTTTGAAGCAATTCACGTTGATAATATGGTGGAACCCAACGAGCACGCATAGCAGTTTTCAAAGCAGCCCAAGTAGCTGGAACAGATATAATCTACAATGTTCGCACCACCAAACACATGCAAAGCTAGTGAAAGCACAAACAAGCAGCAGAACACGCCTCTCCTCGTGATATTGTAAACATGTAAATCGTTGTTCAGTTTCTAACTCCCAAGTAAGATATATATCAGAACATATCTACCCTCAAATGGTGGAATATTCAATTTCAGTTTAGGGAGATGGTCATGATCTCGCACTGAGGGGAGCCCTAACATTGCCATTATTTGCATGTGGACGACCGGTGGTTGTGGTGCTGGTGGTTGCACGTAGTTCGATGTTGATAAACCTCATCCTCGTAATCTCCCACATAATCATCCTCGCTCGGTACCAAAGAGCAGCAGAGGTGGAGCCAAAGAAGCACCAACAGCAGAGCAGCGCACCAGAATTTTGTCCTCGCTCAATAGGAACACGCCGAGCTCGGCCCATACCGATTCGAAGGGGCGAGTTGTTGTCGCTGCAGAGGTGCGATAGGTGCAGCCGGCGGTGGTTGTGGAAAACGCATGAGCAATTCATCAAACTTGCTATCAAGCTTTGTTTCAAATGTCTTCTCAATGCCATCTATCTTCTCCATGGCCTCACAAATCTGTTTAGCACGCCTTGCACCTGTCCAATCATCATTTGCTCAAACTTATCATGTAGCTGTTTGTTCGTCAGTTCTCCCAATCAGCCTCGCCGGCTTGTGATCCCGCCATGGTTAGCAGCAATAGAAACACACAAGAATATGATCCTACAGACTACTAGGAAGTGGTGGTGGTGATGTGGTGGACAATCACAACCGTCAAGCAAATCTCAAATTCTTACCAATTCTACCCAAAGAAGAAAGGTGATCGCAACCGCTAGAAGTCAAAACTCTCAAAGCTTGGCTATAGCGACACTGTGGAGAATCAAACGCATGACGAGATGTATGTGGAGCTGGGAAGGCTTATAATATGGTAGCAAAAAGGTCAAGAATAATCAATTCAGAGATGCAAAGTTGAATAAACGCCAACGACGGTAGATCAGGTTGGTCCTAGGCTAGACCGCATAGAGACGCGAGCCTAGAACACTAACAAAATCACAACGCTGCACGTAAACAAGGAGGAGCACACTCTGAATTTTTTTTTTTTTTTTTTTTTTTTTTGCACTTTTTTTTCTTTTTTTGCTCCGCAACAAATTTTTTTCGAAAAGTTTACAAATGGTCTAAAACTGCCTAGCCAAATTTTCCGCACTTAGTTTTTTTAAACCGAACTATTTTTCTTCTCATGGATGGCTTGAAGTTGGTGAGTCCTCTTTCTATAACGACGAGTATCGCGTGATCCGGAAATCGAGAACAATGCAACAATTTTTATCGGACTCGGACTAGGACTGGTGGCGGAGATGAATTTGTGGAACCAACCTCTTCTACCGGTGGCGGAGATGAGTCCGTGGAACTCTGACTCGGTGGCGGAGATGAATCGTGGAACTCGGATCGGTGGCGGATATATGTTGCGTGGACTCGAATGGGCGGATGGCGGCGGATATGTGGTGGCATATATGGATTCGGATTGGCGGATAATATGTGGTGGTGGTATATGGCAGCGGCGATGTGACAACTTATGAATGTAACTCAAACTCTAAAAGACTAGACGCTAAGACCAGAACTTGACACGACGATGCAACCGCAAATTCAACAAAGCAAATACGTAAAAGATTATGCAAAGGCTCGATTGGTTCGGATGGGATGAACTAACCCTAATTTTTTTTTGGCTTTTTCGTGAACTATAGGTATGAAGAATGACTCGATCTAAACTACGAAAAATCAGTAAAATCTCACCGAGCAACCCGAAAACCGATACCACTTGATAGAGGCAAAGGTGTCCCGCCTTTCGATGAGATGGTGGATTTCGCTTGGTGGAGGTCGACTTTGACGATCCGACTACGAAGGCAGCGAGGACGCCGCGCTTTAGCAATCGCTAAACCAACTCCGAGAGGTTATTGACCACGCCGAGCACGATCAACCCGACCACGAGGGTCTATTTCCTGCGAGCAAACGAAGAACAAGCAAGAAACTGAGATTGCAACTGGATATTGCGAATATAAGATGAAAGCTTTATTGATCAAGGTGGGGTTCTGTGACGCTTTGTCCGGTCGCTGAACACAAACGGCACGCCGGTTGCAGCTATGGCGAACTTTTGATCTAAACAAAACCCAAAGTCTAAACGACGCCCTAAGGGCTGTATATATGGGGGAAAAGGAGGGAATTTCGTGACCCTTGAGGATGGGGTCCGAAACCAACCCTAACTCTTGTTTCCCCACACATACGGACTCTAAAAATAGCCTATACTTAAGTATTTCGAAATTACATGGGCCTGGCCCAATAATAAGGTGACGCAGCACCTAGAATAGCCTATGGACGAATATTATGAAGTGGCATATTGTATATTTCGTCCAAGGCTTCATGCACTCCTTATGGTGGCTTCAAAGTCCTGAAATCATCACTTGTAACTCCGTTCTTGATCCCCTTGCACATGCCATCAACTCCATGCGTGTTCTTGCTCCAATGTTCATCCTTCTCCAAGCTAGGCCCTTCATTTGTAAGCAAAACAAATGTATCCAATTTAGGCAGCATCATATTCTCATGAACATTAGAATCATTACCAAGAAACGAAAGTACCTTGTAATTTAATTGGCGTGCGCGAGCTCTAGTAATTGGTCCCGTATATGTAACAGTAGGGGCTGTGGGTGTAACAATGGTATTGATGTCCTCATCACCACATCACACTCCAAAGTGTCTTCATATGCACCGATTTTGAAGGATACTTGGACCGTATGCTCAACTCGTATAGTGCCGGAGTCACTTAGCCATTGAACCTTGTATGGTTACGGATGCTTCTTCTTGACCAATTGGAGCTTGGAGCATAGTTCTTCGCTTGCCAAGTTGTGGCAACTACCACCATCGATGATGACCTTGACGGATCTCCCATTGATGCCGGCCTTTGTGTGGAAGATGTGGCATCTTTGGTCTTCTTCTTGTTGATGTTGAAGTGTCAAGACCTTGGAAACAACAAGAGCGGGACTTGTATCTTCATCACAAAAGACTTGATCATCTTCATCCTCGTTGATGTGCCGGTGCATGGCCACTTGCTCAATAGCGTCCATTTCATCTTCACTCATTGAGTCGTAGGTGCCATCGTCGTTGAGTATCATTGTGCGTTTGTTGGTGCATTCATATGACTTGTGGCCTCGGCCGCCGCAAGTAAAACACTTGAAGGAGCTTGTCTTGAAGGTCTCATCGGTTGGAGTGGATGATGAAGCACGCGGCTTGGAGTTGCTTGTCGTAGGAGGAGGACGACTTGAACTTGTAGAAGTTTTCTTGTAACTTGACTTGTCGTCGTTGCTTGGAAAAGGTTTGGTTGATGTCGAAGTTGGAGTAGTTGTTGAAGCTTGGTTGTTGGAGAGGCCGTATGTCTTGGATGAGTACTTGGCGTACTTGAAGTCATCTTGCACTTGTCGTTCCGCTTTTGTAGCTTGATGCACGAGCTCAATGAGGTTGGAGTAGGGTTGGAAATCGGCGATTTTCTTGATGGGATGGTTGAGGCCATTCAAGAATCATGCCATTGTTTGCTCATCATCCTCCGTGACATTGGCTCGAATCATGGCAATCTCCATTTCCTTGTAGTATTCATCAACACTCTTTGTTCCTTGCTTGAGGAGTTGTAGTTTCTTGAAGAGATCACGGTTGTAGTAGGTGGGCACAAAGCGTGCTCTCATGAGCTCCTTCATTTGAGCCCAAGTGGTGATTGGAGGTTCACCTCTTGCTTGTCGGCGCTCAAGGACTTGTTCCCACCATATGAGCACATAGTCTTGGAACTCAAGTGATGCCATAGCGATCTTCTTCTCTTCCTCATAGTTGTGCAAACGAAAGATTTTGTCGACCTTCAATGCCCATGAGAGGTACTCTTCGGGGTCATTGGTTCCATTGAACTTGGGCATTGTGAACTTGAGCTTGCCATAGCGTTGTTCTTCATTGTTTTGAGGTCGATGTTGATGATGACGTTCTTGACGTGGAGGGTAATGATCCTCATGTTGCTCTTGGCGAGGAGGAAGTCCATGATCAACTTGCTCTTGTTGACCTTGAGGTTGAGGATGAGCTTGAGGAGGTTGACGTTGCGCACGCGCATGGTAGTTCCTCTCTTGTATTTCTTCTCGAAGTGCTTCCTCTTGATTGCGCCTTTCGCGATTGCGGTTGGCGAGAGTTTGACTTGATGCTTGAAGGGCTTGTTCCGCTTCAAGAGCTTGTGCTTCTCGTTGTTGTTGTTGAAGACGTTGAGCCTCGGCGTCTTGTTGCTCTTGGTGTAGGCGCGCTCGTTCTTGTTCTTGTTGGTGATGAAGACGTTGTCGTTCTTGAGCTTGAGCAAACGCCACTTGGTGCGATTGAGGACGAGGAACTTGTTCATCAACTTGCTCTTGGGTATGCTTGTCATGTAGCGGGTTGCGAGATGCATGACGATCTTGACGCGCGGCTCGTCAAAGAATGTTCGTTGACGGTGTACTTGTGTCGGAGAAGGAGTCGTCGGAGTGGCGACTTGAGTGGCTCCGTCTTGAGTGTGAAGAGGTAGAAGTACGCCGGTTCACCAACAAGGCGCGGATCTCGCCCATTCTTGCATCGTTCTTCTTTCTTGTGCGCGCCGGGTTTGTTGTCAAGTAATCTCGCACGCTGCTCGGAGAGTCGCAAGTCGGTGGAGAGGTTGTCGATGCGTTCGCCATTGCTTGTTGCTCTTGATGGAGAGCTCGCTATGCCGCCAAAGAGGTGGCTCTTGGTGACGAGGATGACATTTCGTCGCCTTGCTCGATGAAGAGTGGATTTGTAGAAGAACTTGGCCTATCCATCATTTCAAGCAAATTGTGAGTGGTAGAAGGAGAAGAATGAATACCAATGTACCTTTGACCGGTTGAAGATGAATCAAGTTCACTCAAATGCGGACAATGAAATAGCACTATTGGTACCGATCCTTGTCGATTCTCACACCTACACAAGTAAAAGCCTTTGGTGGAGCTTGGTTAGGATGGTGGCACAAAATTGATTGTAATCGTTAGCTTGACTCAAAATGTTGAAGAAGATTCGCAAATTCGATATGCAACAAGTAGACCAAGCAAGTAGTGGTACACGGAAACACACACGCAAATAGATAAATGGGATTGTGCAAACCAAAAATGAGCCAAAATGTGGAATCCATGAAAATGCTCTTGTTGCACAATACTAGAGAGACGCTAGCACGATTGCACAATAGGCGGATACGGAGCTTGTGCACAACCTACTAGGCAAAAATGCAACGATCTCTATCCCAAGTATACTATATGTATGGTATTTCGGTGTAATGATCCAAGATGATCTTATATGACAATCTTAATGTTGTTTGATGCTATGCTTGTTGCTTATAAGCTCTTTGCTTATCTCTCCTCTTTGCTTAAAAGCTTGAGTGGTTCTTTCTCTTTTGAGCTCTTTTCTTATGCAAACTTGACGAACTAAGATAGCAATTGTGTATGCGATGACAACTTTGTGACACACAAGTTGATTCCGAGATATGCACCTCAATTGTATGTATGATATGGTGTATGCAACTAATGTGCACAAGTCACGCTGCATTGGAGCGCAATACTCAATGGCTAGTCTCGTGGGTAAGCAACGCAAAAGATCCCATGTAATTTCGAAATACATTAGTATAGGCTATTTTTAGAGTCCGTATGTGTGGGGAAACAAGAGATAGGGTTAGTTTCGACCCCTCCACCAAGGGCCACGAAATTCACCCCTCTTCCTCCATATATACAACCCTTAGGGCACCGTTTAGACTTGGGTTTTGTTTAGATCAAAAGTTCGCCATAGCTGCAACTTCGCGTGCCGTTTGTGTTCAACGACTGCACAAAGGCGCCACAGAACCCCACCTTGATCAATAAAGCTTTCATCTTAAATTCGCAATATCCAGATTGCAATCTCAGTTTCTTGCTTGTTCTTCGTTTGCTCGCAGGAAATAGACCCTCGTGGTCGGTTGATCGTGCTCGGCGTGGTCAATAACCTCTCGGAGTTGGTTTAGCGATTGCTAATATGCGACGTCCTCGCCGACGTCGTAGTCGGATCGTCAAAGTCGACTTCCACCAAAGCGAAATCCACCATCTCATCGAAAGACGGGACACCTTTGCCATGGTATATGATGGTTATCAATGCAATTGCAAGGTATGACAAAGATGTCGTCGATGTTACCGTCCGTAGGGAAGATGAGTAGCCGAACAAAATGAGCGTTTGTTGTTGATGTCACACCGCGCCTAGATAGCCGAAACACAAAAGGACACGGAAGTCTCACTCAAATTGTCGAACTCAAATTCGAATGGTAGTACGGAGGTTGAGTCTTGGGGTTTAGCAAGTGGAAGTGGTGGTGGATAGGGTGAGGAGGGTGTATGTAGGTATATGTGGAGGTGGTGGTGGAGAAGGACTGCAGAAATGCAGTTTCGGCAGAAGAAGCCGGATGATCTGGGCCAGGAGCCGGATGATCCGGGCGAGTCCGGATGATCCGGGACTTGGTTCGGATGATCCGGGCAGGTCAACCACGCAAGGGAACTGCTCGGGAAGAACACGAAAATGGGGGGATTTGACGATTTCGGGGATTTTGGGTGGATTTTGAGGGGGAGAAGGTGGGGAAACACAAGATCCACGAGTTACACACCGAATCCACGGATCAAAAACAACAAAACATCATCAAAACTAACAAATCACAAAAATTTTGGGGGTATTTTTGTGGGGATTTTCGGGTTTTTAGGACGAAAACAACAAAATCAAGCTAGAAATCACGAGGTAGGGGCTCCAAAAACGTGATCAACATGGCTCATGATACCATATGATGAAGGGTGGAACCCTAATTCGTCGATCTTTCACGTTTGGAGGGGATCCTACGGAGGAAACATGAAGAACGCGCGGAAGAACGAGAGGAAATCACGGGGAAGAACGAGAGAGACACTCAACCGACAAGAGATCAATCACACAAGGTCTAGATCATCGAAGCACGAGTGATACATGGTCCAAAATCAACAAAGGAAAGATACAAAGGTAGCCGTTCTTCTCCCGGAGGAGGTCTTGAATCCACGAGGGGATCTTCCTTTAGGGTCTTGAACTGATGGATCTTCTCCTAGACGGAGGTCCCGATCTCCGTGGAGAAGTACCGTGGATGAGCAAAGGCTCTCACACAAATATGAGCTAATCCAATGCTAAGTCTCAAAGTGAGGAGAGGGGTCCTATATATAGAGTCCGGGGCGAAGGGGTACATGGGCTCAGCCTAACACGCTGCAAGAAGCGGCCGGCCGGATGATCCGGACGAGGGTCCGGATGATCCGGCTGGTCCGGATGATCCGGTGGGGCCCGGATGGTCCGGTGCTCTCGGTTGACGGCGCAGGCCGGATGTCCGCTGGTGGTCCGGATGTCCGGGGGTCCGGATGATCCGGCCGGGTCCGATGATCCGGCCAGCGGAGGTTCTGCTGCTTTCGGCCGATGAAGCCGGATCGCCCGCATCGGGTCCGGATCATCCGGCTCGTCCGATCGCCCGTGCCTCCGTCCGGATCGTCCGCCTCCTCCTTGTCCTGGTTGCTTTCTCCGCCCGCCTTCACGATGTCTTCCGCTCGATTCTCCTTGCTTCCTAGCCTCTTCATGGTCGACTCCTGGGTGCCCGAGTATGCATAGAGTTTCCGCTTGAGGTAGTAACCATGTCTCATGTGAATCAAAGGAGAGTTGTGAGAGGAGTGATGTCACCTCGGTTTCAAGAGCTCTTGCACGTGCTCGAGCCATCGGTCCTTGTGGTGTTGTAGGTGTTGATGTAGAGTCCATGGGGATGATGGAAGGATGCTCCGATCCGACTACGAAGTGCGAGGACGTCGCGCCTTAGCAATCGCTAAACCAACTCCGAGAGGTTATTGACCACGCCGAGCACGATCAACTCCGACCACGAGGGTCTATTTCCTGCGAGCAAACGAAGAACAAGCAAGAAACTGAGATTGCAACTGGATATTGCGAATATAAGATGAAAGCTTTATTGATCAAGGTGGGGTTCTGTGGCGCCTTTGTCCGGTCGTTGAACACAAACGAAATGCAGCGAAGTTGCAGCTATGGCGAACTTTTGATCTAAACAAAACCCAAGTCTAAACGGTGCCCTAAGGGCTGTATATATGGAGGAAGAGGGGTGAATTTCGTGGCCCTTGGTGGAGGGGTCCAAACTAACCCTATCTCTTGTTTCCCCACACATACGGACTCTAAAATAGCCTATACTAATGTATTTCGAAATTACATGGGCCTGGCCCAATAATAAGGTGACGCAGCACCTAGATTAGCCTATGGACGAATATTATGAAGTGGCATCTTGTATATTTCGTCCAAGGCTTCATGCACTCCTTATGGTGGCTTCAAAGTCCTGAAATCATCACTTGTAACTCCGTTCTTGATCTCCTTGCGCATGCCATCAACTCCATGTGTGTTCTTGCTCCAATGTTCATCCTTCTCCAAGCTAGGCCCTTCATTTGTAAGCAAAACAAATGTATCCAATTTAGGCAACATCATATTCTCATGAACATTAGAATCATTACCAAGAAACGAAAGTACCGGTAATTTAGTTGGCGTCTTGTGAGCTCTAGTAATTGGTCCAAGATGTATAGCAGCAGGGGCTGTGGGTGTAACAATGGTATTGATGTCCTCATCATCCTCCCTTCTTGAAATGAAGTCGCCCTCGACGGAAGTTCATCTTCCTCACCCAAATATGGCTTCAAATCTGCAATGTTAAAAGTGGGACTAACCCCAAAATCTGCAGCAGCTCAAGTTTATATGCATTATCATTTACTTTCTCCAACACCTTAAAGGGACCA